>JAIXMR010000034.1:0-212309 GCA_025677835.1 Sporodiniella umbellata
TACTCTACCCAGGCGACCCAATGTGCTTTCACAGCCAATTTATTGTATCAGTCAAACAACTAGATCAGTCATTCCTGGCAAGTGATTTGGTTTTAATGGGGAGGCTTGCAACCAATGTAAAGAAAACATATGTATTAGCGGCTAGCATAGATACGCAAGAAGATGAAAAAAAAACTGTCAGTTTTTTGATAGAATGGGCAGGTTTCTAATAGGTGACTAGAACATATATGCTGGTAAAGGGCTTTCTATTTTTGTATTTTTTTTTAGCACGTTGTACTGAAATAAACAAGCTGTACACTTGTACATTTTGTTCATTTTTATTCCTATTAAACACACACAACTCCCTATTTATGTTAAAACTTAGATCGATTAATGTTGTTCATTTCGAATATAAACTTAAAGATTGCCTATTGATATTTACTATTTATTTTTCATAGTTGCTTAATTTTCCCACATTATAACTACTTACGTTTACGTCAATAACGCGATAAACTCTTGGAAAATTTGCTGATTTGATAGCCCGTCTTCAATATCGACAATCCTAAGCATATTATGGCAAAAACATCATTTTTTCCTGACATGCCCAAAAATCCAACCAGTGTGGGGTCGAATAGCTGGCCTATTCATAGATGAAAATTGGACGAAACTACCAGACCTTTTGGCATCTGACATCTTAATAGCAGTATCAAAACTATCAAATTTTCCAAATAGAGACCCTAAAATTACTTTAGCGTCTTCCTTAACCACTGAACAGATAGTAGCTTGTGTTATCCTACAGATATGGCAAGCACGATGGAAATTTATTTTCCATCAAGTCCCCATAAATTGTCAGACAATAACACAACTCACAGAAAAGACTATCATATCACTAAATGACGAACTCTGTATTGAAAAGGATCCCTAGTAGGTGCCAGATGTCCCCAATACATGAATCGTGCACTTAAGCCAAAAAAAAAAAAAAAAAAAAAAAAAACCTTAATTTTCAGTCAATTTGACTTTAAATAAAACCGAAACTCTCTCAGTTTCCCTACAAACAAAAATATTATGGCAAAAACAAAATATTTTTCATTTTTCCTGGCCGAAAAACAGTTTTTTTCGTACTTGTTTGTTGCACGTTTTAAGATAAGCGTAGTACCGACTAAACAAACAAAATCAAGTTGACTTTGACCAACAAAAATAATAAAAGCACGTAGTATTTAAAATTAATTTGGAGTATGGAATTGGTTTCCAGTTTTTTAGTATAATAAAGGAAAGAGTTCTAAAAAATTGAGCAGATTAGAAATTATTTTATAAATCAGTTTTAGGGTGTCATCTTTCTTTAAAATAGTAAAATGAAATTGTTGGTAGTTCATTTTTTCATACTGTTTACTTTTTAAGCTTAAAGACGTTTTGAAGATTTTCAAATTCTATAAAAGATTTTTCAATTGCAAAGAAAAGTATGTCTTAGAAGTAAAAAAGAAAAAGAGATTTGGGTTATCAAAACCTACAGCGCAATTTTTTTGTCAATGGATTTGAAAGAAAAGAACATTGTCGAAACATACCTCCACTACTGAAAGAATAAATGCTGAGAACTACTTCTAAAGAAAAAAAATTAAATAGGCCTAGTATACAACATTGTGCACGTTGTCACATATAGCTTTGTTTGATTTGTACACATTGTATCATCTCAATGATAGTAAGACAGCCTATCATGTTATATAGATTACTATAAGTTTACTCGCATTTATACTGCTACTCGAATAACGCGAAACTTAGAGAATTATACTCAGAACAAGCGTGTGTGTGTGTGTTTTACTATCAGTAAAGATACCACAAAATAGATAAAACACACAGACAGTTTTTTAACAGATGAAAATCTTACTACTGTAGTGTTCGCTCTCTTATAAGTTGAGACATTTGTTATTATGAATGCAATCCAACCTTGGTAGCATTAGTTTTAAAAAGCCTCAATTATTTATATTACTGCTGTCTATTGAAGTTTAAAACGAACGATAAAATTTGCAAGGTTATGGAGCACCTTCTAAACATCTAGCACTCTGTTAGTCAAGACGCTAACTACGCAATGTATAAAGTATACAAACAAAACCTGCGGAGAATAGATACCAAAATCTATATGTTATAGCACTAGCCTTTGCTATGAATTGAACCCGTATTATGTCTTGATTGTTTATTAACTTACAAAACCAAAATTTTTAATCATCAAAGTACCAATGTCTAGCTATACACCTACTTTTTTATTGTATATGACTTTTATGAATAGATATGAGTCCTAGTGGCTACGATTAGATGTGGATATACATTTGTCTTCACCAATATAAAGCTGTAGCTGCCGAGTGTTTAGATTTAGATTTGCACAATTACTCAAGCATTGGTTTCTTGTCGAATAACGTGTACGATAACTGAGTTATTAGTTATATATATACAATCGCATACTAAACATCGTCTTATCTATGTTTATTAAGTACACACTTTGTCCAATGGAATTTACCTAATTTGTATTCTAGCTCATATTAAACCGGATTCAATTAGATTATTGTTTCAAGACTTTTTAACCTATTTCAAGGTATTAAAAAGAGTCAAAAAATGGTCCATTAAGGATTTACTCTTAAAAACGAACATATAGCCGCATTAGTTTTAATAAATACAGAAACAACTGGATTGAGAGATTCCCATATCATTATTTGTAAAAATAAGAGAAAAGATGATTGTGTGAGAACATTATTGTTGAACAAGTAAAAATTGCTATGTAGCATGTCAAAAGGTCACACTTGTGAACATATTCACTATAGTTGCGGATAAACAGCATGAAGCAAAGCAAAAAAGAAAAAAAAAAAGCATACAGAGTCTAAATACCACAGATCGTCAAATAGTACAAAAACCTTATTATATTGCACATTAAGAATGATTGTTGTGCTTTTGGGTAGACAGTAACCCTAAACATGTATCTTTTTGAATTCTGACCTCAGTTTTATAAACTATCCTGATTTAGCGGCTTGGATTATTAATCGATAAAATAAAAAGTAGTTCGCTAGGAAAATAAAGTGAGACAGTTTTTAACAGCGAAGACAATTCTGGTCTATATAAAGTAAATTTGCCTTTAATCACGTGAGTGGATTAACCAGCCAAGTACCTGCATTTTTATAAACTTCTAGCTAATCATGCTTATCTGGACAAAAGCTGTATTTTGTAAATTGAAAATATCTATATAATTTTTTTTGGACTTTTAATCTTGAAGTCTTCTTTTTTTTATTTTTTTTTGTCTTTGCCGTCACCTTATCTTACAGATGCATCTATTTTATAATATCTCAGTATCGTTTTGTTCCTTTTCTTTTCTTATTAAGCAAAACTAGCTTAGCCAACCACCTTTTGACTCTGAATTAAGGGATTTATTGTCCATAAAAGTTTTGTTTCTTAGTTTTTCAAATAGATAATGACCTATAAAAGTCTTGAATGTTCTTACCAACACAAATAGCGGTTTAGTGTCCTGCAATGTAAGTATAATCAATAATACTCCAGTTTATGTCTGACTGATTGTTTTTTGTTAGGCGCTTTTGAGATTAGTGGCCATTTCTCAAAATTTTAATTCTTTTTTCCAATAATAATACACTATGAGTCAAACGCTTTCTACTGTGAGAATGAACAAGAGTAAATTTACAGTGAGGAAAATTAAATGCTATAGATCTAATGAAAGGTATATTAACTGACAGATGGGCATAAAGTTTAGCACTGCTAGACATTGGTATTGGGAATACAAGAAAACATAGAGTATACTCTACAAAAAAATCAGAGCTAAACAAACAAAGCCTTCCTAAATCTTCCGAAAAACATGAGTAGCATATCCAGAATATAGCCGATGTAAATTCTCAACTGCGTACTGTCAATATTATTGATTCATTAACTTCTATGTTCGAAAGCCTTTTTGTTTTCAAAAGACAAATGAACCATAATCTAAAAAAAAAAACATTTTTACTCTGTAAAAAGGTTAAAATTTAAACAGAAATTAAGAGGTTTAGATGGTAATCTTACAAAATATGTATGGATAGTTTATGCATTGGAAGAATCTGGCCTGAGTAACGGAAAAAAACGTATGTTCATAGATGAAGCAGGATCTAACATCAACACTAGAAAAAGCAGGAAAAGATCAAACGTAGAAATGCCTACTATTGCAGAAGTTGAAAAAACAGGATTGTCTTTATATCAAATCATTAAGACTATTTACTCTTTAAGTGAAGAAATAAAGGGCCCAAGTAAAAGAGGCTGAGCAACCTAAGAAGAGAAAGGTTACGAGAAGCGTTGATCGATGGCATGCGGGGCCTTCAAGGAGAACCTTTTTGTAGAGTGTATCGAGGTTGAAAACGACACCACAAATAAACTGTCTTCATAAGGTACAACTACAGTACACTTTATAAAATTCACGAAAGAGCTTCTAGGAGTTCTAAATATTTTAAAAGGTTTTAAGGGTATTTATATTTTAATAACTATTTGCACTATTAATAAATTGTAACCAATACTAAGAGTGACTGAAAGCAGAAGGCATAAAATTTTATATCCTCCTCTACAGTCATTGAATTAAATTCAGTCTAACAACTATGTTCTCTGGTTAAAAGAAAAATGAAGTACAAGAAAAAACTTTGTTTGAAAGAATTGTTGAAGCTTGCAATATCGCATTAGTCGGTTATCTTCGTGAAACTTCCAGAAAAAAAGCCAGTCTATTTAAATTCCTAAGACGCTACTTATAAGAGGAAGTGAATAGAGCGGCGTCTGCTTCCATTGGTCTAAACTATGTCTGTAGACTTTCTTCCTCTGAGAGGTGGAAAATGCTCCCAATAGCAGAATGACCCACTGCATGTGATTCAAAACATTATTTTGGAATACATGCTGTTGTCTGGCGGACCAGATTACTTGGTGGATGGAGGCAGTAATCTGCTCAGTACAGAAATCTAGGGCGCTTTAATATTGGGGTTTTTGTTAAGGAGCGATAATCGAATTTTAACAAATGGTTGTTGGTTTCAAAAGCGCTCAATGAAAAACAAAAAGCAACTAGTCAGATCTTTACAGTGCTTCTAGCGTCAGCTGGCCACCCTTTAAACAAGTTGCTCGTCCCAAGTACCAGTCATAGCTTTTTTCGTTATTAGTTCGAAAATGTATTCTAACATTTTTATTCTGAGTTTGGAAGAGGGAGCATATTTGACATCAGTGTTAACAAAGCAGAAGCATATGTCGAGGCTCTTTCTTTCCGTCCTATACTGAGTGCGCTGTTTATACCGAGAAAGATAGATTGATGTACCTATGTTGTTTTCAAAAAAGGCGTAAAAAATAAAGAAGCCGCGACAGCTGCAAATGTCAACTTGCATACCGTACGTAAACGAAAGCAAAAACAGTAACAGAGCTCGGAAGAGTATATTCCTTATAAGCTGGCAAACTCAGTCCCTCCTCGTTTAGTAATTCAGTTACATGATAGACACAAAGATCATTTGGTAAAGTTTTTTGATGAAAAAATGGGCTACTGTCGGCGACACCGCCAAAGATTTGACATAGAGCTTTGAAAAGCTTAAGATAAAAAAAATTCAGGTCGTAGAATTTACGAAAAATTAATGTAACCTTATATCAAAGCAATTTCAAAACATCCTACTACGAGAAATAACCCTATTATGATTGAAAAAGGCGCTGTTTGGGTGAAAGTGTAGCCAGTGAATGGAGTGCTTTACCTTCAGAATTGTGCATTTTTATACAAGCCAGGATTTGACATCAATATGACTCGCGAAAGAGTTTGGTCAGAAGGTGGCGAACCTGCTATTGTAAAAAATTCATTAGGAAGAGCTGCATCACATACAGTATTGGGTGCTATTTCTTCTGTAGGGGCTATAAATGTGTCTATGAGAGAGTCTTGGAATGTGAAGAGAGAAAAAGCGGCTGAAGCAACCAAGCTTAGGGCACCTAATCACAAGATAGCAATGACAAAATAAACTACAGCAGCTCTTTACATGCTTTTATTATTGACATAATGAATATTATAAACACATTCTCTGAAATGCAAGGATTTTGTATGGTTATGGATAATGCTTCCATAAATATTCCTAGTGTGATTGACTCTTGAAATGTCGCGATACTGATAATGAGATAGATTCTGTGAACAAATAGATGTTGTTCAACGCACTAGGTTATTTATGGTTCATATTCAATTGATGCTTTACGATTATCGTTTCTTTTTATATGTCATTGTTTAAAAAAGTACTTACAGAATGCCAACATCATCCAATTTCTTTGGTTCCAATTTAGAGAAGCAATGATTTGTATACTTCATACATTCATCCAAGACATTTAGTTCTTCTACCATCCATGGATCATAATCCTCAATACTACAAGTATCTTCATCTTTTTCTGGGACGTCTGATTCTTCTAGTAAATTATAATTTCCTTTTCTTCCAGTATGGCTTTGTTGCAATTCAGGTAAGTTGACTAAATCCCACTCCCAGCTAGTCTAAAAAAGTGATAGTTTTGTATTTAAAACATATATACTCAAAGCCCCCCGAATATACACTACCTCTTGATTATTACTGTTGATGCCATTATTATCATGATCATCATGTTTGGTTTTTAAACGTTTGTTTAACAACCTATCAACAACTGACATTAGACTACTATTAAGTGCATATCAAACAAAACAGTAAAAACAAAAGTACTCACACCAAGTCTTTATGAGACTCGTTTTTATGTCTCAAGATCAAGCCTACGTTCAGTCCAAACTGTTTAGCATTTTCAAGGTCATCAAATTCCAATTCATGTTGCACTTCAAGCTCCTTTTCCTCAAGTTCTATACGCTTCCAAAACGCTTTCTCTTTTGAAGTTCCTTTGTACTTTCGAAAACTATCAATGAGTTGACGAAGACTCTTTCGTCCATGATGTACTTGGTCCCCTTTTTGATGTCATTTTCTGTAGTGACATCAACATAAAGCATTTCTGGTAAGCCAAAATGCAAAATAATATCACTTAATATGCATACACCTTTATACTGACATGTCTGACAACATTCAACTTTTGTTGAAAGGGTTAATATAAGCCTTACACCAAAGTATAAAGACATGAAACTCGATTTTGGCATTTACGCCAATCGACTATCACAAAGATTTGTTGTTTTGGTTGCTGAAATAAAATCTATCAAAAGCCATCAAAAATTGGAGAGCGACAAGGTCAAAATTGGAAGAGAAATGAAAATTACGATAAACGAGTTGTTTGATATCGGGATCCAAGATCCAACAGTCTTTGGAATCTTGGTCATGCATGACGTCTTATACCTCTATACAATGCATCTTGGCGGGCCCAAAGCATACATCTTGACTGAACTTCCATCCACCCCAATGGCCAACTCAGCAGGCAATCTTGTCTTAATCCCATCCATTGTATCTAAACTTGTTCTGCTTAAGGTTATCCCAACAATATAATGTAATCGAGAGTTAACAATTACTTATTTCATATTCATTTAGGATTTGTCTATCGCTATGACAGAAAAAATTCATGACCATACTAAAGCAGTTCGAGACGGAAAGGCACTTAAAAAAAGCTCAGTCCCAAAAGCTTGGCTAAACAAGGGGTCGTATAAACTTAAAAGAATTAACGAAACAAAACAAAAATAAAAATGTGTGGCTTCTTGTCTTTCAAGTTTGGTTGTAACAACAATGTATCAGCCTCCTCATACTCATTGGTTACATGTCATCTCATCTTTTGGTAGTAAATCAAAGTATTTTATAAAACCATATCTGTTTATTCTTTGCAGATGACTGAGTTTTGCATATTCCCTTTATTCATTTTATATAGCTGGTAGTCATACTTCTGGATCTCTTCCAAAGTTACACCACATAAAAACCAATATAGAAGACATATTCCGTTTTTTCCTTGACGGTTTATACAAACACTTTATCTAAAAATTGATGGGATTTTTTGTACTTGATGAACCTGCAATAAGCCCTGGAAAGATACATCAGATTTTTCATATGAACCAAATCCAGCGCTAGTCTTCAGTGGATTCGTATGACCCCCTCCTAGTTGCTACATTGGCTAGATAATAACAACCAGAAATGGCAGTCCATCTCCTACAGTTGTGTTGACATTCTCTGACATTTGTAAGTTGCCAATTGTCAGGTTTTATCCTCGCAACGTTATATAAGACATTAGAATAGGTTTTAAAACTTCATAGTCTTTTGAAAACATACCTTTTAGTTTCATAGATATTGAAAGCTGCTGAGTATCCATCAAAAAGAGCATTAGCGCCGTTAGCCAGACCAGGGCCTTTTACTGTTCAAAAAATTTTTGTGAGTATCTTATAATAAACAATTTTTAAAATATAAAGAAGACCTCCAGAGACAACGGATAGATTTCAAGCATTTGAAGTTAAACAATTGGGTCTTTTTAAAGTTGACGAAGAGAAAACTAATTGCTCATCTAGTACATGAAACTTTTTTTAATTCCATAAAACGAACTATGAAGGATATTTTCCTAATTCAAATGGATTAAAAGATGTGATGATGTACAATATTGGAATATTAGAAGGGTCAAACGACATATTGTCTAGGGAAAAAGACAAAGAAAAGATCCCGAAAATGACCTTATAAAAACTGAGAAAGACGCGATAAACATAAAAAATTTACTGAATAGTATACCCAAGTAGAAAATATGAAAACAATTGAAGATGGAGAGATATATAAAATATTAAGCAGTGAAGAAACGAATTGTGATATTGAAAATACAACAAATATAAAGCAAGTGAAACTTAAGGTGTTAGTTACAGGTCTGTCGTAGAGTAAAATGATGAGGAAATACAACAAATAGTAGTTTCCCACTAGCTTTACTAACATGAACGATGTTTATTTTTGCTATTAACACTGTAGTTAAGGTAAAGTAAGACAGTAAGCATGAGAAAAAAACTCCAAGGTATCTATGTATTTAAAAGCTTAGTATGTTCTCTAGAGCCTTCTCTTACCCAGTTTACTTTCGGCCGTTGATGCTTGGTTGCGCTGGCACTGATACTTGTAAGGTGATGAGAGTTTTAAGAAGTTAATAAACAAACGAAATAATCAGAAGAACCAAATCTATTTAGCTCTGATGTTAAAGTTCTGATTTTAATTATTGTTTCTATTTTTTTCTTTCTTTTTTCTCAGCGCATCTTTACTACTAGAGATGACCCTCAGACGAATCTGTTTGTATCGGTTATGATTACAACCGATCTTTCTTCTCTCTTTATTGCTTGTTTTGAAATGGGTTTCGAGGTTTACGGGGTCAAGGTCTAAATTTCTTTACTGCATATACTGATTCTATGTTTGCGCATATCGGATCATTTGAACATACTGCTTTCTTTAAACACCAATCAATAATACGCATTTCAAGTTTTGTAGCTTTATTTTTGGTAGTACATTTTAACAATAGAAGGATAATGCTCCTAGCAGCTGAACTATAAGAACTGATTTATTTTTTAATGGAGTACAGTCATTTGGCTTACTTTGCAGAATATAGACCAACACCGTTCTGTTTTTTTTATGCTTAGAAGCCCTTTTGTTTTTTGTTTTTTTTTTTTAAAAAAAAAACTGTGTACTGAATATCTACTTTTACAACTTTTCATCATTGTAAACTTTAGACCAGTACTTATCTGTCTGACAGTGTTTTTTTATTTTACTTTGCTGTATCTGTACATAGTGTACTTGAGATAGGCATTTTTAAATGATAAACAGTAAAGTTAATTGTATATAACACGTTTTAACTGACTTTTGAGAATGCTTACCAGTCAAAAGGTATCTACCCTATCTAAAGACAGGTAACCGTTTGCCAAAAAGCTTTACTTGTCTTGTGCCCGCATAGTTAAAATCAACTCATTCTGACTATATCATGTTTCGACCAATAGCTCTTTGCCCAAAGAACTGAAACAAACCTCAATATACTGTAATAAAAATATATAGACTACACTTGTTCCTGTTTTAATTTGATTCTTTTTTTTACAAAATAAAAAAAAAGCCAGTTTGACCACTTTTAGGGATGCGCAAAACGACTGTGTTGGGAGATGGACTAGTTTTCAAAGCAAATACGATATAGAGATCAAACCATAGGATTAAAGCTATCTGTACAACACCATTCTGTATTACAATACACTTTCATAGATTACAATCTCTCTTTATCGTATTTTGGAGACTTTTTTTGGGTTGTCACAGGTCATATATACTGGAAGCCGAAATTTTTCGCCCAATCAAGATTGTATTTCAACAGACTCTTTGTTATTTTCCTTTTTTTTTTTTTTTTTTTCTCACAATCATTATTTTTACGGATAACATTTTAAAATTCAAAGATGTCCAACAAACGTAGTAGATCTCCTTCACTGACACTTAGCCATAATAAATCCCCACGAACTAATGAGAGTACTGTACTGATTGAATTGACTGAAGTGCTTAATCAAATCAACTCAACCCCTTCTTCTGGCGAAATATCTGCTGAGCTGATGGAAACTTTTAAAATACTGTTATTAGAGATCGAACACATGTCATCCGATGAAAACAATCCTGAAGCGAAGTTTGTGAAATATGAAAGCGATCGATGTTTAGAATCTTGGTTTGATGATCTGCTAGAGCGCTGTGGCGATGATCTAGATTGGGATGATCTGTCGCTTGCTCTTGTTTTAGAAGAAGAAGAGAAAACGCTAAAAGATAATAGTGACAAAGGAGAAGAAGAAGAGGAAGAAGAGGAAGAAGAAGAAATTATCATTATAGATGACGAAGAATCTCCTTTGCAGCATTTAACAGTGTCATAGATATGTTGTACAGCATTGTTTTTTGTTTACTTTTGATGTGCAATAATACCAAAAACATAACTATTGCATCACTTTGTATCATATATATTCAGATAAACACGAATGGCAAATAAATCATAGTTCTTATTGAATGAGAAAAAAAAAAACTTTTGATTGGATTATGAAATTATATATACACACAGGATAGAGAACAGCAAAGGTACTGGATCATTACCGGAAATTTATTGTATACATTCATATGTTTTTTATTTTTTGGTTTTAACAAAAGCCTAGTCCCAACCGCTAACGCCAAGGCCAGTACCAGAATTCTCTGTAGTGTCATCCTTTGTTTCTAACGCAGCGGCAATATCGCTTGTCTTTTTAGCAAGAGGCTTTTTCTTTGTTTTGTCAATGACACCCAATACACCAGTTTGTGCTTTAGTAGCCGGGACGACAGGTCTTTTTTCTTTCACAACGGAGGCAGTTTCAACCATCAGTTCTTTTACAACAGGCTTCGATTCAGTGGGTTTTGATTCAATCTTTTTGACTTTCTTTGGTTTTTTCTTTTCTTCTGACTTCATAAAGAACGAATCGCCTGAGTTTTCTTCCAATTTCTTCTTTTTGATCAAGCGAACAGGCTCCTGTGTTTCATTAACTCTCTTAGGTTTTTCTGATGTATCTTTAAGGCTTTGAGGTTCTTCCGACGTTTTGTCCAGGTCTTTTCTTTCCTTTTTTTCTTTTTGTACTTTCATTCTCTTTACTCTTTGCATTTTTTCAACAATATTGGTGTTTTTAAGTTTTTTTTTTTTGCGCTCTAAAAACTTTGGGTCAAATCTCTCACCGTCCAAAATACGAAGCGAGGGTACAAGGTCAAGAATCTATATTGAATTCATTAGCCGACAGGTAAAGATAAGATGTATCATCTACCTTTTCAAAATAGTCTTTTTTGGAGACAATAGGGTTTCCTTTCAAATTGAGGTTATTCAGCTTTGTCAAAGATCCCAACGAAGCAACTGCTTTCCAATCAGAAATTTGATTATTTCCAAAATCAAGAATTTCAATAGCACTACACTTTCTGAACGATTCGGGTATACCAGTGATCTGATTGTCGTTTAAGCGTACTTCTTTAATAGCTGCGTTGTGTGACAAGTCAGGTACTGTTGTTAGTTTGTTATGGGCAGCAGAAAGCTTTGTCAGTTTGAGCAAACTAGAAAACTCTGGAACAACATCCAGTTGGTTATGCGAGATGACTTTAAAAATTCATTAGCCTTTCTAGTCACTGTGCACTTTTGTACAAATATGTCTACAAATGTACCTAAGGTGTTGAGATCTAATAATGTTTCTACATTTTCAATTTCTAAAAGCTTGTTGTTGTTTAGAATCAAAGCTTTGAGCTTTTTGAGTTTTCTTAGGTGAGGGCTCATATGAACAAGGGCATTATGGCTCACATTTAGTACTTTCTATTAAGTTAGTAAACTTTTATATCTGATCAGAAAGCTTACCGTTGAGGCTGGTAAAATGCTGAAAGCCTGTAAAATCTTTGAAATTGTTTTTCGACAAGTTTAAAAGAATCAAGTCTTTCACGTCATTCAGTCCTGTAGTGGATGTTTCATTTTCCAGCTTATTATCAGACAAGTTGATTTTTCGAATCTGCTTACATGCAGACAAATCTTGAACAGCAGTAATATCTCTTTTGGAAGCATTAACGTCTGTTATCTTGTTAAGTGAAAGATCTGGATAGATCTCCGAGATCAGCTTGGTGCTCAAGTTCATTTATTGATTGCTGAAAAAGTAAAGAAAAAAGTTTATAGAACTTGTCTTTCCACTTGGCGGAGTGCGTTTTTTTTTTTTTTTTTTTTTTTTTTTTTTTTGTTTATAGAATCTAAGAGTCTTACTTTTTGCTTTGCGTATGTGATTAAAAGAAAACTTCAATGTATGCATTTCAGCTCCAAAAAGAAGGTACTGCATGCTTTTTTTCTTTTTCTTGGAAATATAAAGTAGATACTGTCATGTTGCTTTCTTGCTGCCATTTTACAGACGACGGTTTTTGTGCAACTGTTTAGTTTTGCATAAAGAAGTTCAACTTCGCCACAATTGTTTGTGACTGGTTCGATTTTAGTAATACAAAAAAAAAAAAAAAGAAAAAAAAAAAATAGACTTTTGGCTTAATTGATAAAACATAATGGGAGGAATCAGTATGACAATATTTTTATAAATTAATGTTTACATTTGGATTCAACTAAACCGTTTTTTTGTGAATTGTTTTCTTTTCAAACACACACACACACACACACACACACACACATAGAAAACAAACAGAATAGAAATGCTAATCGATTGGGTGGATCAAGTAACTGTTTTTTTTTTTTTTTTTTTTTTTTTTTGGAAATTCTACTTACTTTTGTTTTTTTATTTGTATAGAAATGAAGAAAGACCCCGGTGTGCCAAAATTTGGAAACTTTAAACAAAGAAGTGGAAATAGTGAGGACAGTCAAAGACAAAAGGTCAATAGACAAGTATATGCTTGAATTGAGTGAAGGTATTGACATATCCAGTAGCTGAGCAGCGCCAAAGAACGACAGGATTTGGCACGACAGAACTTGCAAAACAAAAACAGAAACTTGAGTTTTATCAGCTTATTACAAACAGCAGATCAAAGAGGACAAGAGTTTGAGGAACAAGCCGATGATGAGGAAAAAGGCCTTAAAGACGCAGCGGCTACAGGACAAAAAGACAATTCAAAAAAGGCTTTTTATAAAGAGTTTAGAAAAGTGGTAGACAATGCAGATGTTATATTGGAAGTCTTGGATGCCCGTGATCCTCTTGGTACAAGAACTCGTTCCGTTGAACGTCTGATTATGGATAGCGGGTTAAACAAAAAGATTGTCTTTGTTTTGAACAAAATCGGTAACACTTTTCAAAAAAAAAAAAAAAAAAACCGCAAAGAGTGCTTCCACTTACCTTCTGTTTTTAAAAGATCTCATACCAAAAGAAAACGCAGAACAATGGTTAAAATACTTACGCAATGAATACCCTGCCATTGCCTTTAAAGCTTCAACACAGCACCAGCGTGAAAAGCTAAAGCAATCGAATATATCTACCAACGTTGCTAGTGAAGGTCTTTTGAGTACGTCGGAGTGTTTAGGTGCCGACGACTTGATTCGACTACTGAAAAATTATTGTAGAAATATGAATTTGAAGACGTCCATTACTGTTGGAATTATTGGCTACCCAAACGTAGGAAAATCTTCAGTGATCAACTCCCTTAAACGCTCAAGGGTATGCGGTGTCGGCGCAACACCTGGCTTTACAAAAGTGGCACAGCAGATTACTTTGGATAAAAACATCAAGCTTTTAGATTGCCCAGGTATTGTGTTTGCTCAGCAAGGGCAAGACGATCAAAGCGATGCAGAAATCACATTGAGAAATTGTGTTAAAGTTGAACTGCTTGATGACCCCATTTCCCCAGGTACAGAAAAAAAAAAAAAAAAAAAAAAAAAAAAAACACACAATACAAACATAAACTTTATTTTTACTGATACAACGATAGTGGACGTCATAATATCAAAATGCGGTATTGATCAACTAAGGAGTATCTATAATCTGTCCTTTTTTGGTAACACACAAGAATTTTTGGTGTTGTTAGCGTTACAAAAAGGAAAATTGAAAAAGGTACTAAACATAAAAGTCAAAGAGTAAAACTAACTCTTTCTAAACAGGGCGGTGTTCCTGATGTAGAATTAGTTGCTCGTCAAGTGCTTAACGACTGGAATGGTGGAAAGATTCCATTTCACTGTATCCCACCAAGTACGAAGGACGTTCATATTGGGGCTGCTGTTGTGGGTGAGTTCTCTCAAGCATTTGACATTGAAACAATTGCCCCTAGCAACACAGATAGCTCAATGGCACTTGATTGATTTCTGTAATAAATATCTTAAATACAAACAAGAAAAAAAAACAACACTCCTCATCGAATCTATAGGCGAATACTAAGATCAAAGCCTATTTTTTTTTTAGCCCTATCACTATTATACCGAAAGTTTTACCTAAGGCGTTTTTTTTTTTTTTTTTTTTTTTTTCAGCCTCTAAAATCGTCAATTTTTATGTTAGAACTTTACAAGAATGACCTTTTGACTATTTTTTTTAGTTCACGTAAACCCGTTACTTGTGATACAAACATTTGTATGAGCAATGTTAAGACTACCTTTGTCTTTGATAGAAACTATGTCTCTTGGATAAGGTGTTTGTGTTGATTTCAAAAAAAAAAAAAAAAAAAAAAAGATGAAGGCTGTAGGGTCTATTTTTGTTTTTTTTTTCAGTTTTCAATAGCTCCAGACTACAAAAGATAAAATTCTTTTCTACATGTGTATTGAATGACAAGACAAAGTACTATTTAAGAGTTGTAGCTTTTATTACCTTTCTTTTTTTTTTTTTTCATAGAGTAAACGATAGACGTTTTATTCTTAAGTTTATTTATAATAGTCCTACCAGGTCCAAGCTACTATCAGTGTTTTAAGATGCTTAGGGTTGAGTGCATCACAGTACATTGGCTGCTTATTTAAACTATTTATTAGGGTTACTATATCGAGCATGATCACAACAGAATGTTTATTCTAGTTTCATAACAGAATTCTAATTTACTTTTATTTTTAGAGAACGGAGCATATTAAAGCTAGTTTAAAAAGGTTAATTGTATAGACTTTATTCAATTAACTTTGAATAGAAAGGTTTGTCCACTACCTAAGACTTTTTGAATTATTGCTATCTGGTTTTCTTACTATTTTTTTGTTTTTTTTTGTTTTTTGGTGAGAAAAACACAAAAATAAAAATTCCTGTATTTAATTTCTGATTTAGCTTTAGATGGAAAGCATGGGATAATCGCTTGAATGAAACATCCACTGGATTGTTTTTAATCACCGACCGTCCCTTTTTTTGGGCGTCAAGTAACGGTCAGCGAAGGCTATAAATACGGTGTTCGTTTTTCGTTTTAGTTTTTCATTTCCATTTTTTTTTTTAAAAAAAAAAAAACAAAAGAAAAAAGCAATGTTTACAAGAATCTTTAACTCGATCAAGGAGAATGCCGAAAGAAGCTCACAACAAGATTCAAGACATGGTTCTTTTGATGGATCCTCTTCTATCTGTTCAGAAAGAAGGCCGTCAGTGGTAGAAGAGTGCGATCATGTACTCACCCGGTTCTCTTCTCAAATGTCTTCTGAAGCTAGACCTATTACGAAAGGCAGAAGAGGCAGTATGAGCGTCTTTGGGATATCCAACGTTGCATTTGACGACTATGTTCAAAAAGACCTTGTGTCAAGCTCTTGGAGTTAAAAGAGCGTTTTGTTAGAGTCCCTTTCCAATCTTCTCATGTCTATATCATCTGTATTTACTTTTTTATCAATAAAATTCTGTATTTATTCCACTCTACTCTGAGACATCTGCTTAGTTTTTGAACGTCATTCATCAAGTTGTTTACTATCATTTGAAAGATAACCTATGCAACATTAAGGCTTGAGATCTTCTTTAGAAAGGACTAGATCAGAACCACCGATGGCTTCAACACCACACATACACACACACACACAGATATGACGAAACAGACGATTTTTCATTTCAAAAAGGCAAATCTCAGTCTTGTTGTAGAACGCTCGCTAATGAGTTACATCTTGTATTTATTCTTAGTATCCATCATGCCTGTCCAATGGCTCTGTCGCACAAAGCCGCCTTTTTGTTAGGCTGCACCCCCTTTGACAAAATAAAGATAGATCACGTGGTTAAACTTAAAAAAAAGGTGTAACTTTGAACAGCCAAAAGAAAATCCCTCCCCTTCTGCTTGCATGAAAGAAGCTTTTTTTTTTTTTTTTTTTTTTTTGTTTTGATAATTTTTTGTGTATGAGAAAATATTAGTATCAGTCTATTGATCCATTGATTGGCTCTTTCCGCCTTTACTTTTAGCGTGGGATCAGAGAGAAAGGCATCAGAAACAGTGTGTGTGTGTGTGTTTTTGACATAGACTTGAAAGTTGTACAAAGTCACAAGTCAATTGGTTTAGCCAAGTTTGCAAAATAGAGTCATTTGCCTACCCAATTTTGTAGATTCCAAAGAGAGGTAAAAGTCCCTTCACGTCAGAAGCGGGTAATCCGGAGCCGTCTGACCAATATGTTTGGTAGAATATTCAGGCTTGGTGATAACGGATTTTTCTTTGACTTTACCCAAAAGAAAAAGAGGATACAAAATACGTTATAACACAATGGGTCTTCTCTTTTTGTTTATAGCTACTCTGTAGAATAAAAAACATATTACCATATTGCATAAAATGAGAGTAGGGTTAAAATCATAGTGCAGATGCATGGTCAAATGATCTTTCTGTACCTAAACGAGAGTACGCTCTGTTTATTTTTTTTTATTTTTTATTTTATTTTTTTTGAGGCTTATTAAATTTATATCTCTTTAGCTGTTGTGATTGTTGAATAATATACAATGTTTTTTCTTTTCGTTGTTAGGGTTTGGCTAATAAGGGATGCTTTAACTTATGAATTCTTTAAAGCTGCCCATCTTTCAAGTCTTTCTTCTTTCAGTTGGTCTAACTTTGTTTTTACATCCTCAGGCGTTGTGGGTGGTTTATATGTAATCTCATAGTCTGGCCAGAACTTCATGTGCTTTATGTAATTTTCATGGAAAAAAGGACTTCCAAAATAAAGCATAGTTCCTACAGGATAGAATACATAAAATGCAAACTAATTTTTTTTTTTTTTTTTTTTTTTCGGTAATTGTCATTATCAAATGTTTTGTTTGTTCTGAATGGTCTCATACTTTCATTACTTCCAGTTGTGGTCCTCCCATGTTAAAGCGTGTACTTTATATAAAAAGAAAAAGAAAAAAAAAGGCAAAATGTATGTTTTATATAGATTCTATTGAGTGACAAAATTCGGAACAAAAGGGTTCAACTTATGAGTCAAAAGTTACCCAGACAGTAATAATCATCAGGCTATAAAAATTGAATCCACCCGTCTTTCGAGAACTTTAAGAACGATAGGCGTATGGGTTGTAATAACGTGTTTTATAAACAACGGACGGCTGCATGTGTTCTCCAAAGTTCTAAAAAAATGCTGTAGCTTATAAAAACTGCTTATTTTACCTAAAAAGAAACTCGACCAAAAAAAAAAAAAAATCGAGCATGTTCCTTTTGGGTCACAACGTACATCAACCGAAGGAAAACAATCCCCAGGCGTGCGTCATTTGTGTGATTGTCAGTTATCATGTACATTATGTGGTAAGCACTGTGCTTTTTTTTTTTTTTTTTTTTTTTTTTTTCCTTCTTTCAATCCATCTGTAATCTATAAAGTTTATTCAAGACTTGCTTTTATTTCGGTCAACAATTGTAGGGTGGGGCCTATCTCCGACTTTAACACGGGCGGTTCTAGATCCAATGACCAGAACGATGCCAACATGCTCATGGGCAAGATGAGCAAAGAAGTATCCAATTCAGCTTCTGTTTCGTTCACAATCTCTAGTTTTGATTCGTCCCCCAAGGCTGTCAATAGTTGTTGGCAGAGATTTATTTTTTCTGTTGTATCTGGTTTCTGAAGTATCCACTTTTTTCGTCTTTCTTGATCTTGTAAATCCAATTCTTTATCAAATTCTATCTGTCGACTTTCAATATCGGCCTTCCGTCTGGCTTTTTCGTCTTTTCTGTACGTCTCCCAATGTTTCTTTAAAAATACAGATTGATCCAGCTGGAGCTGTGCAAGGTGGTCGTACTCTTTATACAGTGCATCTAACAGGGTACTTTATACGCCATAAGCAAAAACAAAAAAGGGTAGCTTTTTTTTTCTTTTTTTTTTTAAAAAAAAAGTATTTACTTGTCCTTTTCTCTTTAGATTTAATATCATATCATAGCTAGCTTTTTTCTTTTTTCTTTTTTTTTTTTGGCTTACTTTATCTTTCAAAGTTCGCTTGAATAGAAAATAGTCCCAATAGATATCAAAAAAAAAAAAAAAAAAAAAAAGAGACTCATTTACATTTAAAAAAAGAATCTACCGGGTGTGATATAGATGTTTACCAAAGATTTCTGTAAATGTTTAATATTATGTTGAGCTTGTTCAATCAACTGAGGTAAATTATTCAAAGTTTCACTCGTCATATACTTTGGTCAGAAGAGAATGGGAAACAGAAAATCGAAAAAAAAAAAAGAAAAATATATAGAAAAACAAATAAAGGGAGAGAATTGAAAGAGAGACTCGGGCACAATCCATTTTATAGTACATTCAAAGGGGTGATAGAGAGTACACACAGTTCATTTTGGGGTTACTTTGAGAGAAGGATGGGCGATCGGGGTTACAACTTTTTTTTTTTTTTTTTTTGGCTGGGTGAAAGCGTGGGTGCAGGAAGGAGGAAGCCGTGATAAAGGCTAATGACCATGCAAGCCAAGTTTCTTTCTTTTTCATCTCGCGAATAATGGATACTCTTACCTTGCGCGGTACTCTTGAAGGTATGAAGAAGATGTTGGATGGATGGATGGAAAGCAGATAACTTACAATCCGTTTTTTTTTTTTTTTTTTTTTTTTTTTTTTTTTTGATAATGAAATAGGTCATGGCAACTGGGGTAATTAAACATAAAGAGAATGCGATGGGAGGAGAAAAAACAAAGATGAAGAGTGCCTGATTAAAATTAACCTGTCAGATTAGTTACTGCCATTGCTACCACCTCTGAAGCTCCTGATATGGTCTTGTCTGCTTCTCGTGATAAGACTATTATTGTCTGGAACCTCACCAGGTATGCAAAGGCCTTGGGTTGAAAACGACTTTTTTTTTTGTACTAAAGCGTTGTTGCTGTTGTTTTTTTTTTTTTTTTTTGACGGTAGAGACGAAGTCAACTACGGTGTCCCCCGCAAGTCTCTGATTGGTCATTCACACTTTGTTGAAGATCTTGCCATCTCTTCTGACGGTCAATTTGCCTTGTCTGCTTCTTGGGATCACACCTTGCGTCTCTGGGATTTGAACAACGGCACCACCACGCGTCGTTTCGTCGGCCACACCAACGATGTTCTCTCTGTCTCTTTCTCTGCCGATAACCGTCAAATCGTTTCCGGTTCTCGCGACAAGAGCATCAAGTTGTGGAACACTTTGGGTGAATGCAAGTACAACATTACCGATGATGGTCACTCTGAATGGGTTTCTTGCGTCCGTTTCTCTCCCAACCCTGCTAACCCTTTGATCGTTTCCGGTGGCTGGGATAAGCTCGTCAAGGTGTGGGATCTCACCAAGTTGAAGCTTCGCACCAACTTCATTGGCCACAATGGCTATGTTAACACTGTCACCATCTCTCCCGATGGTTCTCTCTGTGCCTCTGCTGGTAAGGACGGCGTTGTCATGCTTTGGGATTTGAACGATGCTAAGCACCTTTACTCTCTCGATGCTGGATCCGTTGTTCACGCTCTTACTTTCTCCCCCAACCGTTACTGGCTCTGTGCTGCCACCGCCAACGGTATCAAGATTTGGGATCTCGAAACCAAGTCCATCGTTGACGAACTCCGTCCTGAGTTTGCTCAATTGGGCAAGAGAAAGAATCCCGATCCTGAGTGTTTGTCCGTCTGCTGGTCTGCTGACGGTGCCACTCTTTTCTCTGGTTACTCTGACAATGTGATTCGTGTCTGGCAAGTCACTCGTACTCTTTAAAATCACTTTTTAAAGACAAGGTTTTCCTTTATTTTTTTTAATCTATAATTTTTTTAAAATAAAGATAGCCTGTCAGTTTTCTTTCCTTTTTTCTTTTTTTTTTTTTTTTTCACTTCATGCTGCCTTTTTTCACTTCGAATGAGACCAGCAGTTGGTTGCTTTACATCCTTACTGATTCAGCACTGCCCACGGGAGGTTTCGTGGCTTCTTCAGGTCTTGAGGCGAGTTGTCAAGCAGGTCTGGTCGATAACACCAACCTGCTTGCCTTTGTCTCTTCTGCCGGACACAATTACGCTTCCAATACCAACTGTTTTGTTCGTGCAGCTTACGAATCCCTCGATCAGCCTCAGCCGCTCCACTGTCTTGTAGAAGCTGATGCAGTGTGTGACGCTGTCACAGCTGCCAATGCCGTGGCGAAACGTGCTTCTTTGGCACAGGGTGTTGCGATGCTCAGCTTGTTTTTGAAATGTTTTTCGGATGCAGACGAACAAAAAGAAAATGTAAAGCTGGTCAAGCAATGGAAAGCCCAGATTCGATCCGAACGTTCGGACGGTCATTTTGCTATTAGTTATGGACTTATTTGTCGTTGCTTGAAAGTAGACTTGGGTAGATGACTTGTTTTTTTTTTTTTTTTTTTCTGGATTCCCACTGAAATTACGTAGACAACACACTTCATCTATGGCTCTATCTCTTTACACGCACGATTTACTCTTCTGCAGTCCGACTGAATGTGGTAGGCCCTTATGAAGCACAAAAGCTATTACTCGAATCGAGAGGGCCTATCGAAAAAATCATCCAGCATACAAAAGAGATGGGCATCGACGACTGCTGCCAAACGAACCCTCTCTTGGACGTGTGTCAAGGCATGCATGACCGGCTTTACTCACGATTGTTCAACAGTTGAAAATAAAAGTCAATGTTTTATTAAACTCTGCAGTTGGTGAAGGCAATCACCATGATGTCTGTGGCGCCAATCTCCGTCAGACGGTCCATCACGTCTCCTTTCTTTTTCTTTTCAATCATCGAGGACACAGCGACCCAGCCTTCGGAATCGAGTGAAGAGACGGTCGGGGCTTGACGTCCAGGTGTGATTTGAACCGCTCGGTTGAGATTGACACGTTCGATATTATAAGTACACAAGACGTATTTGTCTGCAGCAATCACACCGCGTATACGCGAAGCAATCTTGTCGATCAGTGCTTGATGAGGCGAATGTTGATTGGACATCAGAACAGATTGTGTTTCTAACAAGGTATGGATATCGTGAAGACCAGCCGCACGCATTGTTTCGCCAGATTCGACAAGATCAACTAAAGAAAGGGGGGGGGAGGTGAGTTTTTGGTTTTTTTTTTTGGTTTTTTTTTTGGTTTTTTGATAGACTTTACTGATACCATCCGCCAAACCCAAAGCGCAGGCAGCTTCCACTGAACCAGAGACATAACTAATGGTGGTCTTCAGGTTGGCTTTTGCGTCCAGAGGTTCAAACACTTTCTGAGCAAACGCATCAAAGCTGGTGACGATTCTTTTACCTACCAAGCTCTCTATCGACTGATAGGGACCTTGTACGGGCACCTGAACACATAGACGGCATTGACCGAAACCGAGCGTCATGACTTCTGTCACCTTGGCCTGTACTTCACCTTCGACAATCATATCTTGGCCTGAGATACCCAAATCAACGTTACCTTCCGCTACATATTTAGGAATATCGGCGGCGGGCAAAAAGATAAGAGCGATAGGCAGACTCGTACAAAGAGCGATATCTTGACGTGAACGACGGTTGAAATAGAGGTCCGAGCCCGCTAATAGTTTCAAACACTGTTCGTGAAGACGGCCTTTCTTTGGAATAGCAAATAAAAGCCGGTTGTCTAAATCCTTTACAAAGTCCATGAGAGGTGAATTCAAAAGAAAAAGGGAAATTCTTTTTATCAATAAATAAAAATAAATATAAAAAAAAAAAAAAAAAAAAAAAAAAGAGAGAGAGAGAGAGAGAGATTGAATTTCAGTTTGAAAACGAGGCAGCGTTTTTATCACTTTTCAATAAGCCCATGACGAATTCAAACATAAACACAGCCGAGGCATTGGTAGGGAAGGCCCTTAAAAAAGAAGGCAGAAAGCCTAGAGAGCAGAGGTGAGTAGGTAATCCAACAAAACCAATGACTTACCTCTATAAAAGCCTGCAAGACCTTCTGTCCGATAAACAAAGGTGGCTACCGTCGTCGGCGTAGGAAACTTTTTAGGTGACACATCGGGTTGTGTCATATAACGGTTCTTTACCACGTCTGTTTTCAAGATGAGTCACAATGATCGATAGGCTTTGGCGTCATCCATTTGTTGATTACCTGAAGGAAAAGCACCTATCCAAAAAACAGTGGCACTCAAACCCCCTGCGATAAACGTTGCTGTGCCCTCCGAAAGTGCATATGACTTTAATTGAAGGTTAAAGACGTGGTAAGAAGACCAAAAGAGAAAGAACCAGCTTCGAAATAACATGGTAGGAAAGAGACCTTGCCATAAACCTACCACACCATTGTTACGCACCTAACGTTCACCCCTCCCATCTCTTAGGAAAAAAAAATTTTTTTTTTTTTTTTTTTTTTTCTGGCTGTTTTAAGAGATTTACCACTTTTCGAATGCAGTCGATAGGCCCTTGGTAGAGTTTGGTGCCTGTATTGTATTGCACTTGTAGTCTTCCTTTGATTTGCTCTACAGGCGTGGCGACAAAGGACACAGTCCAACCGCCGGCCAGTCCGGCCAAGCCATGTTGAAAGACAGACAGAGGACTATCTCCGTTCCATCGTTGCATAAAAATACGTGAATTGTGAACAGTGCCTAACCTGAAAAAGAGGGTAAGCCTAAAGACAAGCAAAGCTTTTTTTACATGATACTGTCCATAAACATCCAACCGACAAGAGGTGGTGTGGCTCCTTTGTAAAGTGCACGGGGACCTTCTTGTCGCACCGTCTTTAGGAGACAATCCAAGGGTCCTTTAAATCGTCCCTCGGAAGCGCTGCTGGTCTGCATACGAATCTTGACCGTGTCTTTCAACGTTAAAAAGTATCACATCGCCTTACATTTTCTTACCAAAAGGATGGCCTACCACCAATTTGGTGATGCCAGAGGCTGTCCCCGCTGCAAATCCTCGCAGACGGTTCTGTAAAGACGAATCTACGAGATCTGAACTTGCCTGGGTTTCTAAAGAAAGAGACTCAATCGACTGGCAACAGGCGTAGTCTTTACCTTGATGTTTCATTTAGACCAAGGAAAAATGATAAAAAAGAAAATTAAAAAAAAAATTAAAAAAAAAAACAGAAAAGTGATAGACAACAGGCCAAAGTAAAAGAGAGTAAACACAAAAGATCTCAACTAGTCACATTTTTGTTTGATAAACGTTCTCCACCAATGAAAACGAGCGTCCATACACACTTGTAATATTTTGATTTTTTGATTTTAATTTTTTTCCTTTCCGCTCCCACACACCTGAATTATCCACCCAAAAAAAAAAAAAAAAAAACACCCACACACACCTACACCTACAAACATACATTATACTCACCCCCCCTCTCTCTCTCTCTCTCTCTCTCTTTCTTTTTTTTTTTTTTTTTTTTCCTTTAAAAAAAAAGACTCCCTTTAAAAAGAACGATTCTTTATTTCATCTCTCTCCAATCATGTCTCAGGGATTAACGAATACACAGACCAACACACTTCAAGACTATAACAATTTGTCTAATTTGTTTCCTTTTTTTACAGAGGAAAAGAGAAGAGCAGTTGAGCCTTGTAATCATTGTCAAAAGGTAAGAAAGACTTTTTTTTTTTTGAAGAAACACAACTCAAGTGTTCTTTCCAGGCACGTTTAACCTGCGATGGAGGTATATTAAAGGGGGATGTGGGGGGGAAAGCAAGTTCTTTTTTCTCACGATAAGAGAAAACAATAGGTAGACCTTGTCAAGGATGTATTAAGCGGGATTTGAGTACTACCTGTTCTGATATGAATCGAAAAAAAAGTAAATCCCATCCAGCTGAACAAAGTAAGATAAAATATATATAAAAAAAGAGGAACTAAAGTATGGCTAGTGCTTCATCCCAACGTATTATCGTTTGCAAGCTCAGACACACCAAGCTCAGGTTTGTTTAATAAAAAAAAAGAAGCGTCAGGGTTAGACTGACGTAGGTAGGATTAGATGGCCCTCTGAATCAGTTTATGAACCATTGCTCTCTGTTTAATTTTCCCCTGGGCGATCTTGGGTTTGGCTCAGAAACGGCTGGACTCGAGTACAATGTGCTGGGCAACATGGCTGAAAAACAAGAGCTGTTTCCTTTTTCGCCTATTTTCTCATCCCCGGTCACACCAGGATCGACCCATTCCCAACCTCAATCCTCACCCAAACCCAAACGGGAGACCAAACAGAGAAAGATGCGGCCGACAGAGAACGTGTACATGAGTGTACAGAAACCGTTTAATTATGCAGAGGGATTTCATTACCTGATAGCCTATGTGACGGAAAAGTAATGAACCAAAAAAAAAAAGGGGGGGAAAAGGGGGGGGAAAAGGGGTGAGCTGATATAATATTTTTTTTTTTTTGGTAGGATGAGCAAAGAAGATCTAAAACGGATCAGTCGAGCCCTTTCCCTGTTTCGACCTTCGTTTCTCTCCTTAATTATGAATTTGACAGAAGAGGATTTGGTGTTTATGGAAAAATGCATACAGCGTACGTTATTGGAATACGAAAAGCTGATTAGCTTCTCAGGTACACCGACAGTGGTCTGGAGACGGACAGGTGAGGTATGTTTGGTAGGCAAGGAGTTTTCCTTATTGACACAATGGACCAAAGAAATGCTGCTGAGTAAGAAAACTTACATTTACGAGGTAAAACAAACAACGTACATATGGCATCGACTGACCCGAATTCTTTTCCCTACCCAAGTTGATGGAAAACCAATCAGCAGTAGAGTATTGGGAAAAGTTCTCCAGTCATGCATTTGATAATACAGATAAGGCGTGTAGTTATTCATGTATCTTGAGAACCCCTCAACGGAAGCCGGTCCCCTGCACCTTTTGTTTTACCATCAAGCGGGACATTTTCGATTTACCCAGCGTGATTGTTGGCAACGTAAGTCTTTCCTTACCAGAACAAACACTCACCTTGCTTTCCCAACCTAGTTTTTACCTATTCTTAGTTAACAAGACGTTGTGATATCTACATATACCATTTACACTCTCCTTCTCCCCCCCCCCTCCCCTACACACTTGCACACATATATAAATAATATAATTCATCCTTGATTCTTTTCCGTGTTTTAAAGAAGCCCTAGAAGATGACAGCATTGCCCATAAATCTAGATAAACTGTACAAATAGGGGAGGCTATGACATCCTTCCCCGTAATGATAACAAAGCATGAATGCAATTATGTCATTTGGTTTCGATTGGCGTAGTACAAGGGGTATGACACAAACACATTCTTTTATTGTAAAGAAATACGTGAGGTAGCCTTCATTCCAAAAAAAAAAAAAAAAAAAAAAAAAAAACCATTGGCTTTTCCTTAGTCGTAGGTCGATCCTTTAAACTCTATTTTTTATTATTATTTTTCTATTATTATTATTATTGTTATTATTATCATTATTTTATTTGTTTCTTTATTTGTTTATTTTGCGCCTGCCATCACTTCACCTACACACAGACCACCCAGTTTTTAAAATCAAAGAGGGAGGGAGGGATGCAGAGAGGAGCCATAAAAAAATTTTTTTTTGAACAAAAGATTTTCCTTTTGTGTTACTTGCGTGTATCGTCATAGCTACAATTCTATTGGTGTGCGCGTTATTCTTTTTTCTTTCTCGCTTTTTTTTTTTTTTTTTTTTTTTTTTTATATTTCAGAAATTGTAAAAGACTAACGCCTTATAGAAATTTATCCAGACGATGACGTTATTCCGATTACCACTCACCCAAAAGAAAGACTCATCATTTTCTTTTCCAATATTTCTTTCCAGTTATTCATTCTTGTACCTTAAATTTTTTTTTCTTTTTTTTTTTTTTTAATATTTCTTGCCTTTGAGATTTTATTTCTTTCTTTCTTTTAAATAAAAGAGGACAAAAAATCATTATGTCAGAAAGCAGCCAAGATTATTTTGCCTTAACTCACGATAAGCCCAAGAGTGGTCTTTTGAACCGAAGACAACAGCATGCAAACTATTTGCAGCCATTGGAGATGCCTTCGCTACCTCCCCTTTCACAGCTACTACCTACTGACAACACGCATCCAAATAGCAAAGTGGAACCGCAGATAGCATTTACACAACCCCAAATGATGTACGACTATGCTGCTGCCGCTGCTGCTGCTGTTGTGACGACGACGGCCAACAATATCACCACCACAGCAAGTACACTTACCCATCCAAACGAGCCTTATCCCTTGGGCGATCCGGGCTTGAACCAGAATCCAGAATTGGTCGCTGCAGCTGTAAGCATGATGAACTTTGACCCAATCTATATCCCGCCACCCCCTCCTCCTCCCCCTTCGAATACTGTCATGCCTCTGGTGACTCAAAAGAGGGTCGATTACCATCATCCGCCCCGGTCGCGTCAGGCCTCGAACGCAAGCCATTCTTCTGCAGAAAAAATCTACTCGTTTGTGGAAATCCCCGGCACAAATCAGAAAAAACGGCCTCGAAGAAGGTACGATGAGATCGAGCGTCTCTACCACTGCAACTGGCCTGAGTGTAACAAAGCCTATGGCACTCTCAACCATCTGAATGCTCATGTCAGCATGCAAAAACACGTAAGCAACAGCAGCAGCATCCCCCCCCCCCTCCCCATTTTTTATTCACACAATTTCTTTAGGGCCCGAAAAGAAACCCATCAGAATTTAAAGAGATGAGAAAAGAATGGCGTAAACAAAAGAAAGAGAGAGAAAACTTGAGAAAGACTGAACATCAGATGAAGCAGGAAATGATCTCTGCTTTTCCACTCTCCAATTTTAATTCAATCCCTGCCGATCCCATGTCACTCAATGGATTTTATTAGAAGAAAAAAAGAAAAAAAAAAAAAAATCAAAGTATATAATAATAACCGATTCAAAGCATGTACATAAAACACACACACACACACACACACACACACACATATACAACGCACATATTATGTATCTATGAAGTTCACTCTTCCCCCTCCCCCTCCCCCTCTTCTTCTTCTTCTTTCCTTTTTGCTTTCTTATGTAACAGATCTTTAGAAAAAGAAAAAAAATTTTTTTTTTTTCTATACAGATATAAACACACGCACATATACGCACAGCCCATTCACATACTTACGGACTCTTTTTTCTATGCTTTTTTTTTTTTTGTTTTTTTTTTGTTTTTTTGTTTTTTTTTACATGATTATTTCATCACAGCACTTGTCCCTATTAAAAATTTTTTTTTTTAAAGAGGTTTATTACATCACGTCCGGGCTTTGAAAAAAGATGAGGTTGAATTCTCAGTGGCACTTTTTCTCCCGTTCTAAAATAAAGGCAATTGATTTGTTTTTCTTTCTGTAAATTGGTTGTTTGTGATTATCACCTCCATGATTTGGCAGCAGACCAAAGAAATTGTACAAAAGTTCAATTTGACAAACCTATTGTTTTGTTATTGTTTACCATTTTTCTATGTATTCTATCCAACGCTTCTGATGCCAGCCATCTTTTTAAGGGCTGTTAGCTTTGTGATAGGCTGGATCTATCACTTTATATCCCACCATCACCATCGTCCTAGCCAGCAACTGAGAGCGGCGCCGAGAACGGTAGCCAAACCCAACGAGGATGAGATGAACAACATGTATTTCTGGCTCCAACGCTGTTCTATCTGCCTGGACCAGACCTATAATCTCTGTCTGGAGAGCTGCCGTGATCAGTTCTGTCAAGAGTGTTTCTCAAGGTAGTTTTATACAGAACGCACTCATTCATTCATTCCTCTTTCTTTTTTCAAAAGATATGTAGAAGAAACCATTGATCAGTCATGGGGTTTGGGTGTCAGCCGTATCAAATGCCCTGTGTGTGCTGAAGATATTGCCCAGCGAGAGTGGAGTCGGTATGTGTCTGGCTTGACGGTCGCTAAATACAACCGGTACAATCAACCCTATCGACCCTACACCCGCCACTGCCCTTGCGGACACACCGTCGCACCCTGTCCCTCGCCCCAGTCTGAACAAATCTCTCGCGAGAGTCGACTGGCTGAAATCGCCAACGCGCTTGACCGCTTTTCAACCGCCGCGCAAAACCCTTATCCGGTGGAGAAAGTATTGAGCCATTTCCTAACCATTTGTCAAACAGACTCTACCTTTCGTATCGGCCGTGTGCAAGAAATCTATCAATATGTCATCCCTGTCTTGTGCGATACCGTTCAGCAGCAACCCACGCTTTATTCTCTTGCCGCTACCATCTCTAAACAGCTCGTTGCGCTTGAAATCATACCCGAAGTCTGGAAACAAACCCAATTTAAACATATCGCTTATTTCCCCAGCGAAACCTGGTAAACCCTTCCCTCCCCCCCCCCTTTGTTTTCCTTGCCTCATTTTTGTTTTTGTTTAGTACGCACTGTGGTCATACCCTTTGTCTTCAATGTGGCGAACAAGCCCATCCGCAGCTCACCTGTCTTCAACAGCTCACCCATACCCTAGCCTATTCGACCGATCGCGAGCTTAACGCCACACTCGAATGGAAACTAAACCATACGTAAAGACATCTTAAACCACAGGTGCTCAGGTTGACTGACTCTCTTTTCTCTAACTCTAGCCGTCCTTGCCCCAACTGCTCAGTCATGATCCATCGAGACGAAGGCTGTAACAAGGTGGACTGTTTACAATGTGGCTATCGTTTCTGTTGGCGATGTGGTTCTTCTTGGACCCAACAGAAATGCAAATTCTATCAATGTGGTGAAAACAATCCAGAATGTTTATTGAATGAAAAGGTAAAGAAAACAAAACACAATTAAAATTAAACCTGTTTATTTGATAAAGGCTGAACTCGGTGTACCTGACATGCAAGCCATTGATGCCAAAAGGCAAACTTAATAAAAAAAAAAAAATATACATATAAAAACAGGTTAGGACGGTTTGTGTAGAACAAGTTCCGTTTTCTTTCGTGTTTTGACCAGATTGCCTACACCAGGCAACATGACGCCTGTACGCTGTGGCATACGACAGAGCGCCTCGATACGCTTCTTTTCTGCCTCGACCGCTTCCGATGCGGGGAGTGGCGGGGTAGGCTTTGGAGGGGTCCGTTTGGGATCTGCCGACTTTTTCCATCGTCGCCAGCCTTCGAAATCGATCAAGGCCTGCATACAGCCCCATTCCACAATCTTCTTCTCGAGCCATTCTAGACTCACCGGCTTGGTCAAGAAATCGTTACAGCCGGCTGCTAACGCTGCATGTCGATCGGATTCAAGTGAGGAAGCCGTGAGGGCCACGATGATCACCGGCGAACGGAACGTCGACGGGCTTTTCTCCAACACGGGCTGAGCTGCGTAAGGCGCAGGAAGCACACCAATCTTTTGCTCTTTTTCAATCGAACGAATCTTTTGGGTGGCATCGATCCCACTCATCACAGGCAGTTGGATGTCCATCTAAAGCAATGTGAGTCCTTTTTTTTTTTTTTTTTTTGGTCTATTTCTTACTAGAATCAAATGGAATGTACCACTTTTCCATTTATTGACGGCTTCTTGACCGTTGCTGGCTACCGAGAACTTGATCTGATGCTTCTTCATCCAGGTAGACAGGATGGCTTGATTGATGATATTATCTATAAAAAAAAAAAAAAAAAAAAAAAAGAGGGTCAAGCGCTGTCGATCGCCCTCGGTAGAAACTTACCTTCCACAATCAACACGTTGATCGGTGGACTCTCTGCGTTGCCAAACAGGTTTCTTTTTTCTTTTCTCTTCTTTTTGTGTAATTTGAAATTGGACAAGGTCTTGATTTTCTTGGGTGTGGGTTCATCCACGGCTTTTTCCACCGCCGGGACTTCTTCACGCGGCGAGGCAGCGACCAGGGCGGGCGATTTGGCAGTGAGATAATCCATCGGGGCCTGGTCGTTGGACTTGCGACGGCCAAAGTACTGTTCGTTGGGCGAGAAAAGACCACTGAGGGGTCTGCGACGGCCGGGCGATACGTCGGGCGATACCCGGCCAGGGCTGGTCGAAGCCAGCTCGCGTTGGACGAGCAATGAAACCATCGGAGGCACCGGGCTCGAGGGCGACGTGGCAATGGCTGAGAAATGAGGCTCGACCACCGCGTTGTTCATCGCGGTATGCAACGCAGTCAGGAATCGGCGCGGTCCGGCAGGCTTGGGCACCACCACCACCCGAGGCATCGAAAACGGGTCGCGGTTGGGCAGAAACGTAAAGCACTGGATCGTGTCACGCACGGCCTTGTAGTTGGTCAACGTGGTAAAGTGTACAATAGCAGTCGTGCCCTGGTGGAAAAAGTTCTGATGCGGGCTTTTCTTCGGATGATGCCGTTTGCCATGAAGCATGTGCGCAGAGGCTGCTGGCTGGGCCCGGAACTCGTTTAGCTTGCCTTCAAGCGTGTTGATATCGTCATCAATGAGAATAAACGCGGGTGGGAGCGAGTGCAGATGCTCTTCTTCAATCGCAGGCGATGGCACAGGCGGTGTGGTGGGCCCAGGCACAACACGGGGTGTGCTAGGGGTATGGCTCTCAGGCGTCTGTGACGGATCGGAGTCATCCATAAACTGAGGTCGGGAAACAATCGGCACATGGCTGATGTCCGTGTTCCAGCTGGCCAAACAGCTGGTCAGATGCTTCGCAAAGATGCTATGTTCGGGTGCATGCAGTACCATTTTAAGCCCTTTGAGTTGGCTGATAAATTGCCCGAGTTCTTTCAGGCTGGGCTCGTTGGAAAACTTGATGTTGGCATAATGATTCTTGAGCAGGAGCGTGTCCTTATTGATAAACATCTTTCGATTCTCCTCTTTGCCGCTTTCCAGCTCAAAGGAAAACTTGAATCGCGTCTGATTCTTCTTGGTCTCCACAGAGGATGTGGCGCGAATGTAGCACAAGAGTTGAGCCGTCAGATTGGCGTTGGGCAACACCGTCACGCCAGCTGTAGGAATGGCAGGCGAAGTGGTATGGATGATATGAACAATCACCATCAACACGCCATCCGTCTTTTCCCGTACGTTCAATCCTACTTCGATACAAGCGCCTGGTGTACAACACTCGAGCATGTTACGAAGATGCTAGAGATCAATAGGTTAACTCTTAAAGGGACGCGATCTATTTTAGACTTACGCTTAACAGGGCATGTCGAATAGCACCCTCGTCACCCATCACCATCATATGATGCAGGTTGTTATTGCAGTGATAAACAACAAAATCAACATCCAACTTGGCTGCAACACCAGCCATCGCATCGCCCATGTTTTGTAGTAGCTCGCCAATATCGAATTCAACGTTATTCATAGGCGGTAAGGCTTTCTCGGACCATTGCGCATTGGCACGCCAGACGAGGTGGGAGAGAAGAGGAAGATGAGCACTGAGATGACAGACTTGACGTATGGTGGTATTAATAGCAAAGACGCTGGTGGTGGGTATGGCAAGAGAGCAAGCGGTCAAGAGCTCATGTGTGTTTTGAAGGATGGAAGAAGGTGCAAACTGTTCGAGGGTGGTAATCACCATCAAGGCAACGTCCTGGATTTCTTGAGAAATAGTGTTCATAAACGAACGTTGGTGTTCCTCATAAGCTTGGGTGCTCTGATCCACATTAAGTTGTAGCCTTTTGTGCTCTTCTTTGATCTCCTGTTGTATCCGCGCCCGTCTCACTCTCTCCCCTTTCAACAGACGTCCTGCAAACACATACAGAGGAAATGAAGCAACCGGTAAAAAGGCGAGAGCGGGATGTGCCTGAAGGGGCTGATAAAAAATGGCGGTCGTCAGGAGAGAGAGCCATGAGATGGAATCGATCGTTGTGTATGGTATAAAGAAGGCGGCGGTCCACCAGACGATAAACGCTGGAAAATAGGCGTAATTGAACCAATCTTTCTGGGTTGTGTAGATAAGCACTGTGGCACAGACTGAACTCAATAGACAAAACGAATGACCCATAAGGATCATCAACGCCAGCTGTTTTTGTATCTCATCCGGTGTTTCAGCAACTGTGATAAAAGGTAGCTGAATCTTCAAATTCACTTCATCCCGATCGGAGCGGGTTGAGGAAGGCTCAGGTACAAGTAGAGTAGCTTTGTAGATATCAGAAGAGGTCCAGGCTGTTCGTAAATGACTAAAGCGTAATCGAGCTGTTTCTTTATTTGAAATGCTCGGTCGATTGTTTTTTGATTCCATCTTTTTGCTTTTTGCTCCCTTTGTTTCTCCTCTTCAAGCAAAAAAAAAAAAAAAAAAAAAGAAAGAATAAAAATTTTTCTTCTTACAAAAATACAACTCAAAAAAGAAAAAATCCCCTCACACAAACATACTCACTTGCCCCTCTTTTAATTTTTTTGTAGTTCACTCTCCCGTTTAAAGTGACACAGAAAAACGAAGGAGGAAATGAAGCAAGCGTTTGGAACAAGTGAAATTTAAAACGAATAGAAAAAACTGCTCCTCTTTCACCCATACTCCTTTTTTCATGGCTATTGTTATATCTTCTCTTGACTCCGCAATTTTTTGTGGAAAGAAACTTAAAGCCTTGTTTTTTATTTTTGTTTTTATTTTATTTTATTCTGTCTGTTTTAAAGAGAGATTGTTTCAATCATGTCTTTTATACAACGTTTTAAAGTAAATCTAGTGGCATGTGTTTTTAATGGAATGGGAGTGAAATGAACAAAAAAAAAAAAAAAACAGGGGATCACTTGAATCTAAAATAAAAACAGTCTTTATTTTTTTTTTTTGAGCTTCATTTGACATGCTAATAACAAAATACTGTAGTTCGTTCGCCCCTATAGCCTACCCAGTCGACGATTGTACACAACCCAGCCACCTCGAAAGGTGAGAAAGTCTTGCTATTGTTATTCGAGTTTTGATGTGATGAGTAGGTGTTTACATGGAAATCGAGCGCTATTTTAGGCATGACCGCCATGGGTCTGGCCTACTACTTTCATGAAGAGAAAGAGAAACTAAAGTCGCTACGTAAGAATGTGTAGACCTGCCCTCTTTTCCTGTTATTGAACACTCGTTTTAGAGAAAGAAAGAGAGAAAGAACGAATGAAAAGCTACGGCAAACCGAACATTGGCACGTCTTTTGAGCTCTACAACTGTAACCAAGATCGAGTAACGAGTTCTGAAGAGCTCAAAGGCAAATTCCATATGATTTATTTTGGATTTACCCATTGCCCGGATATCTGCCCTGAGGAATTGGACAAGATGGCAGAAGTGACCGATCAATTGGATCGTCAGTTATTTGTGCCTGTGTTTATCACTTGCGATCCTTTACGAGATACCGCAAAAGTAGTCAAGGAGTATGTCAAAGATTTTCATCCAGACTTGATTGGCTTTACAGGCGACCCAGCCGAACTCAAACGGGTGGCTCGATCTTTCCGGGTCTATTCTTACACACCTCCTGATGTGAAGGCGGAAGACGACTACCTTGTGGATCACTCCATCTTCTTATACTTGATGGATCCTCAAGGAAAGTTTGTAGATTGTTATTCGCGTGACACAACATCAGAAGAAGTCTTTCAAAGCGTTCAGTCTTACATGGCAGAATATCAAAAATAAAAGAAAGACTCCCTCTCATTCATGATGATAATAATACACTGTTTTTTAATGGGTTTTTTTTTTCTTTCAAAGAATCTACTGTTTTTCTAATCCTCCATTTCTACATCCTCTGTCTTTACTGTTCTTCTCGCTCCTCGTTTGCCGTTATCAGGTGCACTAATACCAGCAGCCCGATCAGCCTAAAAACAAGCAGGTGAGCTTTTGTTTTCTATTGATGACTTTTTGGAAATACCTCTTCTTGTGTATAAGGTTCGTCCTGTAATTTTTTAACTCTTCTCTTGTGTAGTTTACTCTTCAAGTGCTCTTGCAGATGTGTGTCGTTGGTAAAGTGACGTCTAAAGACAAAGTCAATAAGAGAATACAAAACCACTTTATAAAAGACTTACGCGCACTCAACACAGTAATGCTGACCAAAACCAGGCAGGTCTGTGTTTATCTCTTGATGCTTTGCTTTGTCATAGTTTTCTGGTTTCAGATCGTCATGGATCTGATCCAGATCTCTTGTATAAGCACGAGTACGTTGTTTACGGTAATTGTCTCGAATGCCGTGATGTGTTCTCTTGCGACGAAGTCTATTCTAGTGTTCAATATATGAAACTATGCCTATGCCTCTCTACCTTCCCATAGTGTGAATAATAAAACAAGAAAAAAAAAAAAAAAAAAAAAAAAGATTGAAATAAAACCAGTCTTTAGTGAGGAAAAAAATCCCAGAAGGCAACAAAAGTGGCTGAGTTTTCTTTTTTTTTTTTTTTGGTTCGTTGTTTTTCTCGGGGGATATGCAAAAGTTATCGAAAGATGTGGCGATTGATGAGCAAGTGAAATTCGAAACGTTATTAGGGAATCAGTTATTAGTTGCGGGATTAAAAGAGTCAGGTTATGAACGGCCTTCGCCTATTCAGTTGAAAGCGATTCCATTGGGACGATTGGGTACGGACCTGATTGCCCAAGCCAAGTCGGGTACGGGAAAGACGGTTGTATTTGGCGTATTAGCATTGGATACGCTTCAACTGGATCTTCCCTGGCCTCAGGTGGTGATTGTGGCACCCACACGCGAGATAGCAGTACAGATCCGTGATGTGATCCGTGCGTTGGGGCGATTTATGAAAGGGTTGAGGTGTGAAGCCTTTATTGGTGGGATCCAAGACGATCCAAAGAAATGTCAAGGATGCCATGTGGTTGTGGCGAGTCCTGGGCGTCTTTTGGCTTTGATGAGAACACAAAAGATGGTGATAAACCACGTCAGGCTTTGGGTGTTGGATGAAGCTGATAAATTGATCGAGGCTCGAATGGAACCTCAGATAGCTGCCATCTATAGCTATTTGCCCAAGACGATTCAATGTGTTGCTTTTTCGGCTACGTTCAGTGAACATCTCTTGGAGGCTTTGAATGTGTTTATGAATACGCCCGAGCGTATTTGTTTGACTGAGGGTGTACCTACGTTAGAAGGTAGAGGGGAAGGGTGGAAAGGAATAGACAGACCGCTCATTTTTTTTTTTTTTTTTCTAATGAAAAAGAGGTACAGCAGTATCATGTCATGATACCCGCACAAAATAGCGAGATAGAAATGTACCGAGCCAAATTTGAAAAAGCCGCGCAACTCTTAGGAAAAGTGCCGTTTTATCAGTGCATGATATTTGTGAACCACCTACCGCGTGCAGTGGAGCTAACAGACTGGCTCAACGAAATAGGATGGAAATCCGGACATATCTGTGCCAGTTTAAACCAGCACCAACGACTGGCTGTTATGGATCGCATGAGACAATTCAAGGTTCGGATTCTGGTCTGCAGTGATTTGGTAATAAAGAAACAAGGAGAAGATGGGTGCTAATAAAAATAGATTGCTCGTGGGATTGATATCGATCGGGTGAATTTGGTGATCAACCTCGATTTACCTTGGGAGATAGAAACTTACTTGCACCGAGTGGGTCGTACAGGCCGTTATGGTAATGTTACAGATGCAACGCAAAAGGAGGTGGGAATTTCATATCAAAAACCTTTAAATGCCTTTTAGGTACTTCGGGTGTTGCAATCAACCTGATTGGGCCGGAAGACCAACGCTTTTTGGACGAGCTGAAAGAGAAAGGGATTCAAGTGGGGCCCTTGCCAGGTAAGTAAAGGAAGACTTTTTTACGTATGGGAAACACTGATTCGTTGAGGGGGGGGGATCTAGATAAAGTGACTTATAGCGAATACAAAAAACAACTTTCTGAAAAAGAGCAAGTTTCTTTGGCTCAGTACGAGTCTACAGTCATTCAAGAGAAACCATTTAGAGTTATTCAACGGAAAAGGCCTGAAAAAAAGCGAGTGATCAAGAAGCCGTTGAAAAAAGAGAGTATTCCTACTGCTCAGAAAACAACAGGGGTCAAGAGAATGCTCTTTACGCCTCCTGATCTCTACTTTTAAACACAAGTTACTTGTATAAACAGTACGTGTACGCAGCATTTGTTTTTTTTTTTTTTAAAAAAAAAGAAAAAAAATTTGGGTTTTTTTAGAGCAAGTGTTTGTTGAGACGGACCTTGTTCCGGTGCAACCCTCAAGGACAGGCATTTTTGATGGATATAATCTGTGACTATCGGCGCTTGACATTGGGTCATTTGTGTTCCTAGTATAGAAAAACAAACAAAAAGGAAAACATCAAGTAGAATTGAGTGGGACCAAACGGGTTACTTTTTAAGTTTGTAAGCTTAGAATACACACAGATGTATATTTAGGCTTGGTTACTGCGATGACTAGGATCATCCCCCGACAAACTCTACTTTTATTAGCATTCGAAACCTAAAAAGAATAATGCCTGAAAAAAAAAAAAAAAAAAAAAAAAGGGAGAGTGGAATTGGTGATACACCGTTTACTGCTATTATTAAATGACAGATTTATAAATATGGGTCATTTCTTTCTAGTCCAAGACAGGCTCTGTCTATCATTTTATAGGATGAGAAGAATACGTGAAATGTTTATTAATAAGAGAGAAAATAAAAAAAAAAAAAAAAAAAAAAAAAGGTAGCAAAAAGAGTAAGAAAAAAGATATAAAAAGGAGGGAAAAACAACAAAAAGAAATTAAATTAAAAAAAGTTTTAAAAAAGACATAAAAGGGGGCCGGCCGATCCATAAAAAGTCAAAAATAAAAATAAAATAAAAGAGAGAGAGAGAAAGCATAAGGTAAAGGGCATAAAGAAGGAGACATAGAGATGTATATGAAGGGGAAAAAGTAAGGCTAGTGCGATATCTACAAAGTATGGCGACGGTCTAAGAGATCATAAGGGTTAAAGAAGGGATCCAGAAGAGGGTCAAAGAGACGAGGCTCGTAAAGCTCGGAAGACCAATAAGAAGGAATGAGTTTGGAGGTGTCAATAGGCCATTGGAAGGTATCCCAGGCCAAGTCAAGCAAGGGCGAAGTATTGGGCGTCATGAGTAATTCGTCTTCATCCAATAGAGAAGGGTAAGAGCACTGACGGACCCTTTGCTCTGATTTGGTTTGGTGTTCTTGTCCGTCCCAAGTGTCTGGTTTCTTTTGTACCTTTTCCTTTGCACGGCGGTTTTGAAACCAGACCTGTACCCCGCGAGGTGTCATATCCAGTTGTTGTGCAAGCCAACGACGCATAGAGGCGTTTGGTTTAGGGTTTTCTATAAAGTGCTTCTCCAGAGTTTTGAATTGAGTGCGCGTAGTTCGCTTGCGACGTTTGATTTCGAACGGATTGTAAAAAGCCGTCTTGAACTGTTGACTTTGCATTGTCTCGCCTGAAAAGCTCGTTTGTGTTTCAGTCGCCTGATCTGAGTTGACATAAAAAGAGCTCTCTGAGAACTGACAGGTGGTTTCTTGTTTGGTAGAAGACATGAATAATAATACAAATACCTTTTAAAAAGTAAAAAGGAAACAATCTACAATAAAAAAAAAAAAGAAAAAGAAAGAAAAATACTGTAAAGAACAACAATAGAAAAAGAAAAAGAAAACAATAAAGAATAGACTCTTTTATATATGACATGAGCCAATTCTTTTGTATGAACGAAAATAAACACTAATAAATAAAAGGAGACTTTTTACCATTTTATTCATAAGCTTAATTAGGGGATAGACACGCTACCAAAATAAACAACGACAGAAAAGACGGTCAACATAGAAGGCGATACAATAGATGAGTAAAGCAATGCCGATAGATTTAATATCTTATTTAAGGGAGAATAAAGAAGGAGATGAACAAAGTGGTAGAAAAAGACTTGTAGTAGAGCCACTATGGAAAAGAAGAAGGAGAGCGGGAATAAAAACATTGCCTTTTTTTTTTTTTTTTTTTCTCATGAGCTAGCACTAACCTAACAAGTGTCTCTGCAAGTAAACTATGAAATAGCAAACAAAACGCACTAAAAACGACCCTCGATTTCATCCAACTGTCTGTAAAAAGAGCGCGCGTCGGTAGAATGTTTCAATTAAACGAGAATACAAACGATCGTTTGAATCGTTGTCACAGGAGTTTTTTTTTTTTTTTTTTGGTTACCTAAAGGGAATACAGAAATGGATATTCCTTTGCATACTCAGGAGCATTATTGGATTGAGTCGATCATAATATAGAAAGGAAATCCCAAAAAAAAAAATATGGACTATGACACGTTCTGTTGCTTTTATAATCTTTTTTTTTTTTTTAAAAAAAAACAAAAAAACAAAAAAGGGAAGCTATAAACTCTCCCTCTCTTTTTGTCTCCCTGAGTTTTTTTTTTTTTTTTTTTTTTTTTTTTTTGAAATTAAATATTGAAGCTTTTTAAAGACAAAAATCAGTGTTAAACAAAGGTCAAAGCGTTTGTTTATATCGCAACTACCTTTTAAAGGGAAGCTCCTGAGATGACATGTACAAAAAAAAAAAAAAAAAAAAAAAAAAACAAGGCCAAGTCATTGACTTTGATTATCCAATGAATCTGTCTGTCATCAAAAGAAGCAGTAAAAAGATGATTGTTTCAAACAAGCTTTATTTTCATGTCTTTTACTCCCCTTTCAGCGCTATTTTTTTTTTTTTTTCCTTCTGTTTTTGCTTTGAACTCCTTTTCTCCCCTTATTTCAAAGTCATTTTAGATTTCAAAATATACCCTTTTTTATTATTATTATTATTATTATTATTATTATTAGCCAAAGGATCCAAATGAATTAAAACAACTACAAATGTTTATTTCGAAACAAAAGCTTCAATTTTATTGATTTTTCTTTTTGGGCTGTTTAGTGTTTTAATTGTTTTCTTTTTCTGGGTTTTGCTTTTTTATTTACTCTTTGTACGTGTAGTCATATCTTATGTACATGATTTGATGTATGTTATCTGACAGTGAGTAAGGAGAAAATTGAACCCATCCCTCTTTTACTCTTGCTTTTTTTTACTTTTTTTTTTTTTATTTCTTTTTTCTTTTTATACCTTTTTTTTTTTTTTTTTGGTTATAAAAACACCCTTCATATATATATATATACACAGACATAAAGACACGGACTTGCCCTTTATTTTCCCTTTCTATAACTTTCATTATTTTTTATATTGTTGTACCCTTTTTTTTCTTTCAGGGAAGATGACATTGTTACCAAAGTCTAAAAGCAGTACAATGGACTTGTTTCAAAAGAACGAACAGATCAAGCAGGATAGAGAGAAAGCTGTTCAGTATTTGAATCTCTTGTTGAATATCGAAATTAAAGAATTAGATCAAGAGCTTCAGGATGGTGTTCTATTATGCAAGTGAGTAGCTGTAGTCAAAACAGATTTTTTTTTTTTTTAAAAAAAAAAAAGGAGTCAAGAGGGGCTAAAAGGGGAAAGCAAATAGAAAAAAAGTAGATGTGTGTGGAAATAGATAGGAGAAAAGAGTGTTTCTTAAAGTGAAAGCTTTTTTTATGTTTTCTTTACTCTCTTTTGTACCAACATTAAAATACTTTTAGTCTAATCAACCAATTAAAACCAGGAACAATTAAACAAGTGGGATATAAAGACTTGTCGTTTATCAAAGTAAGAGCTTTTTTTTTAAAAAAAAAAAAAAAAAAAAAAAAACAGAGGTGCATTTGATAATCCTGATTCTGTGTGGCTCTATCTAGATGGATAACATTATACGCTTTTTACAAGGAGCTCAGCAGGTAAGGGGATTAATTTACGAGAGGGATGAAGGGGAGATTCTGACCCTACACTTTTAGCTGGGATTAGAAAAGATGGATCTGTTTGATACTTTGGATCTATTTGAAGGAAAAAAGATGGAAGCAGCAAGTATATATTCTATCCAGCATTCATTTTTTTTTTTTTTTTTTTTTTTTTTTTTTTTGTGGATAGAAATAACGTTCGATCAAGTTTAGGTTGTGCATACTATCTTGACCTTATCCGAATTGACACCTGAGCAGATAGAAGAAAGATGGTCAAGACCTCCTAAATCTCCTTTACGCGCTAACGATCTTTGTGTTATCCAAAGAGATACTCGAGCCGAGTCTAAAAAGACGGTAGTGAATCCATTGCACGATAGCCATTTGGTTTACTCAAAGGATGGGGTATCCATTCATTATGTAAGATAACCACACCAACTCTCTTGTTTTTTTTTTTTTAAAAAAAAAAACCATTTGAATAGCAATTGGGAAACTGTATTGGTCAAGGAGATGGGAGTGCAGTGTATCGGTAAGTGATGTTTTTTGAAATTAGAGCCAGACAGCGCCTTTATAAAAAAAAAAAAAAAAAAAAAAAAAAAAAAAAAAATCCAAAAAAAAAAAAAAAAAAAACCCCCCCTCCGAGCAGAGCCTTAGATTTAGCCACAGGAGAGACGGTAGCCATCAAGAGGTTACAAGTCGAAGCGAAACAAAGGGAGGCGATCTTGAAAGAAGCAAACGTGTTCAAGAGCTTAGATCATCCTAACCTGATTCGTTTCTTGGGCCATGTGGCGAGTGAAAAATATCTTTATTTGATTTTAGAGTAAGCGATTTGGGAGCAAGAGAGAAAACCAACGGGGGGGTTTTTCTGTTTAGGTACGCAGAAAATGGATCCTTGCTTTCGACGTTAAGTTCTTTTGGAGCGTTTCCAGAGAAACTAGTGGGTTCTTTTGCTTTAAAGTTGTTGCAGGCTTTAGATTACCTTCATGAACGAGAGATGGTGCATGGCCACCTTAAAGCGGCCAATATTCTTACTACAAAAACAGGGGATGTTAAATTGACCGATGTTTGCTTTCCTCTCGCGTCTCGTCCGGAGGTTTCGATTCGGTTTGATGTCTGGTGTTTGGGATGTACGTTGGTCGAGTTGATGACCGGACGCGCTGTGGTAGACACTCAGGTGTACCCTCAGACCCCTTGTTTTCCAACCCAGGCTTCAGAAACCATGCGCTCTTTTCTTTCACTTTGTTTTGAAGGCGTATCGACCGGGGCTCTCAAACGCCATGCGTGGTTAGATGACTTTCGAGCTGAAGAAGAAGAGGGGGTCAACGATGAAAGCCAGGTGACGCTATTCAATGAAGAGGTGGATCATCAATGGATCCCTTCACTCACAGGTAAAGTGCCTCCTCTTGATGATTTGTTATTCATCCGTGTGTTCTTAGTGACAGGCTGTACAGGCTGTCAAGAACCCACCCAGGCGATGCAGTGTCAAGGTAACGAATAAAAAAAAAAAAAAAAAAAGTCAAGCCTAAAACCATGGTTTAGTCTGCCTATGGATAGGACATACAACATGCTCTCAAGGCGTTGTTTGCGAAAAAGTCGGTATAATAAAAAAAAAAAAAAACTTGTTCCTAACCCCACACTAGAACGGGTTGTTTCGTCAGCTGAACGCAGCGGATTTAAAGAGTATTGAACACTACATTCAGACGCTTGGACTGACAGCCCAAGAACAAAAGGCGTTGGCAGGCAACGAAGCGCTCCTATCGCATGCACTGTCCCTACATCGTATGGAACCTGTGAAGAGCAAGGGACAAAAGAATCGAAAGAAAAAGACAGAGGAATGTGTGATTAGTTAAAGAGACGACTTGTTATTATTGATTTGTGTGTGTTTTCCCTCTTTTGAATCGTTTGTTATTTCCCTAGTGGAGAGATGAGATTTCTCACTCTCTCTTTTTTTTTTTAAAAAAAGTAAATGTTGAGACTTACGGTTTGAACAAACACGGTTCTTGCGTTTTGTGGATGGATTTGAACCTGTCGTGTGGGTATGTTGCGGTGACGTTGATAGAAGGGGGGATGGCGTAGGGAAAAAGAAGGTTTGTTTTGCCTACGGTGAGGTGGGTTTCGTTGAGGCTGTAAAGCGCGAGGTGTCCCTTCTTCTGGCGGTGTGCCGAAACGCGCAGCACGCAAGACCTTCATTTCCTCATCGTTGCCTTTCATACCAAATCGTTTCATGCGTTCCATACGACGCTGGGCATCCAATTTGGCTTGCTCTTCGTTGGTCAACTTTTTGGGTTCTTTCTTATCAAATGTGATGGGAGTGAATTGAAAGAGGGGAGTGGCAGGGTTAGGTAGCTGACTAGGACTGGTGTCGTTTGTCTCTTGGGTGGGTAAGAGGGTCCTTTTTTTAGGCTTAGGTCTAGGCTCCATTTCCAACAAGAGATCTTCATCGTCTGAGAGAACACTTTCTTTCATCAGGTCCATGCTAGGATAACTAATGGTTGTTAATCTCTACTGGCTTTTGTTCTCACTTTACGTTTTACTGTCTTGTTCTTCAAAAACGTCCAGTTCCAATTCTTTTTCCATTTTTTCTAATTCTTTACGTCTATCGAAATCAACCAAACGTTCGATCAATTCTTCCTTTTTTCCTGACTGTGTCAATCCTTTCTTGACCAGCACGTCTTTTGTAGAAAGTCATCAGTGAACTGAATGTAGCCATGATGTTTACCTTGAAGTTCTTTTACTTTTAAACCTTTGTATTTTTCACTCATCTACACATACACACACACACACACACACACACACAATTCAAAAAAAAAAAAAAAAAAGAAAACTTTTTAAACAAAAGTATCGAAATCTGAACAGTGCTTTTATTTATCTCTCCGCCTTTTTTTTTAAAAAAAAAAAAAAAAAAAAAAAAAAAAAAAAAAAAGGGAAAAAAAAAAAAAAAAAAAAAAAGGGAAAAAAGTGAAAAAGAGAGAGAAAGGTTAATAGTAAATAGAAGTAGGACGTAAATCTGATCCGGCAGTCATTCTATAAAACGCAGAACGTTTTTGATTTTTTTCTTCGTTCAAAAGGTTTTGGATGGTGTTAAGTTTAGGCGAGGTGTTATTGGAGGAAACGGAAGAGGAAGAAGATTCAGGATAGTTGAGAGGAGGGGGCAGACGAACATAGTCTTTCATATCATCGTGTTTTCGTTTTCTGTGGGGAAGACCGGAAAGACGAGGTTCGGATGGTTGTTGTTGTTGTTGTTGTTGTTGTTGTTGTTGTAGCAAGAGTTGCAAGATTTCCTCGATAGCGCCCAGACGGTGTTCGATAGAGTGCAGGGTAGCCTTGTTGATTTCAGCTGTAGTAGAGAAAGCGAGTGCGGTCGTAGTCGTATTAGTCGTAGTAGTAGTAGTAGTAGCGTGATGAGTGTGAGGGATATGCGTGGGATGAGAAGAGGCAGGATGCGATGGCGGGGGATGGGAAAGACTGGGGTTGTTCTTTTTAGCAGCCATGGCCGAGGCACTGTTGGCATGCGAAGGACCGAGACGCTGGTTATGCTTGGTCTTGATGATATGTTGCTGGTTAGTTGACGGATTATTGTTGCTTGCATAGCGACAGTCCAGGTTGGTCTTGATACAGCCAATACAAGGTTTCTCGCCATTACACTTTGTCTTTTTCCTTCTGCATTCACAACAGGCGCTGATCACCTTTAACCGCTTACGTCTCGTTTTGTCGGCAGGTGCCTTGACAGTGACGTTTTCCAATGGCAGACTGTTGTTGTTCATTTTTTTTTTTTTTTTTTTTTTTTTTCTTTTCTTTTTTTTTTTTTTTTTTGAAGAGTTCTTTAAAGGAAAGGAGAATATAGAAAGTAGGAAAGCTGGCTTGAAAAAGGCTGTTTTTTCTTGTTTTTTTTTTTTTTTTTTGCAAGTTGAAAAAAAAAAAAAAAAAAAAGAAAAAAAAATCAAGAAAAAGAAAATAAAATAAAATAAAAAGGAATAGACAGAAAAAAAAAAAAAAAAAAAAAAAAGGAGATTGGAGAAAGAAACGTGGGAGACGGGAATACGAATGGGTCCAAACAAGGTTAAAAGAAACGTTTATTTTTCAGCCAAAAATATACAAAAAAGAAACCTTAAAAAAAAAATTTTTTTTTTATTATATACGCGCACATATACACACACACACACAGAGAGAGAGAGAAAGATTGATCTTTCTATTCCTTTTTATTCTCTCTATTTTTTTTTTTTAATTTTCTTTTAACCATGACGAGCAAGGATTCAAGAGTTTTAGATACAACGCCTTGGGAAGAAAGATGGCAAACGGGCGAGACGCAGTGGGATGCTGGCAAGCCCAGTCCAGCGTTAGTAGATTTGTTGAGTAGCCAGGAGACCCGTGCGATGATTCCTCAAGACGGACAAGCGCTTGTTCCCGGCTGCGGATCAGGTACCTTTTTTTTTTTTTTTTGAAGAGAGATTAAGACCGGTTGTAGGTTACGATGTGTTATTTTTAGCCAGTCCAGAAAGAAAAGTCACCGGACTTGATATTAGCCCTACTTGTATTCAGCAAGTGGTCCAGGTAACCGTTTGTCCTTAGTGTTTATTCTTATTCTTCTTATTCTTATTTTACCCTAGCGTCATCCAAGTTCGGATCATTATCAATTTTTATGTGACGACTTTTTCAAGTTTCCAAATCAAGGGTATCGTCTTGCCTATGATTATACGTAAAGAAAGAAAAAAAAAAAAAAAAAAAAAAAAAAAAAAAAAAAAAAAAACCAGGGGGGCTAGGCTTGAACTCAATTCTATGGATAGTTTTCTCTGTGCTTTACCACCCGTACTCCGATCCGATTGGGCTTTGCGTTATGCCGAGTTGATTGAAAAAGGGGGTGTTTTGATCACCTTGATGTACCCTTTAGAAGAAAAAGAGGGGGGTCCACCTTTCTCTCTGAGTGAAGACATGTAAGAAAGTGATAGGTGATAGAGGTTAAAGTTTTTATTATCACTTAGTTATCGGCAGTTACTTTTGCCCCTGTTTGATCTACTTTACTTGAAAGAAGCCCAAGGACATCCTTCCCGCCTAGGTAGAGAGAAAATAGCCATCTGGAAACGAAAATAAAAACAGAGTCGGGGAAACCAACGTGGGTTCTCCGTCCATGGGCGGTTTAAAAGCGCCATCGGCCTGCTTTTAATAAAGGCCTGACTCTTAAAAAGTAATAACCTACACCATAGACAGCACCTCCTATATGAGCTGCACTGTCGATTCTGCCGTTCTATCAAGGGGTTAAAAAAAGAAAGATTTTTTTTTTTTAAGGGTTGTTTGGATTACATTCAGGGTACTGGCAAGATAGATATCGTAAGCAGCAAACAGACCGACGCAAGCCACGGCAGGCATCGGGATGACAAAGAACATCAAAAAGTTGGCTTTGGGAACTAGAAAGAGAAAGGATGAGAAAAACAGAGGGGTTGAAAGTGGATGTTTACATGCACAGGCAAAGAAACTGGTTAAGGCCAGGATCGAGCCTGAGGCACCTAGCGACAGGGTACGCTCGTTTTTGGCGTGACCGTATTTGGTTTGTTCTAATCTGGGCTTAAGAAAGGTGCGGTAGGCTACAGCGGTGGCGGAGGCAAAGACGCCTGCGCCTGTATAGAGTAGCAGGAAGCGAGAGGTTCCGATGGCCTCCAGTACGCCGGTACCGATCGAATGCAGTACAAACATGTTGATACCCAAGTGGTAAAGGTGTTGGTGAGAAAAGGTGGAGGTGAGAAGAGTATAATAGCGATGCTGTCGAATCGCTTCTTCTGACGCCGTCCAGTGGGTTCTCATCCTGTCCAATAGTCTTGGATCCCGAAACTGAACCCAACTCTCCTGACCGTACTGCCAGCCCAAATACACTGCACCATTCATGCCTATCATTGTCCATATCACTTTGCTTGGCTCAATACGATCCATCCTACTGCTTAGTCTCTGTACCCACCTAAGCTTTTGCGCCGGCCCAACAATGCCCCCATTCACCCAACGGTTCATGCCAACAAAGAAATTCAAAATTCAAAATTCAAAAAAAAAAAAAAAAAAAAAAAAAAAAAAAATTCGTTTTACATTGCTTTTAGAGATGCGACAATGATTATGAGACAATGATTATGAGACAATGATTATGAGACAATGATTATGAGACAATGATTATGAGACAATGCGTCCAAAACAAACGATCTCTTCTTTTTCGTTACCTAAACCAGAAGAAAAAGTGAGTGGCTTCAGATTTTTTTTTTTTTTTTTTTTTTTTTTGTGGGTAAAAAAAAAGAGATAAAGCGGTGGTCAAGGCACGATGTGAACAGGTCTCAATCCATGCCGGCTTAGAAACCCATGTCGACCCAGCAACCTGAGTTCTTATCACGTGACCCACGATCGCCCAACGCAACTCTCGATCTCCGCATGTGTGTAGGTGTGTGGCTTGATGAATTATTATTTTTTTTTTTTTTTTTTTTTTTTTTTTTTTTTTTTTTTACTAGTTTTAGATTAGGATTGGGATCGATGGTCAAAGTAAGTGTCTCCCAAAAGGGTTTCTAAAAGACTGATTGCAAAAAAAAATTTTTTTTTTTTTTTTAATCCAAAGCATAAGAAAAAAGTGGGAAAAAACAAACAAAAAGCCAAAGGCAGCAGTGAATTAGACAATCCGAAATATGCCAACAAAGTAAGCGTGTGCGAGCGATAGAGTGTGTGTGTGTGTGTCTCGAACCATGCTTTTATCTATTTAGAGTTTGTTGTTTGAACTGATACAAAAAGCGGCCGACAAAGAATCGCAAAGGGAATCACAAAAACTAGCGAAAAGAGTAAACGAAAAAATCGGAAAGGCAAAGGGTTAAATAAAAAGAATAGATGGAAGTGGCCAAGATTCTTGCAGAAAAAGACGCGCAAAGAGAAATAAAAAAAGAAGGCAAAAGGAATGAACTTGTAAAGAGAGAAATGGTTTAGAGAGATCAAAGGGATGTTTACTATTTTTTTTTTTTTTTTTTTGGTTAGGAAAAAGTCAAAAAGGATTACTTGGAGTCGAAAAGAAAGAAAAAACAAGAAGCCAAAAGACAACGAAGCAAAGACAAAGTAGTAGTAGAAGAAAAGCAACCTAAAAAGAAGGTTCGATTTGCATTTTAATAAAAGGAGAGAGAGAGAGGGGGGAGGATTAGGCTTCGAGTGAAGGATCGATGGATTTCTTGACTCTTCTTTTTCTCAGTGTGCCATTGGCGACTTTTTCTTGACGCGTGACACGACGCGATCGCATTTCAGCATGACGGTTACGGTAAGAATCGACGGCGCGTTGAATGAGACCCCGACGGCCACAGAGTTGGGATGGATTGAGCCAACAGAGTTCCCAACCCAACCGATTACAGCTCGTTTCGTATTCCCAGCGGTTACCATCGTATTCTTCTTGAGGTACGTTGGCACGCGGATAGATCTAGTAAAGAGCGTTTTAGTAGGTGGTTTTGGATAGCAAAGTGCTTACCGAATTTTGAGCACGGAATTCGAGTGAGATGCGGTCGGGAGACACGCTGGCGACATCGGTACGGACGGTATATTCTTTTACTTGACGTTCATGAGAATACAGAAAAGTGATGTGTTCTATCCCGTCCAGATAGCTTGTGACTGGCTCATGGGCCGAGAGAGACACCACCGAGGCTACCGAGGGATGGGAAGAGGCGCGACGACGGTAGGTGCGCGTGGGCGCTTTATGGCTCTCGTCCGATTTACGACGGATTGTTCGTTTCAGGTTAAACGTCTGTTGGTAAGGCGTCGCTGGCGGCGTGATCTGGCGTAGGCAGTGAGGTTGCATCTCTTCTAATACGCCTGTCTCTGGCGGTGTGGGCGGGAACAATGGTTTCTGATGCGGATGGGCTGCTGCTATCGGGTACCACGCTTGCTTGACTTGAGGCATCCAGAATCCGCCCAGAGGTTCCATTGGAAAGCTTGCGTTCAGTGTCCCCGGCATTGGCCATAACGGATGATCGACCAATCCGCTCATATCCAGCTCGTTCGGTGTCAGCATATTCAGAAAGCCATCACCACCATTGCCTGACCAATTCATTACCGGATCTGTGCTACCCACTTTTTCTTCCGGAAAGCCTTGTGTAGATGTCGTAGCTGCGTAAAAGGTTTCGTCCATTGTTTAAAACCCTCCCAAAAACAGAAGAAAAAAAAAAATCGCGCAAAAATACAGAAAAAGATTAATTACAGTTTTTTTTTTTTTTTTTTTTGGATTTTTTGATTTCTTGATTTATAGAAAACAAAAAAAAAAAAAGTCTATTGTTTATCGGCTTCTTTTTTTAAAAAAAAATAAAAATAAAAAGGGAAAAGAAAAGTAATAGAAACGAATGAAAGGTTTATGCTTTTTTTTTTATTTTTTTTTTTTTTTTTTTTTTTCTGTAGAAAATATTACCGAGTTTCTCTTTTTTTTTTTTTTTTTTTTTTTGATTAACCATTTAAGGTGTAAAAAAAAAAAAAAGTTTTGCAGGAGAAAAGTAAAAGTGAGATAATGGATAAATCAAGAATCTCGGATGATAGGTTCTTGCTTTGATGAGACTCTGTTTAATTTCCGTGGAAAGAAGAGTAAAGCGTGTAGAGCAAGCCAATTGAACAGTCAGATTAGCAATCAACACTCTTTGATAGACAAATTCACCGAGCCTTTTCTCAAAAAAAGTGTCTTCTAGACTTTTTCTGTGATTTGCAGAGTTTCAGTCTTTGCCTGGTCGATCGTTTTTTTTTTTTTTTTCTTGTTTTTGTTTTTAGTTTCTTCTTTTCTGATTTTTAATAATCGCGTGTAAGGTTTTCTCAAGAGAACTTTGCCCTCTTGAAAAAAAGGATTCTTTTGTTGTTTTTCAAAAAAAGTGTTTTTGGGTAATAAAGAGGTTTAGAATATTTATCCTAAACTATTGTTCTCGGCCAATAGAGAGCTAGTATTCCATCCACTGCATTAATCAAAGAAAACAAATCCAATTGTCTATCCAAACCTTTTTTTTTTTTTTTTTTTTTTTTTTCAGAACAAAAACTTTGTTCCGAAAAACTTATTCATGCTTTAGTTATCTCCTATTCTTACACACAGAGACAGACAGACACGTTCAAAAGCCTAAGCTGCATAACACGCGCTAAATGACGTGGTAACAAGTCTAGATTTAAAACAAGAATCGTCCGATGCCTTACTATTTGGTTTGGACAGAAAACGACTCACAACAATCGCAAGATTCAGTTTCAAGACAGAAACCCTTGATTCAATGGCACTTTTAAAAATTTTTTTTTTTTTTTTTTTTTGTTTTTTTGGGTGTCGGGGAAATACAAAAGTCATTCTAGTTGTTTCTGCAACCACTTTTTGTTCTATACAACATCCAATTGACTTTTCTCGTGAACTCCGAAAGAGTATTGATTTCTGCTTTCTAAAAAAAAAAAAAAAAAAAATTGGGATTTTTTGCAAAAGGATTTTCAGTGGAAGATCCCAAGTGAAGAGATGACGTCGTTTGCAACACGGATGCCTTGAAATGGTCTGTGTTGATGACTGTACAAATATAGCTTCTGAAATAGGCTTTGATGTCATCGTTGCATCTGCTCTGTACTCACATTGACATAGAGCGGGGCCTGATTCTAAACTACCGTTGCTTTGGTACCTGACAAAACAAGGAACAGTCGATTGACTTTCGAATGCCCTTTTTTTTCTTTTTTTCTTTTTTTTTGGCGCAGGGACTGTCTTTAGAGGATGTGCCTTGTTTTTTTTTTTTCGTCATGACAACCGTCCTTAATTTAAATAAGACCTCTTTTTATTAAATCATTTTAGCTAGAGTCACACAAGCGGGGCGTCTTTATTACAAGAAAAGGGCTTCTTTTTTTTTTTTTTTGGCTTTTTTCATTTTTTTTTTTTTTTTTTTTTTATTAGATAATAAGAATGAATCGTTTATACCAATTGCTTTGTGTTCCCAAAGCACCTACGCTTTCGATCCAAGACTTGAAAGAGAATAACTTTGGTTCGTTTGTAGACAAGGCAAGTGTGAAGCCAAAAAAAAAAAAAAAAAAAAAAAAAAAAAAAAAAAAAAAAAACCATAGACTGATCTTGATAGTTTAGTCAATGCGGGCAGCCCCCCATCTTGCCAAAGACCAACAGTTGAAAGGGGAAGCGACAGAGCATATGCATAAGCTTTTGGCTGGCAAATCCAACAGTGCCTCCAACACGTTACGTACGGTTCAGACGTTATTTGAAAGTGCTTCTAAAGCGTGCCATTCGGATCAGGACCGGGCTTTGATCGATTGGCTTCAGGTCTGTGTTTCGACCGCGGTGGAGATACATAACGACCCAGTCAGTGCTGCTGAAAAAACACGTCAAGCCGCCAATCCCCCTATGACTGAAAAACCTCTCAAGACCCCATCGCCTCCTAAAAAGACGGGGAAAAAAACCACATCCCCCGTGGATGACGATGCCTCTTGGGTAGAATCGGATGAAGAGGATTGGGATTCAGAAGATGATTATCTGCCTGAGAACAATGAGGATGCGATCGTTCCTGTCAAAAAGACCCGAAAGAAGAAGATTCCCAAAAAGACCTCGTCAGATCAGAAAGTCCCCAAAGAATCTCCCAAGCTGAGCTTGATCCAAGAGGGTGCCGGTCCTAAAGCCATCCACAAGTACTTTAATGAAATGGCTCTCACTTCTAAAACCGATCTACCCTCTGGTTACTTTGTTCGTTCCTTCTTTTTCCCTTCCAAAGATAGTTTTAGTGTAAGCAGTCGCTCTCTGTTCTCTTGACTCATCTTCTCCCCTTTAGGCCTTCCTTTCTGTCCTCAACTCGGCTACAAAAACAATCGATATCTGTGTCTTTGCATTCACCGATGATGATGTGGCTGATGTATTGATCGCCGCTAAAAAGAGAAACGTGGCCATTCGTATCATCACAGACAATCAACAGGCCGCCGGGAAAGGCGCAGATGCGAAACGACTCTCCGAATCCTATGGCATCCCTTTCAAGACGGATCACACGTAAGAAAAAAGTGGAGAGGAAACAATCCGTGCTTATACTTCTTACAGGACCGGCTACATGCATAACAAATTTGCCATGATTGACAACAAGACATTAATCAACGGAAGCTTCAATTGGTCTAAAGGGTAAACCATAGACACATCTATCAACCCCACCCCCTTACATTTTCTTCTAGAGCAAGATTCAAGAATAGGGAAAACGTAATGATCACCAATATTCCCTTCTGTATTCAAGAATTCCAAAAACAATTTGATGCTCTTTGGGAAGAGTTCTAACCCATCCAAACCAACACTTATGATACGCAATAAAACTTAATCCATTGGGAACATTCACCAATGAAAGAGATCTACTCAAAAAAGGTGTTTTTTTTTTTTTTTTCTCTTGGACTATGATTTATTTTATAATGGGTTGTGATGTATTGTATTTTTCTCTTGTACATGGAAACTCTCTCTCCTTAACAGGGACTAATCAAGTCTTTTTTAACACACATCATATGCGTACGTTTGATATGGACTTTAAGAGTCAACAAGGTAACAAAAGGACGATTGCATTGAGGAAAAACGCATCGATAATTCTTGGTTACCAACAATTTATCTTGTTGACTATCTTCATCGCTCTCCTGGTAATCTACACCATTCGAGATCTTATATTTGGGCATGGATTTATGGACTAAAAGACACATAAGATTTTTTTTTTTTTTTTTTTTTTTAAAGGGTATTCTCTTTTGACATACATTTTAAATAGGCTCCGGATAGCCTGCACACTTTGATCATATGTTCAACCATCTCTTTCTGATCACTAGAGTTTTCGGTAAATGCCATAAAACTTGGGTTGTTCAAATCGTGTGAAAACTTTTCATCCATCGAACGTATCAGTTTTGACCTGGTTTGCCATCGGGCGTTAATGTCATCATATAGAGTCTTGTTGGATGAATCTAAGTCTCTATAAAGGCCGAGTTGACCAGCAAACATAGCATCACGTTGTTCTTGGTTCATATATGGCATGGCTGTAGTAATCAATATATATATATCCTTTAAAAACAAAAGAGAATTATCATTATCGTAAAAAAAAAAAAAAAAAACAACAACAATAAATAGCTTGGTCAAAATAAGCTTTTTTTTTTTTTTTTTTTTTTCAATTGATAAACACAGGTCATATTTATCCTTTTAGGGGTTAGCCACCTGCAGCTACATACATAGAGATCAAGTGCCAACACTTTTATTTGGATGGGAATATACCTTTTTGTTCAACGCGACATTGTACTTCAAAACACACCCTATTCTCCGAACGAAAGTGAGGGGGGGGGGGTTTGTTTTGAAGTACAATGATAAAGCTACATCTTGACTAGAACAAGATCACTTATAACTTTTGTAAAAAAAAAAAAAAAAAAAAAAAAAAAAAAGGATGGGTTCATCTTTAGTGACATTTGGTTCTTGCCTACGAGCTATAAAAAGAAGGTCGTTCTAATGGATGAACATGCTCGATCAAGTTTTTGTTTTGGCAACAGAAATAAATAGGGAGTCGATCTGAACGTCAACTCCGTCGTCACTCAAAATCTTTTTACGATCCAAGGTAAACGATCAAAACATATAGAATTGTTTATTTTACCCAGGTTATTTGATTCCAATGGACGCTTGAAAATAGATATATACACACATAGATACACACTATAGAATAACACATAGTTTAAAAAATGCTACACGTTCATTTTGTTATCTCATTTCAAAGGAAAGCTCAATGGATTCTATCCAACAGTTTGTATATCCAAACAAAAACAAATAAAAAAGTGAGAAGCGTTGTTTTTCGAGCTAAAAAAAAAAACAACAACAAAACAACGTTTTGTTTTCCTCAAGAAAATCATTTTGATATTGAATTTACAATTTAAAAGTTTTGCCTATTCGAAAGAAGTTTTTAATTCTACCCTTACTTTTGGATCCTACTCTTCTCCCCCCCCCTCCTCCCTTTTTTTTTTTTTTTTTTTTACAGTCATAACTGCTCATCTGAAGCTACAAGCAAAAGAAAGAATCATTTTACATACAGAAACAAATAAAGCCAGAGTGATATCAATGATGGCTGCTACATTTTTTTTTTTTTTTTTTTTTTTTATTATTGTCGTTACAATCAAGCATTGATATTGACATGTATAGATGCGCATAAGCCGTTGAGTGTATAGACATAGATGAATGTGTGTACAAGTATATACATGTGCGCGATGAAGGAGATAGCGTGTAGAGTCTATAGTTTAGTTATTAGGCTGCCATAAAGGATTATCCAGCGGATGATGTTGTTTTAGCTTTGCAAGATGAGAATGTTCAATATGATACTTGAGTCCATTGAGGTTTTTATATCGTTTGTTACAATAGCCAATGGTACACACGTAAGGTTTTTGTGCATCTCTTTCTGCTTCACTCAACACATCTTCTTCTGTATGGCCATGCATCTGATGATATTTAAGCCCGTTTGGGTTTTTATAGGCTTTATCACATCCAGTCATCTGGCATTTGTAAGGTTTATCTTGTCCATCATCTAAAGGGAATGTTTGTCAGTCGCTCTGCGCAGTGGCTTGTCACTCTGGGAATCTTTTTTTTTTTTTTTTTTTTTTTTTTTCTTTATACCACATGTTTGATATAACGCTTCTGAACTAAAGTAATGAAGATCAGGTGGTCCAAGTTCGTTCTCTGTATTGACCAAAGATGGCATGGCTTGTTTTAAAATTTCTTCTGTATGCCGACCAAACTTTGCATTTGGATTCTGTGAAACCAACGGGCTCGTAGGTTGTCCTTCAGATTTTTCTGCAAAGCTGTCAAAGTTCCTTACAAGTGGTGCAACCGTTGCTACATTGGCTGAAGGAAACGGCTCGTTGATGCCTTCCATCTGGATATCGTTTTCTTTGGCCTCCGTCTCTTCCTCTATAGGCGCATGGTGATGTTCCTCATAATGGTGAAGTAATTCATGAAGATCTTTAATATGAGTTCCACAACAAATCAAATCACTGCAGAAATTGGATTCTAGCTCCCGTTGATGAACAAAACTGTCTCGATGTTGAAAGAGATTGGGCATGGCATGTGTAGAAGGTGAATAGGACATGGCCGTAGCACCTGTTCCATTACTGTGGCTACCACTATTACTGTTAGTGAATTAGCCAAAAAAAAAAAAAAGTCCTTTTTTAAAAGTAAAAACGGCTTACGCTGGGTTTCGCTTGAATACTATGTTTATGTTTTGAGAGGTCATGGTTCTTTGAGTCAATAAGAGAAAGAGAAAGAGAGAGAAAATAAAAAAGAAATAACCAAATTAAAAAGAAAATTTGAAGTTGAGATGAAAAATCAAACAAAATGAACAAAAGAGAACAGAAAGAAAAGAGGGCAAGTGTTTGTGTGTGTGTGTAGTCCGTCATTGTTCCCAAAAAAAAAAAAAAAAAAAGAAAGTCTCAGCGTCTGAAAAATGATATGACGGGTTTGACATTTTGTAATGCATACAAAATCTTATCGATTTTGGTTACACACTGTATGCATGCAATTTTATTTCTCTCTATCAACCTACCTTCTTTTGTTGTTGTTTGGTGTTGGGTTTTTTTCTTTTTTTTTTTTTTTTGGCTGACAAGTCCGTAGTCGTTTTGACTTTTTTTTTTTTTTTTTTTTTGGTTTACAAGCGTTTGTTAAATTGGATCCAATTCTTTTTTTAGATGGGTTCAATTTCTCCGCGTAGAAGCTCAATTACCAAAACAGACACTATGTTTGTAAACATTGAACAAGAGTGAAAAATCAGGCGAGTTATCTGTAAACCAAATTTGTAACATTTATCATGACATTGTGTTTTGTATGCTCCCTAAGGCCTGTTATTCACCAATACTTTTTTTTTTTTTTTTTTTTTTTTTTTGTATAGGAAGCACCCACTCCAGCCAGGCTATGAACAGCAATACGTAGAGAGTAGTGAGATCTAGCATTCGAAACTCAAACGTTGATCTAGTCTACATTACTGCTGCCTATTTGACATGCCGCCTAATTCCAATGACTGTTGCTTAACCCTATTTTGATATTTTCCTTTCTCTCCCCCCCCCTTTTTTTTTTTTCGATTTTGTAGCTCGTTGTATCCTACTTCTGGTGAATTGTTTTCGCTAGAATTCAATCTCCCTTTAGAAACAAGTGAGGTGGGAAAAATATACAAATGAGAGTCTGTGAAACCATGGGGGATGTTTAAGTATCTCACACTGTTTATTGTTAATAGACTATCATGGCCTACTTTTTTTTTTTTTTTTTTTTTTTTGGCTATTCTGGTTTTGCCCCTTTCTAGTTATTTGTTGACATAAAAGAATGGGTTTGCTTTAAGCAGAACTTGATATTGACAGTAACATCAAGACACGAGACTGCAAAGACTGATAAAAGCTTGATTGAAATCAGTTGGCAGAATGAATAAACTGAGGTCAGCAACCGTCTTGATAGTTGTATTGTGTGATAGTCAAGGATGTGCACTCGTTTAGTAAGAGTGACAGATTGGCTGAGATCAAGAAACAGACCATGGATATGTTAGTAGTGTATCTGAAATGCGGAACAAAGCATTATTGGCCTCAATTGTACTCTCTGTTCTTTTATCTACTCTCTAAATGAGTCATCGCGTGTGTTTTGACTCTTCTCCAAGGTACGGCCAAGTAAAATTTGAACTGTTCATTCCTTGTTTTTTTTTTTTAAAAAAAAAAAAGAAACAAGCTTACTGAGCGTACAACAAGAACGTCTTGAAAATGAGCGTCTGGAAAAGTTTTAGGGTATAGAAACAAATGTTAGCAAGGGGGATGAATGTGCTGCCCGCACAACACACTAGCTGCGATTGGAAGCTAAGCTGAGGTGCGTGATTGGTTTGGTGTAGAACATTTAGCCGAAACCCAATGGGCTTCCATAGCTGTGTAACGCTTTGCTTTTGCTGACGGTTGTCAAGAAACGACCTTTGGTTGGACGCTACAGTCAAAGACCGAATAAAAAACCGAATTCTATGTTGGCTCTGTCTGTTTGTTTGTTTGTTTTTATCTGCTTACTTTTTCGCAGACTTCTTTTGAACTACCTCATGCTAGAAAAAGATGTCTTGATAACAATTGCATCTTGCGATGGCTGTGTGTGTGTGTGTGTGATAAAAATCAAGTGGGATTCAAACCAGAGGCTTTCCCACGCCTTTTGTAGAAAAACACTCCACCAATAATATGTTTTTAAATGAAAAGTTCGACCCCATCCATAGAAAGCAAAGCGAGGGATCATTACAAACGTAATCTTGTTTGGCAACCGCCGCCTGAGATGGTTGGTTTCAATGTGTTAATATTGTTTAGCGCGTTTTTTTTTTTTTTTTTTTTTTTTTTTTTTTTGGGTTGTTTTTAATAGTTACTTTGGTTGGCTACTCTAAAAAGCAGTTGTTCATAACAGACATCGCTAACTGTAGTATTTCACCTTGGAGTTTGATTTCCCGTCGTTTCAGTCGCCCTTTAGAAACAAGCATTGTGGGAAAAAAAAGAAAAATCAAAGCGAGATAATTATTCAGGCACATTCCGAACTCACTCATAAAAACCAATTTCCCCCTGTATTCAAAGCTAGATACTACAAAGAACAAACAAACAGACAGAAAAGACACTGAAAAACCAAACAGAAAGAGAAAGTAAGCCTGAAGAGCATAAAGAAAACAAGAGAGATGGAGGGACTAAGCCACTGTGTTTTCTAGGTCTTTCCACACACATCTATCATATATATAATTTTTTTTTTTTTTTTTTTTCCCCCGGTCCATCTAAGGAATATATAAAGAAAGACCTCTTTAAGTTTCTTTATATCTATTTTTTTTTTTTTTTTTTTTTTTTTTTTTGTATCCACACACACATACATACATATGAATCGTTTGACTACCCAAGCCCTTCGTTCTAACTCTACCAGCGGTGTCCTTCGTCGTCTTTATTCTTCACATAAAGACATCCGATTTGGTGTTGAAGGTCGTGCTGCGCTTTTGAAAGGAGTAGATATCTTGGCCAAGTCTGTTGCTGTCACTTTGGGACCTAAGGGTCGCAACGTTTTGATCGAACAGCCTTACGGATCTCCAAAGATTACCAAGGACGGTGTGACTGTAGCCAAATCGATTGTATTGGAAGACAAATTTGAAAATTTGGGTGCCAGGTAAAGTTTGAAGCCAAAAAAAAAAAAAAAAAAGATGGGCCTAACACTGTACAGACTTGTTCAAGATGTCGCCAGCAAGACAAACGAGGCTGCAGGTGACGGTACGACGACTGCCACTGTTTTGACGCGTGCTATTTTCACAGAAGGTGTCAAGAATGTGGCTGCTGGTTGTAACCCGATGGATCTCCGTCGTGGTGCACAAATGGCAGTAGACAAAGTAGTTGATTTTCTCAAGACGCATACCAAGGGTATTACCACCCCTCAAGAAATAGCTCAGGTAAACAAGCCCGTTAGGGATGGGACTCTAACCCCCTGAACGTCTAGGTCGCGACTATTTCTGCTAACGGTGATAAACATGTGGGTAACATGATTGCCCAAGCCATGGAACGTGTTGGCAAGGAAGGTGTGATCACTGTCAAGGCAGGTAAAACGATTGAGGATGAGTTGGAAGTCACCGAAGGCATGCGCTTCGACCGTGGCTTTATCTCGCCTTACTTTATCACAGACACCAAGACCCAACGTGTTGAGTTTGAGAAGCCTTTGATTCTTTTGTCTGAAAAGAAGATTTCCCTCTTACAAGACGTCTTGCCTGCCATGGAAGCCGCTGCCACGCAACGTCGTCCGCTTTTGATTGTGGCTGAAGATGTTGACGGGGAAGCTTTGGCTGCCTGTATCTTGAACAAGTTACGTGGTCAACTTCAAGTGGCTGCTGTCAAGGCACCTGGCTTTGGCGATAACCGCAAGTCCATCTTGGGCGATTTGGGTATCTTGACTCAATCTACCGTGTTCACTGACGAATTGGAAGTCAAGGCCGAAACTGCCAGTGCCGATTTGTTTGGTACTACGGGTTCAGTGACGATTACCAAGGAAGACACCATTCTTTTGAACGGCGCTGGTTCTAAGGATGCCCTTGCCCACCGCTGTGAACAAATCCGTGGTGCTATCGATGATCCTAGTACCTCTGACTATGAAAAAGAGAAGCTTCAAGAACGTCTGGCCAAGCTCTCTGGTGGTGTGGCGGTAATCAAGGTGGGTGGTTCTTCCGAAGTGGAAGTAGGCGAGAAGAAGGATCGTTTTGATGATGCTTTGTGCGCTACTCGCGCTGCTGTGGAAGAAGGAATTGTTCCCGGTGGTGGTGTAGCCCTCTTGAAGGCTGCCAAAGAGCTCTCTCAATTGAAAGGGGCCAACTTTGATCAACAGCTTGGTATCAGCATTATCCGAAACGCTATCCAAAACCCTTGTCGTACCATTGTTGATAACGCAGGCGGCGAAGGCTCTGTAGTCGCTGGTAAACTGATGGAAGATCACCCCGAAAACATCAACTGGGGCTACGACGCTTCTACCAACGAGTATGTTGATATGATTGAGCGCGGTATCATCGACCCTACCAAGGTGGTTCGTACCGCCTTGATCGATGCCTCGGGTGTTGCCTCTCTCTTGACCACAACCGAATGTATGATCACAGATGCTCCTGCTAAGGGCGGTGCCTCTGCTATGCCTCCTATGGGCGGTATGGGTGGCATGGGCGGTATGGGCGGTATGATGTAAATGAGCTTTTCGAACGCACAATAACCTCCTCCCTCTAACTTTGTAACATATCTCTTTCACACTCTATCACACTTTTGTATACTTTTATTTTCAATAAAAAACAAAAAATCAAATTTTTCTACATCTAAGAGCTACACAGTCTAGATCTGGAATCACCTAAAAAAAAGCTAGTCACTGGAGACACACATTCCATACTCAAACAGTGCAAGGAAATTATCGTGCTCATACAAGTGCAAGCATCAGCAAACCTACTCGTTAGGATTTTCTTTGCTATTGTTCCATGGTTTGTCGCAAGAACACTGGTTTTTATTCTCTGCTTGATCTCAAAGCCTGCGCTATGTAAAATAAACTGTTTTTTTTTTTTTTTTTCATTCACAGAGTCAATATAGTGTTTGGAAACAGCTTTATTTCTTTTTATCACTTATGGTCTTTCGAAGCCTTTTCAAGGGTAGTTTTTGAATACAAAAGCCCTAGGTAAGCGCATCCTGCTGTTGACTGGATACAATGGCTTTCGATTTTTTTACTGGCAGATCTAGCTCAGCTGGATCTCATTTATGAATTCCTATGAATTCGATGCCAAAGCCTTTCTGTTTCAAGAGCTGCTTTACAATGTATATGGTCTTGCTCAACCAGCTCTGAAAGCATGCATTTCTTTTTCTATTTCTTTTTTTTCTTTTGCATACAAGTTATTTGTAGACAAATAGTCCATGGCCATTTTAAACCGCCGATACTTTCTAAGATCCGACAAAATCAACCATATTGTATAGCGTGGATACTAATTTGGATGCAATACCTATAGAATGGTTCCTATAGTTAACCTACCAAAAATCATCACAAGCACTTGATAGTAAGCCATTTGACTACGTTTTTTTTTTTAAAAAAAAAGAAAATGTAAAGTGAAAAGGACCTACTTCGGTTATTTATTTAATCAGCACACACGCCCTGCGCCTTTTTTTTTTTTTTTTTTTTTTTTTTTGAAAATAAGCGTGGATTGCACAACATATTTTATATAAACAAGATATCAAACACCATTCATGCAAATATGAATCTAAAGATATTAATAGAAAAAAAAAACAGCTACAAGAGCTTCAGGGCTCTCTTTTTGTAAGTGTGTGGGCATGCCATCTTTTGAGTAGATGTTGTTGCATGATGAGTCAATGCTTACCTTATTGGATGGGAGATATACTGGGAGATGGCGTATATATAGTCATGCCAATACGATTAGAGGTTGCTGTTTTACAAAAGCAAGCAGAGAATAGGGGCAAACAAGAGACACCAAAGGATTTGTTTGATTGCGTTCACTTGTTATTATTATTGTTATTTTCTATTTACTTCTTATTTGAAGGGTGTTTTAAATTTCAATCTTCTATTTCCAAAATACTGTGTTACCTCAAGATTCTTTTGGGCCTTTTTCAATATTTTGAGCACCCCTTTATTCCCCCTCCCTTTTTTTTTTTTTTTTTTTTTTTACGTATTTTTTGTCTACTCTTTTCAATTTATTATTATTTTTCTTTTTAAAAAAAATATTTTTTCTGTCTTACGTGTTTAATACAGACTTTTTTTTTTCTTTTTTTTTTTTCGTTAGTTTTGTTTTGATTTTTTTCTGTTTTTATTATTTTTTAGACGTGTGACATTTAGAAAAAAAAAAATTAATAATGATGGCAGAGACATTTCATGGATACATTGAAACAACACAGGACGTTTTATTAGTATTTGAGGGATGCCGCCGAGGTTTATTACCTAGAATATGCAGACGACTCCAAGAACGTGAAAGGAAATTAATTCGGTCTGGCTCTATTTTTGTGTTTGATGAACGAGAGTCAGGTACATACAACAAGTATTTGCGTACATATTCTCACTTTTTTTTTTTTAAAAAAAAAATCTTTTGTAGGCATCAAACGATGGACTGATGGAAGGGTGTGGTCTCCTTCACGTATTTTAGGCAACTTTCTCATCTACAGAGAATTGGATAAGAAAAGCCCAGGCGACCGAAGACTGTCAGCGTCCACGTCAGGTTCTGGCAGAAGTTTCAGTCTAGACGGATCTATCGACCGCCAAAAAGAAAAACAGTTAATTGGATCCCTTTCGGATTCTTACAAGTTTAAAGAAGAGGGTTTGATTAAAAAAACAATGTCTATCAGTGTGAATGGCGTAGCTCAGCATTTGATCTCCTACTACAACCCCAGAGAGGTGCTCGAGAACCGACTTCAGTTACCCAGCACTGTGCCTGAACTGGCTAGCTTAGAAATATCACCAGAATTACTAGTCAAGCAAAACTTCCGGGTGCCGCCCTTGGTAGAGCCTTCTTTTGATCAAAACGACTGTGAATTAGACGGTCACGCCCATAACCACCATCCCCACAACTTTCGTAGTATGTCTGTGGGTTCTATTCGCGGGCAAGAAATGAATGAGCATCTGCCTATGTATCCCCCTTTTCAGAGACTCGACATGGAGAGATCCATCTATGGACAAAGCCCTAGCTTTTCTCCCACTATACCTTCTTCACTCACCCCTTCTCCAAGTACGCCCATGATCCCCCAACGGCCACCTTACCATCACCAACGCCATTACTCTACCTCGTCAGCCTATCGCTCTGACAATGAACCATATCAGGACCGCTCGCGGCCTATGACTTCACACCATGCTTCTATGGGTCATATTCACGATACGTCCAACAACAGTAGCAACGAATCGCTCTATAATCCCGCCACGGCTTCCTCTATAGACAACTCGAATACAAGGAACGAGGAACGGTTGGCCACTCCCAACTTGGTGCAGCTCCTGAACCCCGTACACCCTCTCCACAACAACGTTTCTTCTATCGAATACAGCTATTATGATAAACAAACACAGCAAGCGCCCTCTTCACACCATACACATCCTCATCATTCTCAACCACAACCACAACCGCAACCGCAACAATCACAGGAAACCGCCCATGTTCTACAGCCAATGGAATACAACTATTATGACAAACACACACATCCCTCCCTGCCACTACCGCTACCGCTATCGTTACAAAATCAAAACTACTCTAGGATTAAAACAGAAGACTATACATACGATAAGCAGCAGGAACATCGTGGCTCCATCGGTGTCATCAACTATGCACCTTATCAACCAGGACATCCCTTGAGCAACTCGGTTGAGAACCTTATGTTTCAAAGCACCTCTTCTTTTCCACAAGGCCAACAGCAAACGCAGGATCAAGCTAACCTGGGGTTAATCAACGGACTAAAGTAAACCACTGAAACTCATATTAGCGTTTCAACGAAAAGTCTATACACAAATTTTAAAAGCCTAAAATAAACAAATACCAAAAAAAAAAAAAAAAAAAAAAGATAATAATAATAATAATACAATTTTTTTTTTTTTTTTTTGACAGTGAATCCGTACATTGTTTAATATAAAACAAACTTTAACTTTAAGTATATGCAGTGAATACTGCTTTAAGAATAGATTATATAAAGTTGTCTTTGTCTCCTCAAACTTAATTTTTCTTTTTTTGAAAACAAAGTTTGGTTCCCATGGATACGCAAATCTGTTTCCATGACAACATTAGCGTTCCCTTGTTGTTTTCTATGCGGCTGACAACATACCGTGGCCTTTTTTTTTTTTTTTTTTTTTTCAGGAACCTGTTTAAAGTACAAAAGGTACATCTGATAAGATTAGGTCTGTTATAAGGAGACAAAAAGAGGGTACAAGTACTAAACACTAAAGTGTCTATTTTTTTTTTTTTAAAGTTCATGTATTTTGAGAGAAAATAGACTGGATTTCATCTTGCTCTTTTGAACGTGGTTGTACAACACGTTTAAGGTATGTGTCACTCTTAATTTAGAGCAAAATACTTTTTCTTTTCTTCTTCTTTTATCCGTTTTTTTTTTTTTTTTTTTTTTTAGTTTTTTTTTTTTTAAAAAAAAACATGAACTATTGCCTTCCAAAGAAGAACGCTATTTATCTTGAAGAAGACGAACAAGACGAGTCAACCTCTTCTTTATGGTGTGCATGTTTTCCAAAAGGAAACCGAGTAGAAATAGCCGAAGAGAATGATTTACAGGATACCATCAGCCCATATCATGACATTAATGATTTTTTGTCACCACCACAAGAATGGTGGGGACGAGAGAGCTTTGTTCAAACAGAATATAGCCCATTAAAATCCTCCAGTATATTAGAGACGGACGACGCTGATGCAGAATCTTTGTCCGAACACCGTATTACAGCACTGGTAGAAGACCGTCCGTTGGCTGCGCTCAAGTTGCCAACACATCGTGTCTTGCCGGGATCTGTCTTTGTAGATTCTCCGACAGAACTGGTGGACATCAAACGGCCTTTCCCTACAGAAGTGCCCATCATCGGTCAGGATTTTCCAACCATGGGTCTCATCAAAACACCTCATCCACCACAAACTCCTTTGGCACTACCAGAACCTTCCTCACAACGCCCTTCCATCACCGACAAATTCAGCGGCTTTTCAGAAATGATGGCCTCCCTAAAGAAAAATATTGCCATCGACGCAAGTGATGAAGACGACGATTTTGATGATGACGATAACAGTAGTAACGCAAGGTAAAACTTTTGGAGTGAACCTTGTCTTAATCACTCTCTCTCTCTCTTTTTTTTTTTTTTTTTTTCAGTGAAGTTCCTTGGAATTCTCGGGTAGCCCAGTTTAATAGACCTCGACAACCTGAGGAACTATTCACTAAAATGAAAGCAAACGTTTGTACATTCGGCGAAGAGGTTGTACGGCCAAACATCCGCAATGCCATCAGTAATATATCAACTAAGTTAAAAAACTCTTCACCCTAATACCCCCCAACTCTTGTATAAAAAATCATGATAACAAAACAATAGAAAATGTTTATTTTTTTTTTTTTTTGTCATCATTTTTTTTTCATTCAAAAAGAAACTTTTGTTTTGCCTTTATATTCACCATGAATAACATACATGTGTGTCTGTTGTACGTTCGTGTGTGTATGTTTGTATGTATGTGTGTGTGTGTGTTTTTTTTTAAAGCTTTTTTCTTTTTTTTTTTTTTTTTTTTTTTTTCGAGAGGACCCACAATTCATGTTCGCTGTATATTCGCTTGTCTGTAAGTTTATTGGTACATGTCCATACGTAAACGATCACTTTGAGAAAGAGCTAAACCAATAGAGGCTTGACTGTTATACATGTTTTGAGACTCGCCCATTTGCTGCCACCCTAACGAATGATTGACAAAAGTAGATGAACCAGGAATATATCGTTGTGTATTCTCTATTGGATCATCGCCTGTTTGTTTCTTTCGGCTAAAGACACTGGATTGTGACATGTCTTGTGTAAAGGGCCCACTGGCGGAAGGAATGAAGGGAATACTGAATTGTGAGGTGGGAAGCGACCCTAAGTCTGAAGGAATGTAGCCGACAGGGTCATGTGTTTGAATAAAGTCTTGATCATACCCTTTGCCACCCGCACGTCGGTCTAAGTTATCGTCATTCATTTTAGTATAGTTTTTTTTTTTTTTTTTTTTTTTTTTCGCTTACTGTCATTTGGCACAGGAGCCTTAGCCATAGCTTCTCGAGCATCTACTTGGTGTGCAAGCCCTTGACGGAATTTGTCATCTTTACGATACACCTTTCTAGGCCTGTTGAACTGAATCATTGAGACACGCAGGTTATTTAAGGCCCCGTCTACCAAACATCCCTTTTCCTTATAGTGAACAAGCAGATGATGCCACAGAGGATGCTAAACATAGAATAGAGAAAAAATACAAAAAGAAAAGTCAGTTGATTCTATTTTGTTTTTGTATATAGCATAGCCTAAAAATAAACACGACTTACTCTGCTCAAAATTTTAGGATTACCCAACAAAACAACACCATATTTGGCACGAGTAAGGGCTACGTTTAAACGTCTAGGATCGCTCAAAAAACCAATACCCTGGTGTTCATTAGAACGAACACAACTGAGGATGATATAGTCTTTTTCTCTTCCTTGGAATGCATCTACACTGGCTACTTCGATTTCCTTGTAAAGGTCTTTTCTTAATGAGCCATTGAATTGCATGTATTGAACTATGTATGATCGTTGTCCTTCATAGGGAGTGACAATACCAATCTGAGAGGGCATAACACCGGATTTCATGAATCGTGTAACAATCTTTTCACAGTTGGATGCTTCTGTTCGATTCAAATAGGAGGTTCCTGAGGTGGATATTTCTTCGTTGCCCAAGTTGGCATAGAACATCATAGGTGTCTCAGGGACGGGCCAGGGGAAATCAACATCTTTTCTGATACGCTCTTGCGTTGTAATACCGTTTTGGAGTGTACCCTCATAGAACATGTTACTGGGGAACTCGGATAAACAGGGGTGCATACGGTATTGCACCTGAAGACGAATGGGCCTTATACCAAGAACTACAAGTCTTTCAAACAAAGATTGGCAAAGACCAGCACGGGCTGCCTTCTTATTCATAATAATTGGCCCCAGCTGTTGATGGTCACCTACCAACACAGCTTGTTTACAGCCCAAAATGAGAGGAATCATGCACTCGGGCTCAGAAGCTTGGGTAGCTTCATCAATCAACACTGTACGGAACCGGAGGTTAGAAATACGAGAGTCACCAGCACCTACACTTGTACAACAAATGACATCGGCGTTGGCCAAAATTTCTTTTTCACATGAACGTTTTAAAGCGTTGTACTTGCGCTCATCGGCTGCGCTTAATTCACCTTGGTCGCGTTTAAGATGAATCAGCTTTTGTAATTCAACATTTGTATCGTTGTTTTGTACTTGTTCGTGAAGTGTCAAGAAGGATACAGGCGAATCAAGCTCTTCTCTGGACTTGGCCGTCACACGAACAACCTTCAGGCCTGTATGGTGAATCTTTTCTGCTAATTGATCAACAGCTACATTAGAAGGTGCACAGACCAGCACCTGGCCAGGATTCATCTTGGCTAAATGGTATACAATAGAAGCCGAGGTGACAGTTTTGCCTGTACCAGGGGGACCTTGGATCAAACTCAAAGGTTTTTGCAAGACGGATTTCACAGCGTATACTTGAGAATGGTTTAACTCGGGAAGGAAAGGTGCGGAAAATCTTCAAACTAAATTAACCTACGCTCTACTTTTTTTTTTTTTTTTACCTTTTGGGCATCTGGGTTTTAAGGACCTGTGGCTCTACTTCGTGTCCCAATAAACGATGATAAATATAACCGCTTACGCTTGTCTCATCAACAGCAAATATCTTCATAGCCGATTGCATACGGTCAAAACTAGTTGATTTCCAAACAAAATCCACAGAAAAGTTATGTGTGCATTCAATAGGAGGTCTTCCACCGCGAGAAATTTCAAGGGCAACCTCATCGCTAATGTTGTTGGGGATTTTAATAACATGGCCTGTTGCGTCCCAAGCTTCGTGCAGCTCTCCCCGATATCTCAAACGCAATTCGTCGCCCACAGCCAGTTTGATTTCTCCCAATTCAAGTTTGGGGAAATAAAACCAAGCGATATTTTTTTGGTTAAGGCCCACATCCCATCGAACAACAATATCGTCACAGGTCTAAAGTAAAGAGAAAATCAGTCTTCTGTAAGGCGATTCCATTCCTACTGATTTATTCTTACCTGTGACTCTTTTAGTTTTTTGTCATAGTCAGCTTCCATCATAACTAAAGGTCCAAATATATTTTGGTATTGATAAGCATCCTCATATCTATCCAAACAAAACAATTGAGTAACCAACTTTTTAAACTAAATACACCAAAGAATACCTCAACAAAACAGGATGAGGCTCATCGTCAACTCCTGGTTTTTCTAAATCCTCTAGAGTAGCTTCTCCATTCTCTTTCCATAATTCCTCCAGCTTGTTGATCTGTTGAGCTGTGATTTGACGGGCTCTCAGCTGCTCTTGGTCAGAGGGGATTTTGACCAACCAAGTCAAAAAACATCTGTCATCAATTAAAGGCATCCATTGTGTTGTGTCCCAGTTCATGTCTTTAGAAGAAGGTACTGCTGCACAGGGTTGTCTGAAAGATAAAAACGGTGAATACACAACGCTTTGGCTTCTTTCCTAGGGCTACCTGCAAATCAAAACAACAACCGTATCACTTTTAGCTGGGATAAAACCGAGAAGGAAAACGTTACGACATCCACAGTTGTAGCATTCTAAAATGGTATCCCCCAAAGGGGATTCAGGGTGAAGAGAAACCTCTTTGTGTTTGGCTCGTACTAAATGGTTGATAATGTGAGAGCCTGAGGTGTTGCCACGCGAATTACAGAACCAGCGGTCGCAGGTAACGCACTTGACGACAGATGCAGGAGAATGAATGCCGCAGTATTTACAGGCATGATCAGGTAAATCCTTTTCTTCGGCTGTTTGCAGCTCAAAGTCGTCTGTATCTTCAAACTGAAAGTCGTTGACAAAAGAATTTCCTCCGTTTGTAGTAGTAGCAATATCACTTTCGTCCTTAATGGAAAGAGAAGCCAGGCTTAAATGATCTTCCTTAGGTGTTTGCGTAAAATCGTTATAGTCATATTGAGAAGACTGCGTATCTGCAGAATATTCTAAGAAAGTAAAGTCATCTTGGGAAGCCCCTTCTTCTTCAAAATGGTCCATTTGTTATTTTCTTTTTTGACAAAAAAAAAAAAAAAAAAAAGATTTTTGAGCAGGAAAAAAAAAAAACTTAAAATCAAAAGCCTTTTAAAAGACAAAGCTGTGTTTCACACAATTTTTTATTTTATCTATTGTTATAATTTCTTTACAATAGGTGCTTGCACCGTGTATTCACCAAAATCGCCAGAATCTCGAGGAGAAGAGAAGCCGTCCAAACCACGCTTGTCAATAGCTTTGTTTAAAGTGTCCTTATATCCAGCTAGAAAGTGTAGTGCTTGTGACTTGTTATTAATGTTGAGAATAGTCAGTATACTCTCAGAGTCGTTCTCAATAGGTCTTGGGTGCCATGAGGTCTCTTTTTTTCCATCCTTAGTTGTAGCGATCTGTAAAAAGCCACTGATACATACATCAACTACTTTCAATTCACGTAAATGCTTTTTCTTTGAATGGCGCGCAGCTCTTCGGCTTCTTCCTTTCTGTGAAATAATCAAATCTTCAGCAAGATAGTCGCTTTCAGAGTCTTCTTCTGAAGATTCTTCTATTTTTCTTGGGGTTTTCGCTTTGTGAGACCATAGAGGCTTTAGGGTGCGTTGAAGGGGTTGCAGATCCGCTGCGTGTTCGGCAATTTTTGCATATGGCTTGGGCTGTTGATCCAATGTAGACCAGTCTTCTTCCACTGGAATAACCTGAATAGGGTCAGTAAGCTCTTTTCTCTTAAGAATCTCCCAATCGGTTGCTAAGCTAGGAAATTCTTCGTTGTTGTCGAGCCATTCGACATAGAAGCTTGTGGGTTCTTGTAAGTTTGCTTCGGCAAAACAGACAGGGAAATCTTGTAAATAAGACATGAATAAATAGGAAAATGCAATGAATGAGATAAAGAGAAAAAAAGGGAGCTTTGTTTATCTCTTTTATAGAACAAATTAAACTGCGGCATACTCTAGTACAACCGCAGCAGATATATCTAGGAGTGAATTTAAGAGACTCTGATGGTACACTCCAATACAGAATACCGCAGTAGCACTGCAATTTTCTTTAGGCTTTAGGCTGCGGCTTTTAAAAGAAAGAGAAATAACACCATAATGTGAAACATATAGTGTAGAACGATGGTTTGTGTGTACTTATATTAAAAATGCATTTATATTGAAAGGTCTTTTCAGTTGTCTCAAAGCAACTACATACTCTAAAAAGTTTATAATTACTTTTCCTACTCCTTTTTTCTCAAGCAATATTAGCAAACCGTCTGAATATAAAGTCTGTAGGCTTTTGTACAGCTAAAATGATAAGGTGAACTGTAGCTTTGTCGAAAAACGATCAAGCTGCTTGGCGTTTTTTCGGCACTGAGTTACACCAACATATGCTTAGAAATAAACAATAATGCTTGGTTTATTACTAGAGCGATATGTCTTAGGTCTAAAAATATCGGAAACTAACAAACACTTAAAATCTACAAACCAAGTCAACAGCTTTCCCCCCTTTTTTTTTCATTGGCAATGTTAGCCAATTATAACATATTTTTAATATAGTACTAACACTATATTCAGGAAGAAGTACGAACTCGGAATGACCAAAGACTGTGGGACTTTGGCTGATAGTCATGTCTATACAAGAAGCAAGACCGTAACTTTATAGAACTCGAAAAACACTCCTCGTGAATTTGAATTATTTTGGTCTATGTCTGTATACTTAATAACTAGTAAAAAAAACATGCATTATAATTTATAGGATTAGCTAGAAAAGTTCCCCAGTTGCACTGAAAAAAGAAAGAAACACAATAGATTTTACAAACACTTTGTTGATATTTGTACGCTAGCTGTATTAATGAAACTATATCGACGATATCGATCTTTACAACCCGACAAAGAAATTCTATGCATGTACAAAAGAGTGACATTTACTGCTATGTAATCATTAGGGTGTTGTTTCAGGATAGCGTTGCTGCTTTTAAGTCTATTTTTTTTTCCCAAGATGTTTGCATTTTAATCAGAGCTTGGTGTCATTAGACAAAGTTTAAGCTATGTATGATTTATCAGCGCACTTTCTATTCGCAAGGAGTGTCATTATGTATCATATATCAACTACTCAAAAATTCTAGAGTAATGTGAATTATTGATTTAGAAGCATAATTTAAAATGGCTTATAGTTTTTTGGCTTGTTTTAACGTCACTTTTTTTTTCAAAGCAGCAAACAAACAACCATAATCTACTATCAAAACTCTATCATCAGATACTGATAGTTTATCAGCCATACATACAAAAACAAAAGCCTGAAAGTCCTAGATCGATTGGGCTGTAGTCAATGTCTATACTTTTACACTACCAGAATAAAGCTAGTGGCCCGATTGATCCTTTAAAAGTTTTCGCATATGCATCCAAGATTTCAAATTAAATCATGATTTTTTTATACACTCATGTAAAAAACAAACCTCCCAGGACTATCTTATGACTATTTTCGGATTTGAAACTAAATGCTTTTGCAAATAAAAAAATACTACGAGGACTACTTGAAAAAAGTAATAAAACAAAAACACTACCAGGCTTATTTTTTTTTTTTTACTAATCAACGCGCCATACTTTAGAAAAAAGATGTCTCGAAAAAAAAAACCATAAACGAGGTAGAAGTATGTCGGTCAGTGAGGTATAGCCTGATGCGCTCTGTACCTTTTGTTACAAGGGAAATCAATCTGTACTGGGTTGAGTAAACTAAGTATTGACGATTTCTTTTTAAACCGCTCAGCAGAAGGTTGGCTTTGAATACGAAATAGCAACAAAAACCAGAAAAAACACTCGACTTGTTTATTCGAATAAGAAAAGAGTTTACATACGACTAACACCACTAACGTTTCCACCTTCTACATTGTTATTGTAGCATACTGCAAGGCAAAGACCCAGCACAGTACGAGTATCTCTTGGATCAATAATTCCGTCATCTAACATACGAGAAGAGGTATAGTAGACATTTGCTTCAGAATCGACACTTGCTTGAAACAAAGTCTTTCTCTGTTCCAAAAGTTCTTCATCAACCTTTTGCTTTGTTCTGCAGAGAGTTTTTACTATTGTTATTTTATGGGACATACTGTATTTACCTTTCTGCTGCTTGTCGTGTAACAATGTCAAGTACACCTGCTAGTTGCTCTGCACCCATGATCGAGCATTTGGAGTTGGGCCAAGAAAATAAGAATCTGGGTTCATATGCTCGGCCATACATAGCATAGTTTCCGGCACCGAAACTAGCTCCCATCATAATAGTAATAGCAGGAACAGTAGAATTACTAATTGCATTGATGAACTTTGAGCCAGCCTTGATGATTCCTTCTTCTTCATATTGTTTTCCAACCATAAAGCCAGTTATGTTCTGCAAGAAAACCAAGGGAATGTTCCTACGGGAATATTTTAATATAAGATTTCAATAAACCCTTTTTTTCGTGAAAGCGTACTTTGTATTACATAGCTGGATAAACTGTGTTGCTTTGTTAGCTTCTTGGGTGAATATAACATTGTTATTAGCAAGAACTCCCACAGGAATTCCTTGAATAAACGCCCAACCGCAAACCAAATTAGCACCATATTCTGGTTTAAAAGGGGACCATCTAGAACCATCTACTAGCCGAATGATAACTTCTGTAGCATCAAAAGGAATTCGGATGTTTGCAGAAACAATACCTAATAGCTCCTCTATAGTCTGGATGGTTATTTTTCGGAGAGTTTTTTATATATATATTTATATTGTACCTGCACTATGATAAGGCTCTTCGAATTGACCAAGCAGATTTCGAGGTGGAAGCTTAGCCTTTTGTTCCCAATTCAAATTAGCAATCCATTCACGAGCCTTTTTGATCGCATCGTATTCGTCAGAAGCAAGTTGGTCGCTTAAACCAGATACTCTGGAGTGCATTTCAGCACCCCCTAAGCTTTCACCATCCGTTACTTCACCTGTAGCCATTTTGACTAAAGGGGGTCCTCCAAGATAGACTTCTGCTTGTTTCTATTCATAGAGTTATTTAGAACACTGTCTGTCCTTTCAAGATCAGTATTTCCTACCTTCACCATAATCACATAGTCACTCATACCAGGAGTATAAGCACCGCCAGCTGTTGAGCTACCAAAAACGACGCAACAGGATGGGACTCTAGCCTTTGATCTACAAACAGATTAGCACCAAGTTAGACAACCGTGCACGTATTTCATACAATAAAGCTTGGTTTCGGAAACTGGCACCACCTCTATGAAAAACACGAAATTGCTGTTGAAGATTTGCTCCAGCCTGATTCACTTATTAGCTTAGTTTTTTTTTTTTTTTTTTTTTTAAAAAAAAAAGGAAAACTTTTACACTTTGGGTCAAAGTAATGGTGGGCAATCTATTTTGCCAAACAATCTGAAAAATACGGCCACCCTTTAAGACAGATGCCTCATTGGCTGCACCGCCTGCCAAAGTGGGAATATTGGCACTGACCAAACATATAACACCGCTTTTTTTTTTTGTTAATTTTACGTCAACAAATAAATAAAAGGCTTACTTAACAATGCCGATACCGCATACAACAGAACCACCTAATTTGAATTCCAAATGAGTTGAGTTGTCAAAAAATAGTATTTTTGTCTACCTAAAGTCATATCATCCTGTTCATAACCAGCAAAAGTACACAACTCTAAAAAGGGGGAATCTTCATCCAAAACCAACTCGATACGCTGACGAGCTGTGTAACACCGACGAGATTAGTATATACAAAGTAGGCATTTTTGTGTACCTGAAAGTTGTCCCCGCTTCTTGTGAAGTGCTAAATGCTTTTCTCGTCCTTCACTAGTGGCCTCGCGAAGTCTTTCTTGAAGTTGATCAACCAGCCCTTGCCACTCTTTTATGTTTTCCTTGTATTCAGCACTTTCGTTATTGACTAAAGTCGGATAACGAGGAACAAGATGATCTTTCAAGGTTTCAGTAGACATCGAAGAAGAATAAGAAAAAAAAAATGAAAAAGAAAAAAAGAACAGGAAAAAAAAAAAAAAAAACACTGGGAAAGTACGACTGTATGAGTATTGATAGCTTGCGGGATTACAAAAACCTAAAAACAAAAAACAAGAGCACTATGGGATTTGACATGACAAAATCATTTATTCGCTTAAAAAAGACAATTTACAAAAAAAAAAACTTAAAAACATTAAAGTAAGATAAAGGCCTTCACGTCTTTCCCGGACGCCCCATCAAACTACTTGCACTTTTTTGATCAACGATCTACGGTTTCAGTTCGATACTTTTTAGTTGGTTTTTACTTGCAAGAAAAAAAAAAAACTACTGATGAGCATTAGCTATTTTTTTTGTATTTGGTTTATTGTGGATACTGCAAATAAGCATATTCTGCTTTTTCATTTTTCAAGCGTCACATGCCCTGGTCGCATGAATCTAGCTTTGAATTGAATGGTTTTTTTTCCTTTCACTGACTAAAAAATATGACGGAACCGAATTAAGATGTATCCAAGCTTTAGTTCTGAATAAATATAGAGAGTAGTACTAACAGAATAGATACCTGATAGAAGTAGGGCTTAGATTTTACGCTAATGCATATAACTAACAAAAACGGGATAGTTCTCGTACTGTGCTTGCCTACGTTGGCCTAAACTGGTAGAGTTCGTTCTTTGAATTTTTTTTTTTTTTTTTTTTTTTTTTTGGAGTAGAGCCTTTGACTGCAATTACCAAACAAACGGGCTCTTGGTTATGATTTAACCTAGCATTAGACTAGTTCATATATGACTCTGAAATAGCATTACAATCTCTCCAGAAGCCAAAGTGTTCTAGAAAGAAAAAAGCAAGAATGCATACCAGGGCTAATTGCCACCCAGAGTTGTAGGGTTCAATATCCAGCTTTGAATCATCTCGCGTTCAGTCTTCAGTTAGGCTGTTTGTTTGTTAGCAGCCACTTTGACTTCAGGTGACTGCTTTGGGCCTGCACCGCTTTTTTTTTTTTTTTTTTTTTCGGTTTTTTTTTCAATAATTTGCTGATTGAAATATACCAATGGGAACAGTTCGATTTTTTAAAATGATATCTCATGTAGGCAGTGTTTTGTGTTTTTAAAAACTTTATCTATTGACAGGCTTTGCATGTGACTAAAATATACGTGAGATGCTTTTTCCCTCTCTGTCTATGTTTTTTACCCTGCTTTATTGCAGATTCTGTTCCGGCTAGGATTTAGACCCCTTTCTAGGTCCTGACACTTGATAGTTTTACAGTATCGTTTCAGCAATAGCTTCTCAAAGCATTCTTTGCTTCTTAATGCAGCTGGGGTAAACCGTATGCGTCTAAAAGCGCAAGTATGCTACTCTATAAATTTTCGGTTGCTTCCGGTGAGCTGTAAAGTGCGATTACAGAAAGAGAAAAGAACGGCCGTTGCACCAGTTTCTAGTATAGATTTCCTACAAAAAGAGTTACGCTCATCCGATTGTGCAGAGTCTGTTCTTATTGTGTACCATCTGATTTTGGATTGTACAAGAACTACACTAGTAGTAGCATCACAAAAACACTCGATTTAATAGGCTTAATTTGCATGAATTGGAATAATAACTGGTCGAGACTCTTGAATTGTAGACATACAAGATTCTTTCTTGGTAAATTTGGGGGTTTGAGCATGGAAGTCTTTTTTTTTTTTTTGGTTTTCTTTCAGTCATCGACTACCGCTTTAATTATACATATGCTGAGCGCTTCAAGATAAATGAAAGAGACGAATGAGTAATATGAAGTTGTAAAACTCTCATTGTTGCTTTTGCTGTCTTTATTTTCCTTTCTCTTTTAATTACATCATTTATAGAGCGTGGGGATTTCTTGGTTCTGTAAATGATGAAAGACTTTAGATTTCCGATCGAAAAAAAAAAATCTGTCACTTAAATAAAATGGCGCATTTTTCTTTTGTCTTTCTTTTCAAATCCCCTTTTTGTTGTTGCCATGGAAAGATTAGATCCTTCCTCGTCCAATGATAAGCTCGAAAAATCCGAATCGATGGATAGCAATAGCCAGACTGAGAATGGCATAGAAGAAAAAGGGTCATCGACAAAAAGACGAAAGAGTATATTCAGTCGAAGGCGAAGTTCTGCCAAGAGACGATTCTCCACAAGAAAACCAAGCACAGCGAGCAGAGGCTCAAATCAACGGCGAGATTCGAATGGCACCCTGATTGAGGCTGCCCTGGATCAAGCGGAAGCAAAAGAACGCCATGTTCGATTTGGGGATCATATTACAGAAGCAGGGAATCTTGTGCAACGGATGCTGAGTACAAGAATAGGCAATGATATAAACCACACCAGCTCTGTGGAAGAGTACCCTGATTACAACAATGAATCCGACGAAGACAGCTTTATACGGCCGATGAACACAGGTAGTGTTTTGGCGAGCTTGATGAAACTAGAAAGTCAACGTAGGCAGGCTGTAAGCACCAAAAAAACCTCGAAAAAACAAAAAGTAGGTAAAATACAGAAAACAAAAAAACACAGGCTAAAACTATAATTAACAGAAACCTACCTCCTTGTACAACTTGAAACTAAACAACAGTGTGGACGCTGTAAATCCAGTGGCTAACCCAGCAGTGAATGCGATCAAAAGACCTGACCTCTCTCATCGACCGAGCAGTTGGCTGTCCACCTTAACCACCAGCAAACATCTTGTTCCTAGTCTACAAAAAAGAAAAATGACGGGTGCCGTCAGCATGTCCCGGAGATCTTCTACCGACAGCATGTTTACAACTGCCTCTCAATTCGAACCAATCACGCTAGAAGATCGTATTCGGATTACTTTTGAAATTGCCAATATTTTACAAAAGCAGGAGTTCCTGCGTAAATTAGTTAAGGCACTCATGTTGTATGGTGCACCAGCTCATCGGTTGGAATACATTCTGAGACATGTATCTTTAACTCTAGGCGTGGACTCTGAATACGTCTACCTACCAAACGTTATGTTTTTAACCTTTTTTGATCAAAGCACACATACCACCGAAACGCACTTTATCCGTTCTTCGCAGTCATTTGACATGCACAAACTGGGGGAAATATTTCGCCTTGAGAAGTTGGTGTCACATGGCGAAGTCTCCGTAGACGAAGCACTTGAGTTTATTGATAAAGTAGCAGAAGAACCGCCTTTTTACCCTATGTGGCTCAATCCTTTTATCTATGCCTCGGCTAGTTTCTGTGGTTGTGTCATGTTTTATGGTGGCAAGTTTAAAGAGGGTGGACTATCGGCTGCAATGGCTAGTAAGTGGAATCCTGTAACTTGGAGTCACACTGTTTGACATATTTTACAAATAGTATTCTTTGCATTGTATGAATTCTTTACTGGACGCTTCATAAACTTTCAGCCTATATGGGAAATAACCGTCTGTATAGTTATTGGCTTTGTTTCTAGAGGTATGTTTGTTAAAAATGATACCGCTTACATCTATTCACCCTTATTTTTTTTTTTTTTGTACATATACATAGCTGTAGGAAGATACGGCTTCTGCTTTACACCTGTTGCATTTGCATCTTTTATTATTATTCTTCCCGGTTATTCTATGGCCGTATCTATTATCGAGCTTGTTTCTCGGCAGTTGGTCAGTGGTGTAGTCAGGATGGTCTATACCATTATCTATTCTTTCCTACTCGGCTACGGTATTGAAATGGGCTCTCAACTATTTGCTGCTATTGATCCTACATCTAAAAACATATCTGAAGACTGCCAAAAAGCAAACAAATCCGACACCTGCACGACAATTATTCCTCAGTTGTTTTACTTTCTAACTGTTCCGCTTTTTGCTGTAACATACTGTATCTATTTAAAGGCAAGACCACCTCGCTGGCCCATTATGGTCTTTGTAGCTGTGGCCGGTTTTGTTACAACTTATGCTTTGGCATGTCATACCCCTACTAAACCGCCCACTCAGATTCTACAAGTTGTGCCCGCTTTTGTTGTGGGTCTCTTGGGTAATCTTCTCAGTAAACTTACAGGCCAGATGTCTTTGGATACTGTGATTTTAGGAGTAAGCTCAAAATTGACAGACGCCACCCCTTGTCCATTATTTTCTCTTTTTTTTTTTTTTTCAACACCTTGCTTACTCATATTTTACTAGATTTTTTATATGGTGCCTGGTAGTTTAGGATTAAAAGCAGCATTAGGGTTTTTCGGTGGATCTAGTGAATTTTCAAATCAAGGCGCAGGGTTTGCACTGAGTATGATTGAAACATCCATTGGTAAATTCTTTTTTTTTTTTGTTATAGTCTGCGCTTAGACAACTCACACACATGTATAGGTATTTCCGTAGGGCTTTTCGTAGCTACGCTTGTGGTTTACCCTAAAGGAACTCGAAACACTCCATCAATGAATTTCTAATATACACCATATTAATAATAAAAAAAGTACATATCTATTAATTTTATATATATCAACCTCAATAAACATGATTTTTGCACATACAAAGGATCGATGGCTTGAATTAATGTACAACTCCGATAAACAAATGCATCTGTGTAGCTGGTACTTTTTTGTATTGTTATTGTAAAAGGAGTGAGCTATATTACAATAAAAGACAGTGACCTAATATGTACGTTTCCTTTTATTGCGCCATACATAATGTTTATACAATGATGTCTTTTGCTTTTTGTAGGTCTTGTGACATGATCACCGTAGTACATAAATTTAAAAATATAACTACAACTTTAAAACTTGATGTTGTACAAAGCAGCTTCGTGCTCAAAAAAGAAATCAGTTGATTTACAGTGAGAGCGTAAACAGCCCTTAAATATTCGAATAAAAGGAGACCTTTTCTGGACTCTTGGGTCATACGATTTTGTTAACATTGGCTATAAACATTAGTTTTTTACTTATTAATAGCGCCAAGTAGATAAGTTGTTTTCAAATATGGAGTTTAAAAACCATAAATGGAAATTATTTTTCACCATTAAAGCCAAGAAAAAAAAAGCTTACTCAGAGGACAGCGATAACGTAAGATTCTTAAAGCTACAAAAAATCCCTCAATTATTACGTCAAATTAAGTTTGCAAAGTTCTGGCACCTACTTTCTGTAATATAAACAGAAGACAAAGTGTAAACAATCATAAGAAAATGAAGTTACATTTTGTCATTTTAGATCTGAGTTTATGTATAGGTTGTGATTGGCCATTGGGCTTATTTCACTTGCCGATTTTTTAGTCAAGCCATGGCTTTTTGCTTTGTTTTGTTTCCCTTGCTGTTTGTACGCAGATCGCAGCTACGGGATACCAAATAAGACATAATGACTAAAAAATTAGTCTATACTCGATTTTACTGGAAATCTGGATTAGCAACTATGACAGTTACAGTTTATGGGGCTATCTGTCAAAATGTCTCTTAGTGCCTGGCCATTTGAATAGCCGTTTTTAAAGTTGGTTGTCAGAATAAGAAATGAACTTAAAGAGAAAAGTTGTCGTTTCTTATAGAAGAGATCAAAATCCAAAACACTAAAAGTAGTTGAAGTAGACCTTCATAAGTCTGTTTATAGTGAAAAAGAAGAAGATACGCAAACTTGTATCAACTCGGATATTAACGACAGTTGTCTCAGTTTTATAAAAAGCACAAATTAGCAAAAGCAGTAAGCTTAAAGTTGTCATCAGGCAACCAAACAAAGAAAAAGCAGAAAAAAACCAAGTGTTTTTTTTAAAAAAAAAAAAAGGCTTTGTGGTTTCAGCGTTGTAAAAAGAAAGTTTTCTCTATCCCAAGTAGATCAGAACCGTTGCAAATGGCAGAATCGGTGTTATTAAAATTAGAGTCAGATTGCTGATCCGGGCTGTAAATTACTCTTTTCTTTAAAGTTTAAGTTGGCGATATTTTTTGAGTAAACTACACTCTTAGAAAAAAAATGTGAACAAAGTATTTCGAAGCTAAAACAAATGAAATGCAATTATATATTTAAAAAACTTTGAAATCCTCTTATTTACTGTTTCTATTTGAAGAAAGCCGTAAGTCAAATGAAAGACAAAAACTATCAATGCCGTAGTTTGAATATTAAGCATCCGCACTATATCTTTTATTTAGCAGCCCCTGAAAAAAGTTTTCATTTGGAGCCGGTATCTGAAATATTTTGCAGATTATAAAAAAAATGCTATCCTTTTTTCTTTCTTTTTCTTGAATTACTGAAGCTGGGTGATTGGATGTATTAGAAAGAGGTATTGAAGCTTTTAAAAAAAGCCTAATAAATCTAAACATGGATCATCTCTGAAGCCAGTTTATAAGCTAAGCTAAATATGATCTCAGTATCCCAGAGTATTTTTGCAAGCCTAGTTTTTGAGATTAAAACACTAGTACAAAAATGTATGTTTAATGCCTTTTTCTAAGAAAAGAAAAGAGAAATAAGCCAAAATAACCATTTAGTTGTAATGGGTTATATGACAGATAAGTAAGCATTACTTCTTAAGGTAGGCGATGGTAGCTTGAGTTTTTTTTTTTTTTTTTGCGCAAAACTTATTTTGGAAGTCATATACCCCTTTATTTCTAAACAGAGGCAAACATATAATTTATTTTTATTTGGACTTTGTTGATATTAAAATTAAGCCACAATAAGAGTTTTTAGTCTAAATTTCTGTATATAGTGTTGCTTTATTCTAGTATATAGGCTTTTTCGCTTTTTTGTATAAATGTGTTTGGTTTAGCTTAAAAAAAAAAGATCTTCTTGTGATAATCAGGCTTGCCCCACACCTTTTTTTTTAAAATAAAAAAAGCAGTTATCTAGCAGCTCACTTAATTTTTGGAAAAAAAAAAGACCAAAAAGAGACCACAGCTCTAATCGATTAAGCTAGGCAAAGTTGTTTTTGTTATTATTTTTTTGTAATGTCAAAAGCATAACAAGTCAAAAGACTTTAGGCAACAATAGTTTCTATAAAAGTTTTGTTTTCAAAAAACTAGGACAAATTGAGAAAAAAATACCAGAGTTATCAAAATGTCCAAAATCGAAAGAAAAAGAAAGTATATAGATCTTTTTAAAAGTAAAAGGGTAAATACAGGAACACTAATCCTCTCAATAAAATTACATTAAATAGAATTACACTAACTCAAAAAAGAGTAAATATAAAGAAATTGAAGCTATGCTATGCCTTTTGAATTTTCTCAAAAAAAAAAAAACAAAAAAAAAGAAAGCATTAGGATATACATAGTTGCAATAAATATGAGAAAAAGTTTTTGATGTTAAGTTATTGAGCTGTCTATGTAAAATAGATTTACAAAATCTAATTACATTTTGTAGCTACATTTTAGTGTATTATTTACTTAAATAATGAAAATGGAGTCGAGTTAAGAATCATTTGATCAAAAAAGAGTTTATGTAACCAAGCCTGCTTTATGTCGATCAATATATCATTAAAATTATTGAATACACATGCAAAGCAAACTTTCTTTTGTTTTGTGTAGAACAAATTACCTGCTTTTTTTCAAAAAAAAAAAAAAAAGAAAAAAAAAAAAAGAAAGAAAAAGAGAAGAATAAAAGAGTACTTCTGTTATATGTGTTTTTATGTTATTTCTATAAACATTAAGACTTGACAAGAGAAGCTTTTTGAAAAAAATATTTTATATAAAGCTGCAATATAAAGAAAAAAAGTGTAGGAATAAATTGTTTACAATTCGACAATGTGTTTGAGAAAAGTTTATAAATCCCTTACATTATATATCAGTAATTTTAGTTTTTAGGCTCTAAAAAGGTTGGTTAAAGTAAGTTAAAACCTATTTTTAGAAGCTATGGATGAAAAAGTTTGAAAAAAGCACGATGTAGGTTTGTATACTAAACTAAATATAAAAAAAAAAGGGTGGGGAAGAGACAAACTGTTTTCAAAAGTTGTCTAGCAAAGAGAGCTACAGGTAAAGAAAAAGTTATAAATGTTCTGTAGAATATCACTCATTGAATTATGAATAAAAAGTTATCCACTTACATTAGTTTTTTTTTTCCTAAAAAAATGAAATACAATCAAAAACGAATTCAAATACCTTGCAACTGTATATACAGATTTAATAGAAAAAAATTCGGATTATGGGAAAAACTAAAAAGTATGTGTATTTGAGCCAGCAACTTATATATACGATTAATTTTACACTTTAGATAGAAATATAGGCTTTTATTTATACAACTTGCGCGGTATGTCCTTTTTTTTTTCATTCCAAGACCTCTAGTTACTTTTACGTATGTGACTAAAATAATGCTCATCTTTCTTTTTTTTTCAGGTTAAAAGACAGCTTTCGGAAATCTGCCTTCCATCGTTTAGATTTTTGTAACGAATCCTGATGGTTCTGTTTTTTTTTTTTTGCTGCAAAAGATCAAAAATCCTGAAACAGTTTGCAGAGCACACAGTTTTTTTTCTTATTTAGTACATACGGTAAGCGAATATCTTGTGTTCATTGTATGTATTTGATAAGCATAGAAAAATGAAGTATTGCACTGGTTTTTCTTAACAAAATGAGAACACAAAAAAAAACTTGAGAATTTTTCCCTTTAGAAACAGTAGATTTATCTGTAAATTCTTGTACTTAATAACTTCAATATAGTTCGATTTGTTTCAAAATAAATGTTGTACGCAAACTAAACCAAAAAAAAAAAAAGAAAGCAGTATTAGCTATAAAGAGTTTTTCAAAGATTTTGAAACTGATAAATAAATTTTAGTAGAAAAGTAGTATGAAAACAAAACAAATATAAAAAGCGATTTAGATAGCTAACAAGCGTTTTTCCAGCTACAAAACTTTGTTGCTTTTTGATTTTGAATTGTAGCAGTGGACAGTGTTTCGAAAAAAATCACGTTTTTGCAGTTGTTTCAGTAAGGCAAAACGGCCGTTTTCTGTGGGAGGACAAACTTATAATTCAGCTCGCCATAGATCACTGAAAAAAAATCTGGCCATACTGCATGCAATAAAGCGAGTGCTCCTGCTCAATTTTGATAAGTTTCTTTTAGTTTTGCTACGATAAAATGCGAAGCTTTTTATTGAATGTGTGCTTCTACAAAGTTTACTGGCAATCTCTTTAGTTTTCATTTTGTTGGTCACACTAAAGATTTTGTTTCTATCATCTAGTTAAATCGCGAATCGCTGTACACCTCTAAAAAAATGTCTTTTATAGGTTGCACGTATTTGTAGTGTAACCATAATCACTATACATCTTTTTTGCACACCAACTGTGTAGGCTTTTGGACAGTTGTGAGATAATTTTTGGGGCACTTTTTTTTTTTTAAAAAAAGCTCCGTATACTAACATAAAAAAACTATATACACGTAGTAGTTCATACAGCGAGTTTCCAATAAGTCTCCATCCTACCAAGCTCGAAAAGAAATGTATAGTGTCTGAATAAATCTCAAAATTTACTCGACAAGATATCTTCGCATGCTTCACTAATTTTGGATAATAAAATCTCTTTTTTCAGTAGCCTCTATCGCTTTAGCTCGCTCTTGCATACTGACCAAAACTACTCGATATGACTTAGTTTAGAAATATATAGCGGAAGGTAAATAGATGCATAGCTTTTTTGTTTCATGTACTTCTAAACATTTCAATGCGTATTGATTGGCGCACGGTCTATAGCTACGCAATGCCCTTCAAATTGCACATAACTATCTAACGTATCCAATTTTGTAGCTACAAATCTGACTAATAACCGTACCATATTTTTATTTATTTACAATTTTTACAGAGCCTTCTTTGACTTTTCTTTTCTTTAAAAGCTCCGTTTTTTTGGTCGTCTTATACTAATATTCAAGACACTGTATGAATCAATAGCAATTAATATGGTGATACTGTTTGCATTCGCTTTTGAAGTAGTGATGATAACACTCTTGCTCTTTTTAGACCAAGCTATAGAGCAAATCGCGTTTATATTAATAAGCGGTTCGTCTACAAAAATACAATCGCTTAAATAAACCATATTTGTTTGTAGCCAATGAAGACCCCATATTGGTCTCTCTTTCACTCAGCTTATCAAGACTTTTTTTATCTATAAAACAAAAACACGCTTGTTTTACACTCTTTGTTAGAGGAAATACAAGGTAAAACTTTAGGTATTCCTAAACTCTCACATTGGAAAACGAGACTGTCCATCATTTGATCAAGCGAACGCTCCTGTTACTCTTCATTAAGAATTAATGACCTGCCCTGAGGTCGTCCGCTTTCTTCCTTTTTTTAAGAGCATTCCCACACATTTTATACTCTTGGCACTGAAAGCCAAGTGTTAATAGTTCGTTTTTCAAATATTTACCTGTACTCAATCTCCATCTTTTGCTTAAATCTAAAGCCTTTAACGCTTTGTCAAATCATTGCCACAGTTTTCTTCTATACAGTTGTAATTATTTTCGTTTTTAGTTAAATTTGACTCGTTCTCAGTAGTAGGTGCCTCTTCCTCCACAACCTGGATTTCTCTTATCGCTTTTAAATGTTCTTTTTTTTTTTTTTTTTTTTTTTTTGAAAACAGTATGTTTTTGACGTTCTATAAGTTAAAATACTGATTTATCTCTATTATACCAGTAATATATTAAAATTTTGTTGGACTAAAGTATAAATTTAGTGTCGTAGTACTTGCTTCATTTGATTGTTTTGTTTCTGTATGGTCCAGTTAATCATGTTTGATTTTTTAGTTTTTCAAATCTAGGTTCGCGATTTCTTTCAAGCTTTTTACAATCTCTTTCTTAAATAAAGCTAGGCTTTCAATCGTAGCTGTTTTCTCAGTATTTCTACTCCCAATTTGCCAATTTAAAAAAGATCTATACACCTTGATGGAAAATATTCTCAAAACATTTGAAAAACTGTTTTGCCGCATCTTTAAAATGGATTGACTCACTTTTCACACTATTTTCTCTTCATTTCAAAACGGTCCTCTTCACTAAGACGGTAAAGGGGTTATTATAAATGAACCTGCAAAGAAACACCTGTTTTTCTTATTGATCCATCATTTCGTCTAACTGTAATGACTTGATGTTGATATTCCTTTAACACCGTCATTGCACTTACTATTTCATACCGAGCCATTTTCGATTGTTTCTCTCTCTCTCGACCTCAATTTAGTTTTATGTTTTTTATTTTTACCAGAGAGTATAAACACTCTTTGATTAATTTGCATATAAACATTAGTCAAATCATTACTTAGAGTATTTACTTTTAGACTGACTGTCAATTGTCTTCCTTATAGTTAGCATTTTGTTTCGCTCTTGCTTATCTACTTGATGTACGAAGGTTTTTTTTAACAAAGTATCCTATGACTACCCAAAAGCCTACGCAACTGGTGCACGAAATTTTTTTCAAAACTACATAGGAAGTTGATGTATTGTTCTATCTAATACACCTTCTCTTTCCTCCGTCTTCCCTCTGCTTCGATCTGCCGTTTTCCGAGATATAGTATTTGGTATCTTAATTTAATTATCTATCTCTTGTTGAGCACCGTTTTTATGGTAACACTGTGCAACAAACAAAAATCGATTTTTTTTTAAAAAAAGATGTATTGCTACCAATAAAAACATGTGTAACCCATAAGCATGAAAGTAATTTTTTTTAAGGTTTGCTCATACGTATGTATGGTAAAGCAAGAGACAACAGCTCAGAAGTACATGATCGCACGAGAAAAAAAGTGGGGAGGGTTTATAGAAGCATTTTAGAAAACAAAAGTTTCAGAGAACGCCCTTATATTAAGTTTCTATTTAGGGCAGTTGCGCTGTTTTTGATTGTATTGCGTTTTTTGTTCCCTGAAAACAACTTATTCCAGACTTGGGATTATAGAGAAGCAAATAATGAAAAAAATATAAGTAAAAAATTCATTTTTGTACTAAGTACACTTACCTATTTAACATTGCTGTACAGCACTAAAGTAGTGTGTTTTTTTTTTTGGCCGGCTTTTATTAGAGAATATACAGCTAAACCACAACACAAAAAACATTTTAGAAAGCAGCCTGGGAATCTAAGAAAACAATGTTATAAAAAAACATAAAACGATCCACATACAGCCTTCTTATTACTAGTATATGTTGGTTAGAATTTTTCACAAACTGAAAAGTAGCTTTCAGTTAATAACAAACTGTATAAAATTCGAATCTAAAATACAATATGGCTACTCAAAATATTAAACAAAAACATGCGTTTCAAAAAATGATGCCAAAAGTTCTCCTTTCATGGTCTATACCATATTCTTGATAGTGAGACCATTGCCTGGCTGATATAAACTTTAAATCCAGTGGTATTTACAGGATAGTTTGGCTAAAGCATGAACTGCTCTCTTCGTTTATATACAGCTTAAAACTAAGGGATCAAAGTTGTATAACAAAAAAAATTTTGTTTTGAGCTTTTAAAATCTTGACATCATGTCGCTCTGTAGCCATTTTTTCCTGTAGTTTTCTTTTCAAGAAAAAAAATTCTTATACCTCCTTGATATATCTAGACGTCTTTCTTGTACAAACGGCAGTTCAATCAAATCAGAATACATTTGAAGTTAAGCAGTTAGTAGACAATTCCCTAAGAACTTTTGGTATCCCTTTATAAAAAAAAAGCCGTATTAGAAATCACCTCTTTTACGCTCTTTATCTTTAGTTCATTAAAAGCAGGTGCTAGTCATAGTGAAAAATATAGATCGTAAAAAAGAAGCGACAAAAAAAGAGCCAAAAAGGAAAAAATCTATGTAACCTATTTTTGTGTAATAGTTTGACGGTATAGTTCAAAATTGGAAACTTTGAAGATTTGAGTCAGGTGCAACAGTGCCAAAGTGTCTGAATTCTGTAATACAAATCATTTAGCCAAAAACGATGAACTTTCCACACTCCTTTTTTGTTCGGCTGTGCTTATAAGCTGAACACAAAATTTCTCAGAGTAGAACTTAAATTATATTGGTAATCGCTAAAAAAAAAAAAAAAAAAAAAAAAAAGAAAAAAAAAATTACCAAAAGCTTGGAAACAGGATTAGTTTAAACTCACAAATCAGCAGCTACCTTTTAACTTTTTTTTGCCTTACAAAGCTTCAATGTTTGAACTGGATGTAGCTTACAGAGAGCGAGTGAAAAAAAACATGTTTTTAAATTACTCCGTTGAGTAAAAATTAGTGTTGATGATAGAAGCATTTGATTAAAGTCAGCATATAACAAGCTATTTCGCTTTGTGGTCTGGCTCGTCACTTATAGTGGTGTATTTGAAACAATAAAATGTTAGGTAGCATGTTTATTAGTATTTGCTTCTTAAGGTTTGATCTCACAATTTGAAATAAAATAGCCAGTATATTGCTGCTTCTTTGTTGAAGTGAAGGCCTCTTCGTTTATTGAAGACTTTAACTAGCTGTAGCTAGTAGTTTATAATAGCATTTGATTCATATATGATTTTTTTATAGCAACTGCTACTATATTTATTAGCTTTAGTTTCATCCATAAATGTTTCCAATTTAGTGCGTCAAGCAAAAACCTTGTATAACAAAATAAAGATAAATAAATAAAATAGGGCGTGAGATTTTTCGAAGTCTCTACTTGTTGAAAATACAACTTTTTGGAAATAGAGCAACAACAGGAATTCATAAACACAAAATGTAACAGTAAGACTTTTGTTTTTTTTATTCATACATCCAGAAGTAATTACTGTTATATTAAACGGTAAATAAAACACCAGTTGTTTTAATGAAAAGCCTTAAAGAGTTTTCCTTCATGAAAAAAACAAAAATATGACACTAAGAAACTATACTATAATTTTCAAATCCTTCAAAAAAGATACAACTCGTCAATATCTACAGCCTCTAGAAAAATTGTTATAATGGGCTTGATGGACATCCTTGTTTTTGTAAACTTTACTAAATGTAAAAACTTTCCAAATGTAGTCTACTGTTACTCTTTAAAGACAAGTTGCTGTAGCTTTCATAGCAAATTGTAGTGCAAAAATATCTTTCCCTACACTTGATCTTTTGAGCTTACTGAAATAGAGTATCGACTCTTGAAAAAACGTTTCTGTGTAGAGAAATCTTTTTAAAAAAAAACAACCACTAAATGTGTCTCTTGACTATTTGAAGATCCATTGTGTTTTGTATCAATTCATCTTTCTCTTTTAAAGTAAAAAACAAATAAGCTATATAGTACTTTAACAGTGCACAATAGACCAAAAGTATTTTGAAGAAGTATATAGTACCTGAGTCTGGCAAAAGTTTTTGTGTTGGATATTATTATTCAAACAAGCACTCAAAAATACATAAAAGCATGATTACGTGTGTAAGTATTCTTCTTTATTGAAAATGTTTTCTAATTCTTTTTAAAGATATTTTTTGCTTTAAAGGCAAGTGACTTTTTTTTTTTTGGTAAGTGAAAAAAACATACTGTAATTTATTCATACATATAAAACAGCATGTAGAATCGAAACATGTGCATATTGTCTCTAATTTTTCAGTACTAATATATCACAAAAGCACGATTGAAAGGATCAAAAACTATTCTCGAATTCTTCATTCGATAAAGTAATTTTGTTTTTGTGTATATACCTTCAAGTTGTATTTCTGTCTCTATGCTTTTATTGATCAGATTGTTCTTGAATCAAACGGTTTTGCAAATTTTTTTTTCTTTTACAAAACCCATTGAGATTGTTAGGTTTTCTCAAAAGAAATGTTCAGAGAAGCGCAGAAGTTGGTATAACATTACAAAAAAAAATTCCGAAAACTAGATTAATAGGATTGATGTATTGCTCATAATAGTATAATTTTTCGCGATTTAGCCCACATCAGCTGATAATGAGAGGGTAGGTTTGTTCAAACTAGAGCTATAGAGGGTAGAATACGACTCGTTTTAAAGATACTCTACAAAAAGCCCAGTTATTTTGGTTGTACACCAAAACTGCTTTTTTTTTTTTTTTTTTTTTGAGAAACTGAACTGTTTGTAATCTCGAGGGTCATTCCATAAATACCCACAAACACAGTTTATTCATTGCGGCTTCCAAAAAAAGCATTTTTCTACCCTAGAACAAACTTTTCAAGTGAAATATGTTCAAGTGACCAAACATACCCTTTTAGAATAATTTTACCTTTTTAAAGTATCTCGTTCGATAAAAGGTGTCTGAGTAAATGTCCCAAGTTTTTTTTTTTTGACTAAAGTACCAGAAACATACTAAAAAAGAGCTTCTCAATGCAAAAGCTGCTCAACAAAGAGAGGAGTTTCAAAGCTCCGCTCTAAGCCCTGCCTAGATAGAGAGACATGTTTTTTTTATATAGATTTTTTTGAACCAAGTTCGCACCCTAATGTTACGAATTCTAAGACCTGCTGAAAGATTTTCAATACGATTCTCGCGTCACTATAGTGAATCGCTTACACCAAAAATAAAAAAAGAGCCATTTTCTCCTTTATCCAAACATTTGCACGACAGCATCAAGGTAGGAAAAAAAAAAAACGCTGTTTCGAGAGTAAAAGATCTTGATGTGGTTACAGATTACAGGTCCCATGACTTTAGCTCACTACATGCGCCAAGTGTTGGTCAACCCTCTAAGTGGGTATTACATGGGTGGAGACGTGTTCGGAAAAAAAGGCGACTTTGTTACTTCACCAGAAATAAGTCAAGTGTTTGGAGAGGTAATATGAATAGTACTTGGCAACTGTTGTTGACAGACAATGATAGCTTTGCGGAATTTGGTATTTGACAGAATGGATTCGACTAGGGAAACCTGAAAAGACACAAATTATTGAATTTGGGCCCGGGCGTGGAACCTTGATGTGCGACATGTTAAGAGTATGTACTAGTCATACTTTCAACTTTTTCTATCTCACAACTCACTTCTTTATTTAGTCGTTGTCTCACTTTCCTCATTTTTACAAAACGATTACAGATGTTCATCTGATTGAAGCCAGTATGGGCCTGCGCAAAATGCAGAGAGCAGCACTAGTCAACGGATCTCATGATGAGGATGTTACTCGATTTAAAGGAAGCGAGAAAGAAGCAGCTTATGAAACTATTACTAGAGAAGATGGTGTAAAAATCTCTTGGTATGATGGCATTGAAGTTATTCCAGGTAGGACCAGATAGGATTGTGCTCACACAAAAGCGTAACGAACTGTAGACCAATGGTCTTTTGTGATGGCTCACGAGTTTTTCGACGCACTACCTATTCACACTCTCGAGGTATGCTCAAAACTGGATTATTCACTTTTATCATGGTTTAACTGAATTACTACTTAGAAAGAGGAATCCGAATGGAAAGAGATGCTGGTAGATATGGACGATTCAGACGAAAGGTAATATAATATATGCTTGTATATATAAAAGAAAAACACTAAAAGCACCCAAAAAAAACTTGCTGTTTTTTCTCTATAATTTTTTTTAACAGTGAACATAATTTTCGGCTTGTGAAGTCCGCTCTTCCAACGGCAGTTACAAAGGCATACATGGAAGATGAGAGATTCAAGACATATTCAAAGGGTGAACGGGTTGAGATTTCGCCCGATAGCTGGGGCTTAATCGAGAAGATAGCAAAGTATTTAGAGAAAAACGGAGGAGCGGGTTTAGCCATTGATTATGGACAAGATTACACACAGGGACATACACTCAGGGTAAATAAAACAAAAATCAACATACATTTGCTGAAACGAGGATATATGTAGGCGATTAAAGAACATAAAATTATCCATCCTATGAGCGACCCAGGAACAGCTGATTTAAGCGCTGATGTTGATTTTTCGTTTTTGAAAGAAGTGATTAAAGAGAGATCAGGTAATTCTTTGTTTGTTTATGTGTGAAACTCAGGCGTTTTACAAACAGAAATCACCGCACACGGACCCATCACACAATCCAAGTTTCTACAGGCGTTGGGTATTCAAGCCAGAGTAGAAGCGCTATTTAGAAATGCAAAATCAAAAGAGAGCCGGATCGCGATCATGGATGGAGCAGAAAGGCTTATGGATCCAGAAGCGATGGGAAGAATATATAAAGTTTTAGCATTTTCAAACGACACAAGAAGTGTAACCCAAGGCAAACCAGTAGGGTTTGAGATGTAAAATGCGAACTTGTCATTTTAAAACAAAAATTGGTCTAAATTTACCGTATTTGGCCAAGATGTACTAATATGGTTATCAATGCTCATTTGTTTGCATGTGAACGCCTCCGAGTGATACTTTCTCAATAAAGCGTATGTTTCCTTTTTTAGACTAAGCTTTAATTTTTTTTGTTCGAAATTAGGAAATTTAAGTTGCTTCTGATAGACGAATCCTTTATCTTTTATTTTTTCCACAACTCCAGATACCCTCAAGATTGTTTGGTAACCTGAGCCGATCCACCAATAAAAACGAAACAAAGTCTGTAACACTGATTCATTTTCTGTCCAGAGCCAAAATGATACAATATTGTTATGTCGAGAATAAATCTTGTATAAATACAAGGCATTTTTTTACTATTTTTCATTAATTTCCTTAACCTTTTAATTCTCTCTTTTTTTATATATTCTTTTTTTTTTTAAAAAAAAAAACAAAACTTTGAAACCTCTCTGATATATATTTTCCATTAAAAAAATGGCTGGAGAGCAAGAAGTTGTTAAAGAGGGTTCTATCCACAAAGAGGAAAAAACCGAAACGTTTAATGAAAAAATAACTGATACGCAAGAAGAGTTCTGGCTAAGAGACGAGAAAGACGTCAAGCATGACGAAGAAAGTAATGCGTTTGTTGCTGAAGATTTCGATGAATTGGACGAAATAGATATTGCTATTGTTAACGAAGTATCTATTGTTGATGACGACCCTGAGCTCGTAACCTTCACTGTTCGCGGGTTTTTTATCGGAATCGTAAGCATCGTTTTATATGCGTTTTTGTTTTTAAGGAAAATAACTGTGACGTTGACTTGACTCCTTTATTTTTCTTAGATTCTTGCAGCTCTTTCAGCTTCCGTTTATCAACTTATGGTGTTCAAGCCCGTAGGCGTTGCATTGTCTAGTACATTTATGTTAATCGTTGCCTACGTTTTTTGTAACGCTTGGTACAAATTCCTTCCCAAAGGCGGTTGGCTTAACCCCGCTCCTTTCAACTACAAAGAACACACCTGTATTTATATCATGGTTTCTGCCGCAAATACTTCTGCCTACGGTACTTATATCTTGAGTGCCCAGCAACTCTACTTTGCTGATACTCCCGGACCTGCTGGCGCTATCTTCTTGCTGCTTGCTACACAACTTGTAGGTTACGGTATTGCAGGTCAGCTCAGACCTTACCTTGTATACCCTGCCAACATGGTCTGGCCTCAGTCACTCCCTACTGTATCTGTCTTGAAAACATTCAACATGAATAAGGATGAAGCCAGATGGCGTACCAAGTTCTTTTTCTACGTGTTTGGTGCTATTTTTGTCTATGAATTCATTCCTCAATACATGTTTCCTCTTCTTTCCGGATTTTCCATCATCTGTTTGGCAAGCCGTGGTAGCAAGACTGTACAAAACATCTTTGGTGGAACTGCTATCAACGAAGGTTTGGGTATCTTGAATCTCAGTTTCGATTGGAACTATCTCTCAAAGACCTCTCCACTTGTACTTCCTTTCTGGGTGCAACTCAACTACTATGCTGGTATTCTCTGTCTTTGGCTCATTGCCCCCCTCATGTACTACTACAACGTTTGGAACGCCAAGAGCTATCCTTTCCTCTCAAGTGCTATCTTTCGTCTCTTTGACAACGGTACCTCTTCTATCTATCCCCAACACTACGTTCTTAACGAAGATAACTCTCTCAACTATGAAAGATTGGCCGAGGTCGGATCCCCTCAATTCGCTACTGCCAATGCATTTACTTACATTGTCATTAATCTTGGTGTTACTGCCACCATTACTCATGTATTTCTCTTTTATGGTAGCCAAATCTGGAAAAACTTCCGTGCTGCATGGAAGAGCTCTCACGATGTATCTGGCGGCGATATCCATATGCAATTGATGAGCAAATACAAGGAAGTGCCTAACTGGTGGTACTACACTATTTTTGTCGGCGGTCTTGGTCTTAACATAGGTGTTGCCTATGCTAACCACAGTCAGCTTCCTTGGTGGGGTGTGATCTTTGCTGTGCTTCTCTCTACTGTTCTATCTCTTCCTCTTAACGTAATTGTTGCTGTTACGGGTATGAACTTTGGTCTTAACGTGTTTACCGAAATGATCTGTGGTTTTATCTTGCCTGGTTACCCTATTGCCAACATGTACTTCAAAACACTCGGTTTCAACACTGTAAGTCAAGCTGGTCTTATGGCAAACGATCTTAAAATCGGTCATTACCTTAAAGTGCCTCCCAGATGGACTTTCTTTCACCAAATCTTCGGTACTATCATCGGTTGTTTCTTCAATTATCTGGTCAATAAGATTGTGGTTGAAAGTCAAGCTGAGGTCCTTTTGATTCCTGGTGGTAACCAATTCTGGAGTGGTATCACACCTCAAACCATTAACTCGGCTGCTATTACATGGGGTGCTGTGGGTCCTATGGTAATGTTTGGTCCCGACAGTCGTTACTATATCATTCTTTGGGCCTTCATTATTGGTCTTGCTTTGCCTGTTCCTTTTTACTTCCTTCACAAGAGATTCCCCAAAGCTGGTTTCCAATATATTAATTTCCCTACCTTTATGGCTGGTCTTTGTATCTTACCAGGTGGTAACTCATCTTGGATCACCAACTCCTTTGTAGTAGTTGTTATTTCTCAATTCTATCTCAAGCGTCGATTCACCGCTTGGTTCTCAAAGTACAATTACCTACTGTCCGCTGCCCTTGATTCAGGAACCTCACTCATGGTGTTCTTCTTGTCTATGGCTGTTCAAGGTGGTGGTAATGGTGTAGCATATAACTTTCCTACGTGGGCTGGTAACCGCGATGATCTCCGTTATATGGATTACTGTTGCGCTGATTGTTAATAACTTTTCTATTTATAATATACATAATACTTTCGTAATTCGCAATAAAGTTTTCTTTTAAACACATGATTTATATCTCTTTATTATTATTAATTATTTAGTCTTTTGTTATTTAGACACCATGCAGTTCCATTCGGCTACAGCGTACCATCCGCCTGTATGATGCACCAAACAAACAAGCAACCATTTACCCACTTCTGAAACTTTGACGTTTACTTCGTAGGATTGATCTTGCGGTTGGTATGTTAATTTATGTAGTTTTCCATGAGGACTCTTTACGGCCAATTTATGATGAGCGGCCCTATACATCGGTCGTGACCCACCAATAACAAAGCGATAAGTCTGTAGAGGATAAAGCTGGTAGCATTGGGGTTCTTGTACGTGAAACCCATCGGGGTTGTCAAGTCCATGCAACTTTACAAAATCAAAACCTGTGCTCGGCTGGCTTGCAGTAACTTGAAGGCACATGGCCAGTTGACCCTTCTGCACGCCGCGTTGTTGCGTGTATACTTTGAGCCAGCCTTTAGTATGCCCCGCAGGTAAAACGGCCTTGATCTTACACAAGCGCTCCTCATCTTCTTTTGAGCATTGCGTCAGACCTCTGGAATGAATCCCATTTTCAGATTCTATTTCTGCATAGCAATGGGTTTTAGGAAGGACTTTGAGGCTCATATAGACTATACTGTCAGACTGATGCATTTTGTAGTCTAGAACGTACATCTTGTTCCAAAAAAATACGTTTCGAACATAGGGAATACTGAAAAAAGCATGCGGTGTGATGGAACGAAAAAGGTGTTGATTCTTTTTCTTTTCTGGAAAGTGTGTCATAGCCATGTCAGAAGGAAGAGTCAAAAACCAGTGAGGATCTATCTTGTTATCGTTGTATGGATGATAGGGGGATGCCAGCCAGCAGTCAACGAACCTATATTCTCCTTCAACTTTGACTGCTCATAAAGTTTTTTTTTTTTGTTTTTTAAATAAAAAAATAACAAGGAGATAATAACATTTCATTACCTGCACACCATGCATGATTAACAGGTAAGGGCTGCTCAGCTTTTTCCACTGTATCCTTGGGCGCTAAATGTTGATAATTAAATATTACTATTCTGTTTTTGGATAACTACTGAAAAGGTTTTTTTTTTTTTTTTTTTTTTTTTTTACCTATCACAACCTTTTAAATAACCATAAATGACCTTAGCATCTGCAAAACCAGCAGCGATGGCCATTTCAATAAATAACTGTGCCATACCCAAAGCAGAGTGGCAGACTCTTTTTTCCAACACATCTTCGGTAGACTCTTGAGTAGGTTTAGATAAAAGAGTTGCTTCTTCTTGCAGAAAGTCAACAGCGTCCAGTTTTTCTGACAACCAAGGCTCTTGGTCTTCTTCTGGTGTGTGTTTGCTCAACTTTTGTTTGAGCAAGAATGGCTTTTCGGATTGAACATAGTGTTGCGTCAGATATGCTTGTTGCTTTTGCAACAGTATGAGATCATTTCTTTTCTGATGGTACTCAGGCCTAATATTTTGAACGACCCAAATAAATAGTGCACGTATTTGAAAAAGCTCTCTTCGATAGGGCCTGACTAAAAACTTTTGAGAGAGAATAGTAGGTGTCAACAAAGGCCCTCTTTGTTGCACAGTAGACGCATAAGTATCAATCTGACTAAAGTTAGCCTCTTGGAATATTAGCCTTTTTTGGTCAGCTATTGCGTCCGCCCCCCTACAAGTTCCAATCGTCAATATTGGACACAAACTGATGTTTCTTACCTGAGGGTCTGGAATGGGTTTAATTGACAGTTTTCAGGCTCAGGTGTTTGTGACCGACACAGACTGATTTTAGAATCCGCTTCATGCTGCCACCTTGAGGCTTCTTCAAGTTGTGCTCGTTGAGGTTGGAGTAGACCGCGTAACTTTTTTCCGATATTTCGTTTTAATGGCTCATTTTCTTTTCCAGTACGTGGGTACCAGAAACTGGTGTTCTTTTCGACTGGAAGTACCGAGTTTCTTCCTTTTTGGCTGTGGACACCTGTAGGAGGAGGAATATTCTCCTTGAAGTTCGCTTCGTTGACAAGGTATACTTCTTTTTCGTTTCTTGCAGGTTGAGGAACTGAATTCAAAGAAGGAACTGGCTTCCTGTGTATCTTTTGTTGAGATACGTGATTGCTATGACGACGGTTAATAGGCTCGTGCGTTCCTGATTGTATTCTATTGTTATTGAAAGATACGGGACTTGCTGTTACTGTAAACATTGGTGTTGAGGTAGAATACTGGTGAAAATTTCTATTCATTACTCCTGACGCAATCAAAAAAAAGTAGAGTAGACAAAAACGAAAAAGCCAAACAAAAGAGCAATAAACTAAATATCCTTAATGAGGATGTTTATGCATTTCCTTTTTGGTGTAATATCGGGGATTTAGCAAAGAGTTATTTTGCCTGAAAAAAGAATATATTTATATAAAAGAAGAAATTAAGGATGGGAAACTTTAGAAAGTCGTTTTTATGATTTTAAGACTACTGTTTGTTTTCTTTTTTTATATATAAAAATTTCGATTTACTCTGCCATTGCATCTGCCACTTCCTCCATCTCTGTATCTTCTTCATCTACTGCAGTGCGCAATCTACTATCTGTTTCCTCTTTTATCAGTTGCTCCTTCACTTCTCTTGTAGGTGGGAAGCGCTCATTTTCCAGATCAGATCTTTTAGCATCCTCAAATGTAGTGATCGCTATTGAGGGTTAGCAATTGTTGTTTAAAGCCTCAGAGTCTATTTACCTGTTCTTAAGCCTTCTACTCCTAAAGCCAGAGTGCCCAAGGGCAACTTGCCTGTAGGCGATAATGACTTGAGTTCAGTAACACGCTCAGAATTCTCTCGTAACACTGAGAATACGCGGGACATTTTACCAACGGCCATAATCTTGTTACGAATGACTAATCTTCGTTGGTTTTCATCCTCGGCAAGCGGTTTCTTTTCTAGTAGGTTCTGATCGTCTTCAGCCAGCTCTTCTTTACTACAAACATTCAAGACCGAGATCAACATATCAGTGACTAAAACAGGTTAGTTTATGTTTAAAGACAAAGTATCTTACTTTTCTCTCCTACAAATGGCAAACTCCAAGAGAAAACGTCCATGAAGTTAGGTAGCCAGTAAGGATGAGGGGTGCAGTTAAACTGTCTGATGTTCATCACATTGTTTTCGTACTTTAGCACTGCTGCCTTATTGTTATACAGATCCAAATAGTTGGGGGCAGAAAATATGGTCATAACAGAAGGGAATGATGTGGTTTTACTTTTTCTATACATACGGTATCTAAAACAAGTATTAGATCCAGAGGCCTTTAAAGCCTTAAGGATGTAGCTTACCCCGCATCTTGAGCTTCGTGAGCTCGAATAATCGACAGTAGATTATTTCGCTCCAAAAACTGACATGCAGCATGATAACTATAAAAGTAAGAGCAACCCCTGACATGGTTGTGAACAAATAAGTCGTTTGTTTTTTCTTGACCAAACTCTTCTAACGGATCAGCCCAAAGTAAATCACACATCAAACCATGTGTGGGAGGCTCTCTGAAGCGATCAATCTAAATAGAATAAGAAATTGGACGTTTATGTTTTCCTTGTACTTTTTTGAGATCGTCCAATGTTTGCAGCTCCGGCGAAAGGCCACCGTGTATACACAGAAACTGCTTGTTCATCACAGCAGCTAACGGTAGAGAGCAAAATGATTCCATGCATGCATCGTAAACACTTTCAGTATACTTGTGACGGCCTAGATGAGAACAATCAGGCTAAAAATAATCTTTGGATCTTTTGTTTTTTACATTCAATTTTAAAGGTAAAATAGTCTGTCAAATGTCTACACTCATGGTTTCCTCGAAGTAAAAAGAAGGTGTTCGGATACCACATTTTCAAGGACCACAAGTACAATACGCACTATGAAGAAGCACCGTTGGTACAAACTACAATTCTTTTTTCTACTACTATAAACAAGTACCCTACCTCAATCGAAAAATAGCCACGGTCAACATAGTCTCCCAAAAATAGATATGTAGTGTTGGCTGGATCACCTCCAACCTCAAACAATTTCATTAAATCATAGTATTGACCGTGTATATCGCCACAGACTTGTAAAGGTCAATCCCTGGCTTGTTTCTATGTTTTTGATGGTGCTTACCAGTGATAGGTGCTCCAACTTCCAACATGTTGGGTTCTGTTTTGAGTATTTCGGTACCCTGTTCGAGAATGAAAAGTGCCTGTTCTTCGGTAAGTCTTCCTTCTCTGTAGAAATGATCTTTTAAGAATCTAATGTCTGGCAAGCCCGGTCGTCTTTTACTCCAAAACTCCTCATCTGTTGGAAATGCAACAGCAGGAGCGGGGACGTCTATATACATAAATCAGTTTATGAAAAGCATTATGATTTCAAAACCTTTGACAACACGATCTCTGGTGCTAACAACACTTCCGTCTTCTTGAGTGTATTGGGTAAAGTCAATTTGAGGTACTTGAGGTTTGTTTTTTAGTCTTAGAAGAGCAGGACTAAGGTTTTCATCTTGGCCGGTTTGGGAATCCATGTTGAGGTGAAAATAAAAAAATAAAAAAATGTCACCTTTTCTTTGTAAGAGGGTTTTTCTTTTTTTTTTTTTTTTTTTTCTGAGCGCATTTTGATAGTTTCCTTTAATGGAGCACGAATTCATCACAGCTTATGTGTAACATTGTTCCAAGCTTTAATTCAGCTTATAAAACACTTTGTTTTTTTTTTGTCTCTAAGAAACATTGTGATATTAAAGGCAGCTGATAAAAACAACCTGTAGAATAAGGTAATCCGTAAATGCTAAATCGTGCGACATGCTTAACGAAATCCGTGCACAGCTGTTTACTGTTACAAAAAGAGGCTCTGTTTTCGGACCAAAATGGATTTCTTCAAAACAAAAAAGCTCATAATCAAAAGGGGCGCTGTACTGCTTAGCTTATCTTTACTTTCCTATAAAACAAATAGATTCCCGCAGCTGCCATGACGTTTACTGCGTCGCTCTAATGAAATTGTGGACCCTTGACGGAATATAGTGACTTTATAACAGATGAATATGGGCATATGGCACGCCTAGGCTATTTCGGTAGCTATAACCATTCATGTCATATGAATGTAAAGTATCAGGTTGATTGACCTATGTAACACTCAAACGTCTATTTTTTTTTTATTTAAAAAAAAACAGCTTCTCATTTTTAATCAAAGTCTCCGCATGTTTTTCACATACTGGGCTCGCCTTGTATTTGAAGAAACACTTAGTGACAAAAAAAAATAAAAGGAGGGCTACGGCTTTAAATTTTATCGTTGTTTTTTTTTTTTTTTTTTTTTTACAAAAGTTGTATGCAAGAGTTGTCAAATCATTGATTGTCCCGAAACTTTGTTGGCACAACTCGTGTGACGTTAACAATACGATTTTTTTCTAGAATCTTTGTGTGTTTTTTTTCTTTTTTTTTTTTTTTTTTCGGTCCCTTTTTGCAATGTTATTTCTAGGAATACGCACAAAAAGCACAATATGCTCATTACAACGAAATGTTGGTTCGAGTTTATACAAAAACTTTAATCCATGTCGCATTCCGGGCTCTTCTATTCGAACTTATTCAACACCTATTAAATACCAACCACCAAATGTGCCTGCGAATGGATACAAACGCTTTGCAAACAACAGTACACCTTTCTCCAAATCAAGAAGGTTTTGGGTATTTGCTGCAACTGGGACGGTTTTATATGGCGGTTATTATGTAACTCATTTAGAAACAGTACCCATTAGTGGCCGATTACGCTTCATGAGCATCACACCAAAACAAGAAGAAGGTACACAAAATTAAGCAATTAGTTTTTTAAAGTTTGTTTTGTTTTACTTATGGATTTTATTATCAAAACATGCTCAAAGCCATGGCTGTTTCAGCTTACGATGATGTGATGCACGAATATGGCCGTCGTATTTTACCTCCCGATCACCCATATACCTTGTTTGTAAAAAAAGTAGCGAAAAGACTGGTTCGAGTGTCTGGAATGGAGGATATGAAGTGGGAGTTTTATGTGATTGATTCGCCCGAAAGAAAGTAAGCAATTTGCATTGTATACATTGTCTTTAACAGCTACCTAGTGCCTTTGTACTTCCTGGTGGCAAAGTGTTTGTATTCACCGGTATTCTCCCAGTTGTTCAAAACGAGGGTAAGACAGTGTAATTTGGTTCTCCAAAAAAAAGAAGTTTGACAGACAGACTTGCATATTAGATGGAATGGCGGCAGTTTTGGGACATGAAATTGCACATCAGTTGGCTCGTCACAGTGCCGAAAAAGTCAGTTTTGCAAAAATCCTCTTTGTGTTAATGTTGACACTACAGATTTTTGGGGTGGACGCAGGGTTTTTGTTCAACCGGTTTACCATGAACTACATGATGATGAGCCCATTCTCTCGCAAGTGTGAGACAGAAGCCGATGTTATTGGGATACAACTTATGTCGCAAGCATGTTTTGATCCTAAAGAGGCTATTGAAGTATGGAAACGTATGTCTGCTTCGGAAAAACACGGCATCCCACAATTTATGAGCACACATCCTAGTCATGAGAATCGTATTCAACGTCTCCAGAAAGAGGTAACCAACCAAAAACTAAAATAAATTACTCACTTCTATTTTAGTTACCTGCAGCTTTGCAGAAGCTGGAAGATAGTGATTGCTCAAGTCAAATAGGCGCTTTTGCTAACATGTTTAGAGAAGCCCGAGTTCGATGGTAGTAACGATACTGGCTAAAGCCTTATCTTTACCTTTCTTTATTTTGGTCTCTCAACAAACCATACCGATTTTATATGCATTTTTTATGTATATATTGACAAGAGAACAAAAAAACCTTCCTGAACTCTGTTAAATAGAACGATTAGAATAAAATTGCATAGACCTATTAAAATCGCCTAGACTTTTATACATGCTTAAAATAAACACTAACGTTTAATAACTCATATATACACTAAGTAAAGAGAAATAGTGAGATGCCTTAAAGATGATTATAGGCTACCAATAAACCGGTGAGAAAGCTTCTACTACAAACAATACACCTTTGTCGTAGCCTAGTTTAGCTTGGTTCTACGTTATAGTAAAAAAATACTGGCGCTCGATGGTTAGTTTAATCAAACGCAGCGTTTTGGAGTCAAGATAGTCATGAAATATTGAATAGGAAGATAAAAACAACTCTCATTTCTCAAAAAAAAAAAAAAAAAAAAAAAAAAAAAAAAAACAGACTCTTTAAATGATATGCAATGTATATAATGGGTAGATAGGAGTAAAGCTGATTCTACCAAGGGTCCTATTTGCAAAGAGTATTTCTAGACCGTTAGTAGATACTATAAACCTTCAGGGTTTTGCGACTATTTTAGAGTCGTATTAACGCTTCAGCTACTAGCACCGGCATTCAGGCAGCATTGATGCCGAACCACCAGGCCTCTATCCGCCAACTAAAACCGCTTTATCCCCCAAGCTTCCAACAAGCCTGAATGTTATCACAGTCTTTTGTTGCGAACTATCGTCGGATCATGATAACAAACGAGGTCTGTTTTGTCGCAAAATCACTCAGTCATAGTAAATCTATTATCCGTATATATCTTTGTACGCACGTGCGCGTTGAGTTGCAAACAATCCCTAAGGTTAGATCGACTCTTCCAAGTTAAATCGCCAACAAAGATCTAATCAATGACAAAGAAAAGAATACTAAAATACTCCCTTGTTAGTAATTTTTCTCAGGGCCACTTGAAAATTTTGCCATCTATTCCTGCGCTTTTCATTTGATTTTCAATTTGCGCTAGTAAACCAAAAGAAAACTGGGAACTCATTTTACACGTTCGCTGACTCCCCTCTTGCTTTTATTATATATCAAAAATGTTTGATCAGACCTAGGGTTGCTCATAAAGACGCGTTTGGTCTGTTTTCTTTCTTTTATCACGCGCTCAGTTAGATTTTGTAAAATACTAAAAAAAAAAAAAAAAAAGATCATGTCAGTATTTTCTTTTGAACAACATTATTAAAACGACATGTTATGTAGATATACTTGGCACGGCATAGAACGTTTTATTTTGTATATACGATTTAAAACTCTTTTAGTTTGTCGTTTCTGTTTTTCAGAACGTTAAATGAGTCACTCAAAGTAAGCTCGTTTTAAAAGTTACTTGTAAAAAATCTGTTGACATTAAACTGTCTTTTTAACCGTATTCTATTTCTCTGTTACGTATGTATGTGTATGTATAGTATAAGGTTTGGTAGAGTTGTTTTTTATTCAAAATATCGTCCTTACTTGGAGCACTTTTTGCTGCGTCTTCTAGCTTGAACAGCCTGTGCCAAGTTCATAAAAACAGCCTCAGTGTCTTTCCAGTGTATACAACCATCTGTAATAGAAACACCATACTTGAGAGCACATGGCCCTTCTTCAGGCACGCTTTGTTTACCTTCCTCAAGATGTGATTCCAACATGACGCCTACTAAGGAATCTTCTCCTTGAGCTATCTGATCTGCAATACATTGCGCTACCTTGGGTTGGTTACGGTGATCCTTGTTAGAGTTTCCATGAGAACAGTCAATCATGATGGATGGAACCAGGTTGGATTTTTCTAACATTTCCTTTGTTTCTTGTACACAAGAAGCTTCGTAGTTAGGACCTTTGTTACCACCACGTAAGATAACATGACAATGGGGATTGCCTAAAGTATGTGTGATACATGTTGTACCCAAATTGTTGATTCCTAAGAAATGGTGAGGTGCAGCCGCTGCACCAATGCCGTCAACGGCAACACGGAGGTTACCGTCTGTACCGTTTTTGAAACCTACTGGAAATGAGACGCCGCTGGCCAACTCTCTGTGAAGTTGAGATTCTGTTGTTCTAGCACCAATGGCTCCCCAAGATATCAAATCAGCCAAATACTGAGGCGAAATAGTGTCTAACAATTCTACAGACACGGGCATACCCATATCGGTTAGGCTGCTAAGCAAACCTCGACCAATTCGAAGCCCTTTGTTGATTTGGAAACTAAATTTGAAACAAAAGAGGGTGGAAATACAAAACGTTTGTTGTTTATAAAAGTTCTCGTGCTTTTTTTTTTTTTTTGCGTACCTTCCGTCGATGTCTGGATCGTTAATCAAACCTTTCCAACCTACAGTGGTTCTAGGTTTTTCAAAATAGGCACGCATGATGATGACTAGATCATCCTCGTACTTTGCTTTAGCCTCCAACAATAATTTTGCTTAGTAGTTATGAGTGACACTAAAGCTCGATACTAAAAAAAAAAAAAAAAAAAAAAAAAAAAAAGTAGCTTACCGTATTCTTTAGCAGCAATTGTATCGTGGATAGAACAAGGACCGACAATGATAAATACACGGTCATCCTTTTTAGACAAAATATCTTGTATTTCCATTCTTGCCTTTGTTACTACTTTGGCAGATTTTTCTGTCTAGTGAAACATTATACTTCCGAGTTTTTTTTTTATAAATGCAAACGGGAATACTTACCAATGGAAACTCTTCTTTCACATAATTAGGAGCGAGCAAAGCATTGTAGCCTTGGATTCTCAAATCGTCGGTAATAGACTTGGTCATTATTGTATATTCTTGAGTATATGAAATCGGTATGTGTATTTATATTCAAAGAGAATGATAAAACAAAGAAAAAAAAAGAGAAGCAAAGAAAAGAGTCAAGACTATTTATGATTTTTGTTACTGAATCTTTCCGAGAAAAATCAAAAGACAGAATTTACATTTTTAGGCAATTTTTTAATTTTAATTTTGGAAATTTTTTTTTCTAGTTGATTATCGAAATGATACCCACACCCGATTTATCACATATCAAAAAAGAAGACTACGAGAAAGTTTATGAACCAGCCGGTTGGTCATTAAAAAAAAAACAGTAGCTGGAGCTTTCTAACAGTAAAATAGAGGACACATTTTTATTGTTAGATGCACTTGAAGAAGATGAATCGTTCATTCTTTCGCTCCAGCCTAGGATCTGTTTGGAAATTGGGTAAGGTTCATTCATTTAGAATCTCAACATTGTCTGAAAATAAAAGAGTGCGTTATTGATTCCTTTCCAATCGTTCTACAATATGCACATAAGATCAGGCTCTGGTTGCGTTACTAGTTTGCTTGCAAAGATAGTAGGAAGCGCCAATGCAGGCAAGCTTTTTTTTAATGTATGTAGAAACTGACATTGAACCGAAAATACAGTTTTTTTTACGACAGACATCAATCCGTTTGCATGTGAAATAACTCGACAAACAGGTGCCAAAAACGATATCAAATCAGTTGAGCCAATAAGAGCATCTCTTATCCACGGGATTTCGCCTCGCTTAAAAAACAAGTGTGATATTCTTTGCTTCAATCCTCCCTATGTTGTGACTACACCTGAAGAAGTAGGAAGTATGGGCATTGAAGCCTCCTGGGCAGGTGGCATAGATGGTAGAGAAGTAATAGACGAGTTTCTGCCATTTGTAAAAGTAAGAGTGATGAAAACACAAAGTAACCAAAAAAAAAAAAGCTAAATACTCTTGACCTTTTTTGTCAATCAAAAGGAACTATTGTCGCCTCGAGGAGTATTTTACTTGCTGCTTATCAGCGAAAACAAACCTAAAGAAGTAGTGGAGATCATGAAAAACACATACAGTATGTCAGCGGAGATTATGCTAGATCGTCGCGCCGGAAGAGAACGACAGTATATTTTGAAAATTCAACATTAGGGCCATTGTTGTATGTAGGCGATTAGAATAAAATTTACAGGACAATAAACAGACCGAGAAAAAAAGAGCAATTTCAGTCTCAATTTTGAAAGGTGCATTACAAACTATCAAGACATGAGCATTCTTTTTTTACAAGTGGTATCTGTTTTGTAGCTACACTCTAATTACAGTTGTTATTTGTACACGTGTGGGTCAGTCTTTTTATGTGTGCAAATGCATCAAAGATCTATTTTTATATGCATGCCTATTCCACAGAAAACAGAAGACCAAATAAAGCCTTCATTTTTCTGTAGAAGAGCAATTCGATACAAAGTATTGGCTAAGAAACCAGCATACTCTATAAAGACTGTAATTTATCCTTTTTCTCTCACAAACGTCTTGTGTATTCTAGGTTCTGCTAGGCCGCGGTCTAAATGTGCCTTGGATACAATAAAAGGCTAGCACCGTAAATACCATTGAGTATAATATCCTCGCTCCCCTTTTTCTTTTTTTTTTGCCAGAGCAATTGCTTCCTATGTAGTACAAGCTTTGGTTAGTAACTGAGGACACTATAATTCAAGCGTTTTTAAAACCGCACATATCGCCACTATGCTTGGCTGGTAAAATTAATAAGCTATATTAAAAATAAAAAGGGAAACCGTGTGCAACATTAAATTGACTTTAGTAAGGATCTTAAGTTTGTAGTACCGATCACTCGTGTTTGTGGCGCTGTACTCTAATTGCATAAACTATCTTCCTCAAGGCTATGCACTGTATAGGCTTACTAGCCTTAAATTTTCGTTTTTGGTTAAAAATCTTATGATTAGGGATTTGAAGAAGGGACCTGCCGGTGTGTGGATAGTTATGTTAGCATTGGAACGAGACAAAGATCGATGGTAGAGTACGCAATAAGAAGAGACCACTGGGTAAAGTTTTAAGTCCTGGATTTTCTATACTTTTAATAACCAGCTGAAAAAAGAACGTAAGCGATAGAAGTGAGATTCTTTTGGAAACGATGCGTCGGTACTGTTGAGAGATAGTTTTGTGCCATTGAGCTTACAGAATGTATTATCTTTTTGGGTAAATATACTGTTTAGCTTTTGAGTTTCTCTCGGGTTTGAACGACGTCCATGGCATTAAACAAAGTACAAAAAAAAAAAAAAACTCCTATTCGGAAAAAAATAAAGATGCGACAAATGACCAAAAGGGAGCGTTTTATTTTCTATGAATTTGTATCCATTACCTCCCCTTGTTTGATTCTGTTATAATTTTTTCTTTTATTTTACTTTTTAAGCTCTCAAGGGGAGAAGGAGGCGGCAGTAAGAAAGAATTCCATTTTAAAAGACGATCCTATTCGAAAAAACACAAAGGATCTAAAATCCCCTTGAAAAAGGAGAGTCCAAATTCTAAGTGAGAATGCCAAATGGTATAGCAGAAAGCTACACTATTTTAAGGCTGAATGCTAAGGAAGGATTCAAATATATCTGGTAAATGATGTGATGGCCTATTTTAACAGCTGTACACCTTAAATCTGCTATCGTTGTTATTCTAATTTTGAGATTAGACTAAAAAACCGAGTATGAGGAACAGCTCTGTGTGCCTACTCATTATATGGAAAACCAAGCCTGGACTAGGTGAGGATGCGTTGCACTGTACTAATATTTGGTATCGATCTTGTCCTGTTGTGAACGATATAGAATTCTTTGAATGTTTTCTTTGAGTGTAGAATATTGTTTGAGGCGTGTGTTTCTATCGGTTATAAATCCACTAGACATTCTTGCACGGAGGCTTACATTTGTTGTGCACTGAACCCGTTGAGCTTTTTCAATGTACAATCTCTGACTTCTAATACAACGCAAACCTAGCTCTATTCTTATGATAGCAGACATGTTTAGTGGTGATAAATGATGATAATAAAGCGCTATAGAACTCCAAAGGGTAAGGTTTTTTTTCTGCTTTTGTATCCCTTGACTTTTTATGAATGCAGTGTAACACAACTCCAGAAATGGCGTAATAAAGGATTTTGAGATTTAATTTCTCATGGATGATAAAAGGGGTATGTGCTTCGGGGGTAAAGTGATACGGGTTTGGGTAACTTTAGCTAACCAATGATTTGAAAAGTTTCTTTTTAGAAATAAATAAAAAAAAGACTAGTGGTAAACAATAGGACCCCTTCTAATGCATTTCAATATTAAAAACGGCCTGTGTTACATTGAGCAGCAGACCGTCATTGCCATCGCAACTCTTTTTCTACGCTTTTAGTCCCATCAATTTTCTACTGAAAAGGAAAAAAAGTGGCTTCTTGTTTGTGAATCAGACACCCAAAAGAATTATATTCCCTAAAAGAAAAAAAGAGTGCACGCAAATATAAGAAAATCTGACTTCGTAATTCAAGCGTCATTTTTTTTTTTTTTTTTTTTTTTTTTTTGCTCAACCTCTGAGAACTTGTAAAAAATTCTTTTCTTTTTCCCTTTTTAATCTAATGGGATCGATTGGTGACCTAGAAAGCACCCAATATGAAAAGCTTTGGCACCGAAAGCAATGTTCGAATCGCCTTTTTATAGGACCTTGGGATCTGAATTCTCCCACCATTTCGAATGAGCAAGCCGAGATCGATTCAGCGTATTCAGAGCAGTATAGTCAACTACAGAGGTACCATTCCTTTCCGAACACAAACATTGCTATCTTTTATCTGATAAACACCACTCTTTTTAACTAAGCTTGCCCGAGAGCACCTCCACAGTCCAGCAGCAGTTCAAACCCCCGCCTTTAGTTACACAAAGCTCAGACGGGACGAGTTTTATTACTGCCAGATCAAAAAACACCAATGTCAGCAGTGGCGTGTTTAGTCCATTCCAATCCGAGGATCTTTACGGAAGCGATGAAGAGGATGAATGCGGTCTATTGGGATACGGTACGAGCGATATTGCCAGCGCCACGCATGATCTATCGCTCGATCGAGCCTCGACACACACCGTTCGACCCAACCCAAAGCCCCCTTTGTTTTCTTTCACTAGCCAGTTACCTCAGACGACCACCGCCATCGACTCACACTTGGCAAAACCCACACACATTTTAAAAAAGAACAGACAGAGGCTTGAAAGCCGCGCTTTGCTTTGGAAGCAAGCTGGAAGTCTTTTTATCTCTAGAAAGCGAACCCACCCACCCGAGCAGCTTATTGCCCAGGCCACAGGAGCAACGCTAAAGCAAGGTCCTGTGGTATGCATGAGAACAGTGACAGATCGCATCGGATCTGGGCCCACTCGTTATAAAGCATCCAAGGAGTCCAGATATAGCCTGCTTACAGAGAAATGGAAGCAGGTTGAATTGGTTTTGACCCGATCCTATATTTCAGCCTATTCATCTTCTGTAAGTATTCGTTTTTGAAAACAAACATTTGACTAACAAGTGTTTGTAGACCCTTTTTTGGCCCAAACACCGCCTGGAGTATCGGATCCATTTTGATGGAGCTCGTAAACCCAAAGGACTCGAGCTCTTTTTGTTTTCACCGATCGACTACACTTTTGGTTTAAGATACCCTTCCATGGCAGGAAAGATACCCACAACGGTGGTGTTGCTGTTCAAAGCCCGGACCTTTTTGCAATGTCAAGAATGGTATATGCAGCTCTACAGGATCCTTCCGGCCAGTGCCAAACGGCCGTTTCCTCCCTTCTGTGAGGTGTATATCCCGAAGGTAGATCTAACTCTGAATTTACCCTTAGAAGAAACTGAGGGCTGTTACGACATCACCCTACATGATGTCAAAAACGCGGTACTGTCTGTTATCGAGGCAGACGGCCACGAAATCCTAGACGAAGATGCACTCTGTCTTTGCTGGTCTACCAAAGAGCGTGTGGAATGGAAGCAGTCCACGATGGAAGACGGAAGTACGGACAGCGCCATCTGCCCGCAGAGCATCGAACGCACCCATCGACTGGAATTGAGGCAGGTCGAACACAGCCCTACCACCCTCTTACTTAATCAAGATATTACGCTTAAAGAACCCATGCCGGTCGAAGGCTTTTTGGTCTGCACTAGCAATTTCTTTGGGCTGGCAGTACGAATGGCTCGGCGCCCACAGTACTTTGCCTCATTTGACCAGTACCTTCTCTCTATACCCTCCCTTAAAGTGACGGAGCCTACGGCTGATGCTGTTGTCGCCTTTCCAGACACACGCATACCCGACCGGTTACGTACCGTACCTCACCTGAGATTTCTTTCCCCTTACGCCCACCCGACAGCTTCTATCGTGGAGGGGGAAATCCAGCGCCGAATGAGTCTCTTGACAGAATCTAAAGGGATGATCGACCTGACCGAAGTATCCTTTGTACGTCGGCGGTTTCATACAGATACGCCTGTAGCCGATGACAGCCAGACCGGCATGCTTCGCCCTTACCTTCATGAGACACCGTCCTGCACGCTGGAGCTGATCATGGAAAACGGCCTTCATGTCCAATTCGAGGCCTACTCGGCTCAAACCTGTGAAGTCTGGGCTCATTCACTATCGCAGCTGGTGTTGTATTGGAAAGCCAGAAAGGAAGCCAAGGGAGAAGCCCATCTTCAGAAACAGATGGCTGACTCTCTACTCAACGAAAAGAACGATACCACCTTTGGGTGTTGTCATGACGATGGCAGCGACAGCGCGCGAGCAGATACGCGTATCTGGAGCTTTTGTCTTTACGATCAATGCCGTGATGTTGTGGTAAATAGACATCACTTTTTCTTTATTTTAGTCTAAAGCGTCTTTCTTAGAAATCAGGCATTCTTTATTATAAACCACACCATCGAGGAACCTACACTAAAAAGTTCTTTATTCTGGCTGCGAACGGCTGGCTATTGTTTTTTGATGTCTTCAACCGCATGGTTCAAAAGAAATCCAACCATCATGAGCGAAAAGGAGCGGTTGATATTGCAGGATGTTACTTTTATTCGGGTGTAGACTGTAGCAAAAAGCGAAAAGGTTCGAATATGGCCAAGGTGTATGAAAGCCACCTCAAAGCCTATTCCAGTGGCCTGGTCACTCACGACACGCCTATGACCTGTGTCTTTTCCATCTGGAAGCCGGCCATTCGAAAGTACTTTAGTCCAAAGCAACAACGACTTCGGGTTTATCATCAAGATCAAAGACTCAATCCCAAAGGTCAGAACATTATGTTTCTGGCCCAAAGTCAAGGTGAAAAAGAAGAATGGCTCTATGCTCTCAACAGTGTAGCTGAGCATATGATGCAGGCATCCTCTCCTTAAACCATACGTATATATATATATATATATATATATATATATGTATGTATACACCTACAACCTATTCCTAATAACTATTTCCATTGAATATATAATCATTCATCATCCTCGTCATAATAAAAAAATCCCCCCAAAAAAAGAAAAAGAAAAATTCTATACGCATGTCTGTATTGGCGTGTGTGCGTGTGTATATGTATATATATGTGTGTGTGTGTGCGTGTTTATACAATAATAAAAGTTTGGCGGCATTTTTTTAAAAAAAATAAAAGGATCCATCCAATCAGCGATTCAAGTGTTGGTGGTGTTCTTTAAACGGCCAAGAGTTCACCCCAGTTACGAAGAAAGACAATGGCACCAGTGAAGACAGTGACAGAAAGAGCAACGTTTAAGTTTCCTTGACGCTTTTCGGGAGAGAAGAGTTCGGATTTGATGGCTTGCAAGAAAGATGATCCTTCTTTTTGTTCTAATTGACGTCTATCCATTATGACTCAGGTCTTTTTGATTGGGAAAAGAAAAAAAAAAAAAAAAAAAAAAAAAACTGAAGGGGGTTTAAAAGAATAGTCACATTAGCTCAAAAAAAAAAAAAAAAAAAAAAAAAGTAATAGAAAAAAATGTTTATGCAATTTCTTCAATGACCAAATCCTCGTCCTCTTCCTCGTCAGGTTCCAATTCAGTGATCTCAGGGCCATTTTCGTCACGGATAAGCATGTCCACAACAGATACACATTTTTCCTTGATTTCTTCATCTGTTTCTTGGGCATGAAGCTTTTGAATCACACGATATACTTGCTTCTTTCTCAAATATTCACGACCATAAAGGGTGGAGGTCAACAAGATCACGGCTTCTACAAGCATAGCACGCAACATATTATCCACCTCACGTTTCTAATAAGGGTTTTTCTTTCAGCTTTTTGTTTGATTCTGATTTTAGTTTACCTTGTCATCACCCAATAATTGGATTTCCTCGGGGAATTGTTCAAATTCCTCCATATCGTACTCTTCGCTACCACATAGAGGCAGCAGAATAAAAGGTAATGCGTTAATTTGATCTGTTTCCAAGAGTCGTGTGTGTTCTCTTGTCTCAAAACAGCAGTTTTTCAATACGGTGATGATACCGCCCCGACGGATGATGTTGGGATCCTCCGTAAAGATTTGTAATTTAGAAAGGGGCGACAGGCTATCAGCGCCTGCAGGTTCAATCATAAACACACGGCCTGCGCGGAGACCCGAGAGGTTGGAAAACACGCTGGCCAAAAAGTGGTATTCAGCTTCAGGGTTGTACTCTTTTTTGTAGCCCTTGTGAAATGCTTCTACCAAATGGTCCAGCATACGCGTGGATTGGCTCAGACCTTCGACGGGCTCAGCCTTCATCTGGATTAGCTTTCCACAGGCAGATTCGTTTTTGGTCATGTTGGATAACAACATGCAGGCAAGATCGGCCAATACAGATTTATCGTTCTATAGAGATCATTGGAATATCAGACAAAACGTCCAATCAAGTTCAATCCTATTCATATCACCCACTTACTGCGATCAACAGACAAATATACTTGACAAAACTCTCATCATCCAATTCGTCTTGGACTGTGGGATCGCTGGATAAATTGATCAAACAACGGAGGGCATCGTGTGCAGTAACCTGAAATAAAGAATGAGTTTTTTGGAGAGCGAATCGTTGCTTTATTTACAGGGTCTTCTCGACAAAGAGCTTTAAGATCTTTACACACTGTTTGTTTTTGCTCCATTAATATAGGTCGGTATGGGTTGTCATTGGGTGTATATGGTACAATGTGATGAAGTGCAATGGCACGGATCTACTTTCAAGTGTCAAATCATGACTTCTTTTTGTTTTTTTTTTTTTTACCTCTAAAGCAGGTTGATGCAAGAAAGGAATGAGCTACAAAATGTTTAGCTGGGGATCTCTCTTTTTTTTTTGGGGTTAAAAAAACTCTCGATGCCTTGTTCAATTTACTTCTCGGATTTGTTGCTCCATGGCTTCGGTTTGAAATAAATTGAAAGAAACAATTTTGGCCTAAACTGTTCAGAAGTACTTTTTTTTTTTTTGCCCGTCAATACGTGACTGCCAAAATACAATAAAGGGTGTTTCTGAACAGTTAGTAATTGTGTGTCTAGAAAATTCTTTTTGAAGCGTAAAATGAAATGCAGTTTAGACTATAGAACTACTAGACTAAGCTATTATTCTTTTTTTAAAAAAAAAAAAACACCCAATTGGCGGTTGTATGGAATATTTGAGATGTACCTATTCACCGACGTATTGCTTGCACCTCCAAAAGGTTACAAGCTATAATCGGTTTGAGCTTATTGCTGTACTTATTCCAATCCTTACTATCTTCATAGCCTATCAAAGCTGACTTTCTCAGGTATGTACAACCCACCATAATATAAGCTCCGTCGGTGGAGGTCAATGCATTAAAGACCTTTTCAAACTTTGGTGGGGGACAGGAAGAGCTTCCGCGTTACTATATCGTTTTTTACCTACTAGTTTTGTAAGAAAAAGAAAAAAAAACATTTGGTATTTAAAGAACAATTAACGAATGTCAAGTCCGTTCACTAAGAGCGCTTCCTTTTTGTTACTGTTTAAGTTTATTTAGTGTTTCAGCTCTCGTTCGATTGGTCTTGAGCTTCTCTAAGAAAAGAAAGTTTACTTTCCCCCTTAAAAACAAATATAAACTATACCAAAACAGTAATGCCTATGTGAGAAAAAAAAAGACACTTGTCAGTTTCACCGATCAACCAAGGAAGTACCAAAATAAGGAGAAATCAACTTTAAGTAAGACAAACCTTATATTAGTTCAAATCTTAAAAAATAGAAACAAGACCGATCACAAAGTCAATCTACATACGCTTTATCAGAGCCAAAACAGAAAGGAGATCTTTTTTAAGATTTATGAACAATTTTGGCAGAGGCAATTATCTCAACACAAGCGCCTACAAAATAACAGTTGGCTTAAAAGGCTACATACATCATAGACCTGTCTTGGATACGCAAGAATATGAACAGAAACACTAAGACGTATACTCTTAATAAATTACGGCCATTGAGCTGAACTATTATTTTTTAAATATGCTAAGGGCATAGACATATACCCAGTATAAGCTGGCCAGGTCTGTGTTGACTTGAAGCTTTATTGACCCACGTTCCGTTTACGCCCGTACTGTTAAAAGTACAAAATCAAACCGATAGCAAAGTCTTGATGTCTATTCTACCATGCTCTATACTCTCATACAATGGCCATAACATGTTTCCGATTACCATATATTATTCAGGATTGGAAGCGCAATACCAAGAGGGTCCACAGGTAGTCAGTTCCTTTTTTCCAGATAGGGATGGAGCGAACATTGTCTGCTGGTTTCTCTAGCTTTGCAGATTAACGAATAAGAAAAGAAGTGGCTGATGACTGTGACATTAAAAAAACAGCCATGATGTATCCCATTACATAAACGTTAATTTGTTTATCATTTCACTTTATGTACGTGTACTCCTTACAATGCCTATTGGCTTCAACAAGCTTATTATATCTTAATCCCACTTCTCACCTCAATGATAGTAAAAAAAAAAGAAAAGAAAGAAAAACATTTGTAAAGAACAACCCGGATATCAGATGTATGCTATTTCATGTTCAAAGTATTACTAAGTAGGTTGTTCCTTCTCCTCCTCACCTTATTTTTTTTTTTGCCTTTTCCTTCCTATTTCTCTTGAGCTGCGAAGATAAACAAAATTTTCAAGTTGTTTTTTGTTAGATATTTGCGCCAAAACAAAGCAAACAATAAAATAACAAGTTAACAACCACCCCTTCAGATATATGTAGCAAATTTTGTCTACAGACAGTGAAAGCGTTGCATAGAAAAATCCGAGTTTTATCTAGCAAGCAATTATGACATGATTTTTATTAATACACCAGGAAACAGTCTTGTTCTACAATAAGGAGGCGAAAGACGAGGCTTTGTAATAGACTAAACTCTATTTCGTTACACATCCTGTATTCAAAGGCAGCGGAAGGCAGAGCAGTCTAATTGACAGTACGTTTTAATAAAGCTGTCAATGAGCTTATACAATGATTTTGTTGATTGAGCTTGAGCCTAGAACTGGTCTTGTACGTGAACGATCAAACGATGATGTAGACCCTACTTCCTAGTTGTTATACGTTTTGTTATTGTTTTTAAATGACCCGGAATAAATTCCGGGAATGTTATAGTTTCACAAGTCCAACCGGATTAAAGAAACATGAAAAACAAAACAAACATGCAAAAATAGGCGGGGTTTGAGACAAGAGTGTTAAAGAAGAATGTATGGGGTCCAGTGTGAACAGGTGCTTTAATATAGAAATACAAAATTTACATGAATTTATTATGAAAGCAATGGTGATTGATCAAGTGATTCCAGTATATGATCAATGCGCTGAAGAGTGTAAACAGAATCTTGGCCAGGCGGAAGATAAAGAATTCTCTGTAAACCTTCTTGAACTGTTTCTGTAGGGGGATAATAGTTTTTTACAAACTTGTGCAAGATCATGACACCCTTATCCCCCTCTACTCCTGTTGGGTGTTTCTCTCTAACCTTGACACGGCTCATACATTCCTATTGTCTTGACGTATTAAAAACAAAAACAAAAAATAGTTTTAGTTGCTTTTCTTTTTCTTTTACTTGTTTGGTTGTTGTCAACACAATGCAGTTAATGGGTACATTGTACTCTTGAGCTAGTTCAATCCACGTCTTTCTTTGTTGCACATCAAAGTTACAACGATCAACAACAACATTAGCTTCTTCTTTCAAAAAGCGTTTCATGTGCATCTGACAGGCCTTTCGTGAGCCCATGTCATCTTGATTAACACGTTTCCAATTCTATTTTTTAGAGTTAAAACTTAAATCTCCAAGTCTTTTGGCATTCATTCTTTGTATACAAGAAAAAAAAAGAGAGACAAAGCTTACAGGTTTAAAGTGTACAAGTGCTTCGGCAAACGTGCTTTTTCCTGAAGCAGGTAGGCCTACTAATAATATGATGCGATTAGACATAAGAAATTAACGCAGAAATCTTTTTTTTTTTTTTGGGTGTATGTTCATGCCTAAGTCGGTATTCGAATATGGTATATGCTTTTGTTTACATTTAACACATACACAAAAACTAATGAAGTTTGTATAATGAAAAGTAAAGAAAGAGCCAAAAAAAAAAAAATAGAAATTCAAAACAGAGGTTTATGTATGCTCTGCACTTTCCTGGTTTTTATTTGTGAGAAAGGGCTATTTATATGTTTTATAGCGCTTCATGTATTCTTTGTTAGAAAAAAGAAATGCACTTTGGGTGCTAACCCAAAAAGTCAATATTTAAAGGGAAAGAGGGAAAAAAATAAATAAAAGGAGTATAGTGGGGAGAAACAGAGACGATTGATTTGTAGCAAAAACAAGGGGTTTTTTGTATATTTGGATATATTTATACGAATGTGTGTGTCGTATAAACCTTGTTTTGTTATTTTTTGAAACTCCATCTTCTTTTAATGAAATCTCATTTAATCATTTTTGGATTTGTTTCTCTCTTTCTTTTTACACCCAAAAAAAAAAAAAAAAGAATGAACTTTGAAGATATTGTTGACATGGAATGGCTTGACTCCCACTCTACTGGCCCTTGCCTTGCTTCTGAAGGTGACATATTCATAAAGACAGAGCAGGATGAGCCCATGGTCTCTACTTTTGATTGTTATCAGCAGCAACAAAACCAACAACAACAGCAACAACAGCATCAGCAGGTGCTTATGATACCCTCCATAGACCAAATAAAACAGCTGATTGAACTGGCTAAAAAGCAACTGGCTCTTCGAGAAGAACTCACTCCTGAACCTGACAGTCTGCCTCCTACAGACACTGTGCTCCCTGATACCGTCTCGCCACAATCGTTGGTAAAGCCCGAAAAGCCCACTGGCCGAAGGCGAAGTGAAAGCAGAGAGGATGAAAGGGCCTCTTTGGAAACGATGGCTGAAACGGACGGAATTGATATTAAGAATTTGTCTTCTAAAGAAAGAAGGCAGCTAAGAAATAAGATATCTGCACGCAATTTTCGTGTGAGAAGAAAAGGTAATAATAATAAAAATAATAACAATAATAAAAATTCTTTGCTATTTCCCTACTCATGAACTAACATTTTCCGTATTGTTAGAATATATCACTGCGCTTGAGTCTCAAGTAGACGATCATAAGAAAGAAAACGAAAAGATCCAATATAGGCTGACCAAGGCTGAGGAAGAAAACAAACAATTAAAACAGCAGATCGAATCTTTGAAACGTCAAAATCAACTCCTTCAACCTTCATTACAAAAGTCAAATATCAACAAAGACATCAGTCTCTTGGGCTCTAAAAATGCAAGCACTTATTTCCAAGATATCTCTATCTTGGTCTCTTAACTCTCTTATTGTATTCTCTTTTTTCTCTAGATATACACATCTATCTACCTTTGCTTGCTTTGACCTGTATACCCTTTTATCTCTCTTTTTTTTTTCCCTCGGAAATTGATTTTAACTCCCCCAAAAACGCATGGTAACACCAAATTTGTGCGTGTTTTTTTTTTTTCTTTTTTTTTTTTTAATCATTTTTTTTTGACTATTATTATGTAAATAAACAAACAAAATATATCAATACGTACATAAAAACATATGTTTTGATCAAAGTACACAATTTATTATTTTACTATTTATACATATTAATGTATTGGGCACGATTCAGATAAATGTTCTAAACTTCCACAATAACGGCAGTATCCCTAAATCAAACAGGTATAGGCAATTAAAAAAAAGTCCCCGTCTTCTTTGATATTAGAATTTGAACTTACCGTGCAATCAGAACTGGAGTGACCAGTTTCGCCACAGTTACCACATCGGATCACAGTCGACTTTTGCCAGAGCTTTTTATGGCTATGTTTTTGAATATTGGGGTTGTTGGGTGATTTCATTTCATCCCGGTAGCCTGCAAACAAATCTTGGTTTCCAAAGCCGGCGATCGGCCTGTCTTGTGCGTTCTTTTGTTCCATTTCTTTGAGCCGTGATTCCAGCGAGAGAACATAGGCTTTAGCTTTTTCGAGCTCGGTTTGTTGTCGAGTTTCGAGTAGCTGCACAGTCTGTGCTTCTCGTTCACGCGTCAAAGCCATCACTTCGTTGTATCGCTTGTTCATCATTGCCATGTCTTGTTGTAAGCTATATACAGAGCTAATCAATGTGCTGTTTTCTCGGTGAAGGTTTTTGACCATCAGCAGTAGCATATCTTTGCCAAACTCGTCTACGTTGCCAGGAAGCGGTTCTTGAAGCTGGGTTGTTACGCTAGGCATAAAGGGATGGAAAGGTGAAGAGGGTCCATTTGTCTCTGGAGGCTTCGCGGATCCAAAGGATAGACCTGGAGGTTGAGCAAAGGGTACGGACTCTTGGTTTAAAAAGGGTAGACCAGGGGGTTTCATTGTTACAGGTGGTGCAGCGCTTTTTTCATGACGTTCTACTTTTGGATCCCAAGATGCCTGTGAATTATTCCAGTCATTTTGTTGTTTAAAGCCCTCAGAAGGGGCTTTTCTCCACCCTTCACTAGCCTGTCCTGATGCGTTGTCCCAGTTGGGCAAATCTAGTAGCATGATGTTAATAAATTGCATCCCTCTGGTCCCTTTTTTAGTCGCCCCTTTGTGATATAAAAAGATTGTTTATAACAATGGGTTACCTTTGTTTTCCTTGGGTGTAGACCATGTTTTTTTCTTTGTATCTTTGGAAGGTCCCCATCCTTCTGCTTTTCCGTTTGAATTAGCGTTTTGTAAATCGTCTCTAGACTTTTTCTCTGTCTGATTGTTAAACGCACGCCATTCAGGAGCTGCTGTGTCTTTACGGCGCCATTCGGGGTTGCTTTTCTTTGCATGCGATTTTGCTTCGCTCCAGCCCTTACTACCAGAAGTTGAATTCCAATCTTGCTTGGCGTTAGTAGAATTGTCACCCCAGCCTTGCTTGACTTCTTTAGAAGTGGATCCCCACCCTTGACTTGACTCTTCAAAGGCAGGGTTCCAGCCTTGACTGGTTTCTTCAGAAACGGGATCCCATCCTTGGTTGGGCTCTTCAGAAGCAGGAGTCCAATCCTTACTGGTTTCTTCAGAAACGGGATCCCATCCTTGGTTGGCCTCTTCAGAAGCAGGAGTCCAATCCTTACTGGTTTCTTCAGATGCAGGATTCCAACCTTGATTTCCCTCGTTGGCAACACTAAGAGTATCATTCCATTTTGATGATGTTTCAGCTATAGTATTCCAACCACTGTTTTTGGCTGGAGCCTCTTGTGCATTGGCTGGTGCAGTCCACTCGCGGTTGGTCTCTGTAGAAGCAGAAGGTGTTGTCACAAGTTTATCGATAGCCGTGTCAGTTGGAGTAGTTTTAATGTCCCAAGAACCAGCGCCTTCTTCAGTTACTTGAGCTACTAAATCGTTCCATCCTATCGCTGGATTGTCAAGAGACTCTACAATTGGCTGTATAGGAGATTTTACAGCAGCATCTGTCAATGTTTCTACAGCTGTAGGTAGTTCCTGGTTTTGGGTTTCAGTAGCCGCTTTTTCTTCATCAGGCCTAGGTGAGACTTCCCTTATAGTCTCCTCCTTTTTGACAGCAGGAGTTTTTGTTTTTTTGGAGGAATCGCTGCTTTTTGTAGGCTTCTTGACAACCTCAGAAGTTTTAGGAATAGGTGGATCAAGGACTGGTGCCGGTGCAACTTTGCTGACGTATTTCTTGGGTTTTTCAACTGCTTTTTTAGCGCTTTGGGGAATAGAAACAGGTTTAGCTACAGAAGGTGTACGTATTAATGGAGCATTTTGCGCGGGTTTGGCTATTTTGGGTGCAGGCTTTTTGACTGTACTGCTTTCTGTGGAGCTTTTAGTGGTAGGGACGCTTGGTAATTCGCTTTTCTCTATTTCTTTATTGACCTCAGGTACAGGTACTAATGGCTTGGGAGGAAGTCTTTTAACAACATGAGTTTTGGGTGGACCTAAGTCATTGGAAGGTTCTTGATTTTGATTAACAGGCTCTTTCTTGTCAGATTCTTGTTTTTTCTCGGTTGGCTTTTCTTTCTCTTTGGTAAGTTCGGCAACATTGAGTGGCGTTTGTTTTCTAGCTTTAGCCTCCTCTTTTTTAGCTTCTGAAAGTTTCGTAAACAAGGCGTCAGAACTAGGGGTATTTTTGTTTTCTTGCAAAGGTGTAGAAGCTCCACTGTCGGATTTTTTTTTCCCTTTACTCTTTTTCTTTTTGGACTCGCTTTCCGTTGGTGTTACACCAAATGTTTTCAGTAGGGTATTTTGGCGCTGAAGGGCCACGCTCTCGCCTTGTAAACGCATTCCTTCTTTAAGCAATACTTTACCTACTATGCCTGCTAGTTCTCTTCTGCCAGTATGTACACCTTCTTCAAATTGAGAAAGCAAAACAAACCTTTCTTTAAGTAAATCTTTGTGGGTCTCTACAAAGCGTTGCATCTCTCCTTTGATAGCCACAACTTCCATTATCTCGCCCTTCATCATCAGCGGGCTTAAGCAGATCAATACAAATCGACCAAAAAATGACTCGGGGAAGAAGTTCTCTGTGAGTTCATAACGAAAATGTTGTCGAAGCGAATAGTAACCGCTCTCAACTTTCTTGATACGTTTTTTGAAATCCTTATTGTTAAGCTTATCCATACGGCCGGACAAGGAAGAGCGTGGGGTTTCGTAATAAGCCTTTAGCATGTCTTGAATTTCCTGTTTGAATTCTTCTGCACGTCTTCCCATCTCTTTAGTAATTCTAGTTTCGGATACCATAATAGCCTGATCGATTTTGAACTATTTTAAATAGAGCAGTTAGCTGTATACCCCCTCTTTCTGTCTGTTACCTGCTCTAAAGTCTCCAAAGGTTCCTTCATATTTTTCAACATAGATACAGCCATTTCAAACAGACTAGAGTTCCAATCGTGTATTTCCTTAAAACGTGCCTTTACAAACTTGTTCAAGAATTCATCAACAAGCTCTATAAGATGGTTGAAATAGTTTTGTACATAATCGTCAAGTGACTTTAGTTCCTCTTCTGTGTTTTTCTTTTTTTTCCACACTGCCGCTTGGGCCACCCAATGATCAACGAAGGGTGTGTATTTTTGACTCGTAAAAAAGTCATCCACCGAAGCCTGACACTTTTGGCCCATTAGAACTGAACGCGTTTTTTCCTGCTCCTCTAGTTGTTCTAAAAACTTTTGGAGCGGCTGCCATACAAATTCAAGGGCCTCGCCAAGATTGTCCAAAGTTTGCTTCACTGCGACTTCCCCATGTTCAGTCAAAATAGCACGTTCCACTTCCAGATCAGCAGGTGTTTTAGCTTCTGGTTTTCGATGATCACATGTAGGCGTAGTATGTGATAAAATGATATCCCCTGTCAAACCTTTTAATAGATGAAAGCAGTCTGCAGGTAAACAAAGCGATTGGCGTTCAATAATCAAGGGGTCCAAGAGCTGGGAGGGACCATCATCAAGTGGGATAGTGTCTGGATAGGAATTGAACTCAATAGGTTGAAAAATATCGGGCAAACCAGAATGAGCACTAGGCGAAAGAATCCATTGGCGACAAGCTTGAATCATGTGGTGCAGCATTTCTTCCCCTTGCAAGGATTGTTTCTCGAACTGTTGAATCCATTGTATAGACTTCAACTTCCCGTAATCCACTTCTAGTTCGTCTTCTTTATCTAGAAGCTTAATTTGGTATTTACCAGCCTGAATGGTCTCAGCTTGATCTTGAATGACCTCCTCTTGTGTTTTGGCGTTCCATACAAAGTGCTTCTTATATACATATTGAGCCCATTCTCGACAGTACATACTGCGTGTTTCCACATCGCATGATCGAAAACGCAAAAGTTCTTTGGAAACTGTCGTTTGTTCTACTCTCAACACTGCAATAGGTGTTTCTGACATTTTCTTGCTTTTTGAACTAAAAAAAAAAAAAAAAAAGAGCGAGTCTGTAAAAATATAAAAGCTACGACGGGGATTTAATTTTCTTTTCTTTTCAACCGGTTTTTTTTTTTCTTACAAATATATCTACATCTAAAATGAATACTCTCAAACGAAAAGCTGAACTTGACAAAGATGAGGATGATGACTGGGAGAAAGAAGCTGGCCACTTGGCAAAGTAAATCTTATAAAAATTCAAAATCTAAATAACCGTTGAATAATAAACCCTTTATAAGCAAAAGAGCTCGCAACACGTATGAATCGCATCTTAATCTAATGGACCAACATCACAAGAACTTGTTGTAAGGACCGCGTTAAATTGTTCAAAAAATTTTTAATAGTTTTTTACTCTCATAAAATAGAGCTTGCAATGAAGAAGCAGAAAATCGGCTAATAGAATTGGAAAAAGAATTGACTCAGTACGAAACTGAAGAAACTGAAACAATACAATCTGTGGAACAACTAAAGAAAGAAGTAGGCTATAGTTTTTGTATATTTATAACTAAAAAGAATATAGAACGATATGCTTTCACAACAACTAACTGAAGCACGCAAGCAAGAAAAGCTGGATAAGGAACACGGAACTCTCAAAATGAAAGAATATTCTGAAAAAGACAAGGATCTGACTGCTCTACTCACAAGCGTTTTGGATAGTTGGCAATCCATACTTGAAAAAGAAGAAGAAGTAAATGATACAGATGTTGAACTAGAAGATCTTGTTCATTCATATAAAACGACGGAGTTTGACATTATCGACCTTACTGCTCAAGTTGAGGGATACAGAAAACGAATCTCCTCTTTGAACCACTATACAAAAAGCGTGTCTGATAACTCCTCTGTTTTATCTGATCTAACGTAGGTGTTTTTTTTTTTTTTTCTTAAAAAAAGCCACTGACACTTTTGGTCATTAGAGAGGAAATCGATACTGCCAAAGAAAAAATTGTAGCTGCTAACAATCTACTTGAAGACATGGAGAGGGACACAGTACGTCCTTACCTTGTGGAGTTGGCTAACCACAAAATCAACCATCCTCAAAAACAGCTACAAATGGAGCAAGACTCTCATCTTATGGAAGACTTGTTGCACGATATAAATCTGGTAATAATATTTTTTTTTAAACTAGCCTTTTAATTATGCATCATTGTTTTTTTTTTAATGTAGGTATATGAATTGGCTTTTAAACAAAGAGCTCAACAGCAACTAGTACGCTACTTGTCTGATGAGTGGAACAAAATAAATGAATTATAAACTTTGGGCATACAATGCTGCTTGGCTTCCTGCTGTTCTTCCGTATACAATACATTCCAAAAGAGAATTACCAGCTAAACGGTTACGGCCATGGACGCCTCCAGTCACTTCACCCGCTCCGTATAAACCTTTGATTGCCTCGCCCTGTACAGTTAATATTGAACTGTTCACGTTCATTTCCAAACCACCCATTGTGTAATGTACTACAGGCGTTACTAAGGCAACCCAATAGATATCCTGACTCTTGTATTTGCAAGGGAAAATGCTTTTTCCAAACTGGTCTTGTCTTTTGTCGTATTCTTCAAACATTTTTTCTATGTCTGACTCATCTTCAATATCTAATATTTTGGCCAGCCCACTTATCCCCTTGGTCTGAACGAAGAAGCCTTTGGAAGCGTAGAAACCCAATGTTGACCTTCCAAAGTTTTCCACTGTTTCTTCAGTCAACACTAAATAGGCCGAAGGGTAATCTTTTGGTAGTTTCTGAGACATCCAGCTATGAGCTCGACTATGTGCTTTGTCAATTTGAGCAAACACCTGCTCAGTCACGTACTGACGAAGACCAAGCTCATTTGCAAACCTCTCTCCTTGACCGTTCAACAAGATAGCACCATATGCACGCAGCGACTCTGGAGCCAAGAATTTTGTGGACGCAGTAGGGTTACTGGGATCTACAAAACCTGTTGGATGCAACTGAACTCTTTCCTATAAATTCCAGGTTAAAAAAAAAAAAAAAAAAACAAAGTCTACATCATTTAAACATAATGCTATCTGGTGATCTATGTACATACCATATTTCTAGTACTGGCATTCACAGATAGACCTAGACGAATCCCGTCTCCGTTTGCCCATGGTCCATTGGTTGTAGCAATATCAATGAGCTGAGGAGCGAACTGGCTCAACAGCGTAGATTCTCCACTCTCCATCTGTTTACTTGTCTGTCCGCCAAATCCACCACTTGTCAATATCACAGCCTCCGACTCTATTTCTCTTTCTCCCTGGCTGTCCTTTACACGGACGCCGCAAACTCTTTCATCTTTTGTAATCAACTCCAAGACCCGAGTCTGTGTTAGTATATCCACATTAGGCAAATCCCCCAAGCGGCGTTTCAGGGTTTCAATCAATTTCCAGCCCACAGGTACTGGTCGACCATTTTCGCTTGGGCATCGATGTGTACGAGCGACAGAATGTCCACCACACTGAGAAACAAGAGATAAATCTAGTTCTCCCTGTCTCATGAGCCAGTCAAGAGCAGATTGGCTTTCATCCACAAGTTTATGAACCAATAACTCTTCGCTCTCACCTCCTCCTGACTTGAGTGTATCTTGAATAAACAGATCACGATCTTCTTCAGATACCATAGCATTGATTCCAGAGGATGCTTTAATAGAGTTACCGCTTGAAAAGATCCCTTAGTTTGAAAGCCATCTTTTAGTCTATGTTTCCTTACCCAATCTTGGACTCTTTTTCTATCAAAACAACCTTTACATTAGACTCATGCGCTTCAATCGCAGCCGTCAGCCCTGCAAGCCCACCGCCGATCACGACCACTGTCTTTGACATGTTGAATATTAAAAATTTAAAATAAAAAAGAAAAAAAAGAAAAAGATACTTCATTCAAAAAGAAAAGAAAGGAAGACCCATCCACTAGGACTATTACTCATGTTCTTCTTTTGTCCGCTGAAAAAAGTCGCATGTTTTTTTTTTTTTTTTTTTTTTTCAAAAAAAAAAAAAAAAGACTGGTCCTATTACAAGTACTCGATAGGCGACCCCGATACTTTTTATTGCAGAATGACTTTTGCCCCAAAAACCCTTCGTACTACTTTTACAGACTGTCAGACTTTATGGTGTTGAAATAATAAAATATAAAATTAAAGATAGACTTGATTTCACAATGCGTTGTAATTATATTTATTAGGAAGGTGTATTTTTTTTTTTATTTGTAAGGTGTATGTGTGTGTGTGTGTGTGTTTTTTTTTTTTTCGATGTGTATGTATAAATGTAATATTGTCTGTTTTAGATTTTTTCGTGATAACGCTGTTCATGGAAGCTATTGATTTCGTCCAAATCATGAGATATTCTGTGTTGAGTGGCCTCTTTCTCAAGGTTTGCGGACACAATCTCAGGTGCTTCTTGATAGTCATCTTCAAATTCGTATTCGTCTTGATGCCAGTCAAATGGCTGTCCTTTAGACTTTGCAATCAAATAACGAATCCAGGTAGGTAAAAAGGGACGGGACAGAGCTGCAGTCCACCAGTCTTCACGAGCAGAGTAATCGGGTCGGATACGTCCACCTGTGCCTTTGTCTACGACGTAAACAAAGCCGTTGATGATGATGTAGGAGACAACACCACCAATGACACCGTAAGCAATAGAATAGGTGAAAGGCATTACGCTCAAGGTAATAAAGGCGGGGATTGCATCTCCTGGGTAATCCCAATTGATATTTCTGACACCTGAAAGCATCATAGAGCCTACGACGATCAAGGCAGGACCTGTGGACCAAGGTGGAAAGCTGGCAAAAATGGGAGAAAAGAAAATAGAGATCAAGAAACCAAAGGCGATGGTAATAGCAGTAATACCCGTACGTCCGCCTTCAGCAATACCAGCGCCAGACTCAACAAAGGCTGTGCAAGGGGAACTTCCGAAGCAAGAGCCAATTGTGATGGAAGCAGCATCGCACATAAAAGCAAAGGTGGAGTGTTCAAAGTCACCGGCCTTGTCGGTAAAACCACCATAGCTAGCCATAGAGTACATGGTGCCTGTGGTATCCATGATGTCTACGTAGAGGAAGGTGATCAGAGCGATCCAGATATCCTTACCACTCAAATCAAAGTTGAACTGTCCCAAAGTGTATTTCATGTCATGAACTGTCACGACCTTTTTAAAGTACTCAAACATCATGTTTCCAGACTCAGTATAAGGGAAATAAGTCACATCACTGACTCGAGGCCAAGATGTGATGGCAATAAAGAGGATTGACAAAAGAATCGCGCCTCGAACTCTGTAGAGCAGCAAGATACTCATGATAACAAGGCCAAGAAGACCCATATAGGTGGTACCGCTTGTCATATGACCCCACTGACAGACACCATTGACACGAGCAGCAGCTGGACAAGCACCTAGAGTAACGAGGGTAGCGCTGTCCATGGTAACCAAGCCAATACCTGCAGAAGATTGCAAACCGATGAAACATAGATAGAGACCGATACCACAGCCCATGGCAATTTTGATACTCATTGGAATGATTCGGGCCAGCCATTGACGAATTCCAAAGATGGAAAGAATAAAAAAAATGATGCCTTCGATAAACACAGCAGCCAAGGCAGTTTGGTAGGGTACCTTGCCCGATCCATGGTAGCCAACGACGGTGTAAGTAAAATAAGCGTTAAGGCCCATACCAGGAGCCATACCAAGAGGAAGATTAGCAAAAACGCCGATAAGCACGCTGGAGATCATAGCAATAATAGCGGTACCCATAATCAAATTCAATTTGACTTGATACACGCAAGCCATATAGGCCGTGTCCTTGTCACAGGTAGGATCCAATTCGGTGCCAGCACACACACAGGTTCCACCACTGTCACTGATAATAGAGGCATTCACAGAAATAATATAGGCCTAAAATACAAATCAGCTTACGTTCCAACATTCTCTGTTCTTTTGAATTTTACCATAGCAAAGAAGGTAGTCAAACCGGCTCTAAGCTCTGTAGTGAACTTGGTTCCCTTTCGCTCGCGCCGAGCTCCAGAATTATCCAATTGGAAATACTTTCCAATTCTTGAATGAGCGACATAGTCGTTCACTTTGTCTGTCCAAGTCATGGTTATCAGATAAAAAAAAAAAAAAAAAGAGAGAGAGGAAAAGGAAAGGTAGAGTGAACAAAAGAAAAAAACACAAGCTAAACGACCTGTTGTTTTATAGAGGTAGGACCTGATTCGGATGGATTTGAATAACAGAGATTGGTTCCATTGCGAGGTCCGATGCAGCGATAAAGGACTTGAGTAACCCTGAAAGTGAGAGAGGTTCCATCCCAAAAGAGGGCGCTCATGTTACGCACAGTATGTTCGGGACAAGATAGGACGTGCTCGATAGATAATCAGGATTGAAGATAAAAAGACTCTGTGTTTTTTTTTTTGCTTTTGTTTATTTTTTTAAAGGCTATCAAACGTTATCCTAAATTCATAAAGAAAAGGCAAGGTTGTGCATCTATCTCTGTGTCCTGTGATCAATGTATGTCATCTCGAAAGATTCTTGAACAAGGATGTGTCTATGTTTGACTTTTTTTTTTTTTTGGTTTTCTATGATACTTTTCGCAGATGTTCTTTTATAGTTTTTACAAAGTTTGATGTACAATTAAGGTTTTTGAAATACTCAAAGACCCTTTTTTTATTTTGCCATTTTTTGTTTCATCTGTGAGCTGTTAATAAACTCAGTTTGATTTTATTTAGAGTTAGAAAAGGGCAGGTTCAATAGACTCAATGATTGTGTCAGTGTATTCGGAGATCGTTTTAAGAGGCTGTTCAACAGAAATGTGTATAAGCCGTTCTACCATAATAGTCTTTGCAACATACTCAATTACTACAAAAACGATCACACAGAAAACTAAAACCATACTCACTTTTTGTATAGCATGTTAGTTCAAACTCCTTTTCAATACTCACTTGAATGGGCCAGATGGATCATGAATGACACACATCTCCATCTGTGGTGGGGATTTTTTTTTTTTTAGGGAGTCAAAAATATCAAAAAGATATTTACTTTTGAAGCTTTTCAACCAAAATAGTCGTTCATAGACACTCTGAATTTCGTGGGCTGTTTACAAAGTTACTAAACCAAAAAAAAAAAAGCACAAAAATGAACACTGATTGAACCGTAAAAAAAAATATTCTCAACTGGACTAAATAGCAAATGAGAAACTAATTTAACTATGCATCTCAGTGTGTTGCTATCATGACTGAAATGTCGCCCGATAATATTCTTTTTAAGGTTTTTTCTTCTTTTTGTTTTACATAGTACAAACAATGACTGAGAGGTTGCTGTTTTTTTTTTTTTTTTTTTTTTTTTTTTTTTTTGCCCGAGTCTCTTAAGTTTTGGATAAAACAGAGACTCGTAAAGTATCACTCTTGCCTTACAATTAATAAAAAGAAGCCAGGTTTTTACCCATACAAGGCCAAAAGCTAGACTTTGAAGAGTAGAGTATTAAACTAAGCTCTATTCGGCAGCAACAGTCATTTCTTTTTTTTTTCTCTAATAAAGGCTCATGATGAAAAGAAGCGAAAAATACGGATGAATCGTATTAGAGAAGAGAATGTTACAAGGATCTTTGGGAAACTCTTTCAAAAAATAGTTTACTTTACACCACTACAGTGTTCGCAGTGCTTTCGCCACAATAGCCTGGCTATGTTTAAAAAGCCTTTTCATGACTCTCATTACTGGGATAACTCTTAAAGCTTCTTCATAAAGCATATGTTTCAATATAAGAGGTTTTAGAATGGAAAGTCATAGATAATGTTGTATAGATAGTATACGAAACATAATACTGAAGTATGGATGGGTAAACACGGGTTTTGATCTATAATAATAATATATATATTTTTGGGAAACATTATTGGCAGTTCTAGAGCGTTCATATTTGATAAAAGGCACTGTGATAGGTTTAATCAATATTTGATGAACGCAAAAAAAAAAAAAAAAAAAAAAAAAAAAAAAAAAAGGGTACATCCAGCAAGAGTATGTCTATGTAGTCCAACCTCTGCTGATTTCTTTGAGTCAGTAAAATGAAAAAAAAAAAAAAAAAAAAAAAAAAAAAAAACGGTTTTACATTGTAACTTAGACTGGCTATCCGTCATTTCAAATCCCAAAAATAGTCTCTCTATGGCTAGCCGGTCCTATTACTATGTGGGAATTTCATTGCAGAGGTTTGAGTTATGAAACGTGTCGTGGCTTATAAGGCCTAAATAATACCATTCCTGACTCAATGAAAGATAGTGTTTGACAGACTATGCTCAATCACCGCGTGGTCGTGCTATGCATCCCTCCCTCACGCTCCGATGCACTTAGCATTGAGAAAATGCTACCTAGTTCGAGATGTTGGTTTTCATTCTTGACCCTGGCAATGCTCACGGAAATTTCGAAGCCCATACAAAAACTGGTGAGACTCTTGATCATTAGAGGACAAGTCTGCCGTAGCGGTTACTAGAGATCGAAAACCTGGTCTTATATATATTACTATCATAGTTCTTTAGATAGGGTGATTTCCACTCATTGAATATCACAAAACCTTGTTCTAGCCTATATGCTCTTAGTTTCTTTATCTATCAGTCATTCAGCTGGCCTGTAAAACGTTGGCTACCAAGTGACGGCTTTACACTACTTTTGTCTGTAAAGACACCTCAGTAGATCCAAACAGAGTGCCTTTAAGAAAGATGTTTGGCCTCATCAATCGAACCTGTAACATTAGATTCTAGCCATAAACCTATCTATCTGAGAAGCCAATCAATCCCTTCCCACTGTTTATAGTCACTTGCCTCAAGCAGTTCAATGGATCGATTTGTTTAAAAACCAGCGGCTATAAGTGGACTTGAAAACCAATGGATCGCTTGTCTTGGTGTCTTTGTAGCAGTCTCATCTATACTTTATTTTGCCAAACCTACACTGTTTTTTTTTTTTTTTTTTTCTTTTTTACATCGGCCTTAATTTTTGACATAGTGATAGTAATAGTTGTAAAAGCATACATCAATAAGCATTGATTGTGGTTTAAGACAAAGGAAAAAAGCCCCTCCCACTATGAACCGCGAGAGATGACCAAAGGAACAAATAGATTACCAATAAAGCTTGTACCATTGTTGAGTTGCCACCGACCTATATAAGAAAAGAACCTTATCGTATTTGGTTTATTTGTCTAACAAGCATCCAACGAAACTTTTCTTATCTTTATTGCATTGTATTTTCTACAGCAAACACTGTTATTTGGTTTTGGTTGTATATCATAGATTCTATTCGTACTTTTATTTGACTACCTTTTAAACAATTTGCTAAATGTTGGGTCCTTGTACAAAGCAAGTTAATTTATTTATTTTTTCACACTAGAGCTAAACATCTATTTATAGTCCCCAACAAAACCTGATGAGTTCAGGTTCAAGGACAAACCTATTCTATATTCAATGCATGTACTGCAATTTTATCGTTTTACAATGAAAAAAAAAAAAAACCCCCCATTCCCTTTTAATGGCTTGTACACTCTACATGCATGCTTTGGTTAGAAGCTTATCGTAGTTTTTGATTTTTCATTGAAATCATTGTAGTGCCCTAAGCCTATCTTTTTACTAGCTTTTGTTTTCTAGGTAAAAGAGTTTTGCGTGCATACGCTTGTACTTAATTTAGCCAAAGCACAAAGCCTTTATTTCAGAAACAAAAACAGCCACAAAGAACAATAAGAACATTGTTTGATATTCGTATCAGAGCGCCTCTCTTTTGAAATAAAATAACCCCCTATTCACTGGATGTAGATCGTTTAGTGTCAAGTTATTTTAAGCTGTTTCTTTAGTCTGCCTAAAAAAAATCCACACACATCGGGCTGCTTTTATTTACCCTGATCCTAATGTACTGGATTCAATAACTAGCTACATGCTTACTCTTTTTTCAAATCATTGGCCAACTGTCTACCTGTTTAAATCAGATGCTTTTTTAAAGGCGTTGTAAAAGTCGACGTCACAATCTGAATACAAATTTCAATTTGAAACTCATGTCAATTTTTTTTTTTTGGCACAATCCTCTTTCCTCCCCCCCTGGGTTTCGCTTCAAGAAAAAAAAAAAAACAAAATGGTTAACAGTGCTGTTGCAAATGTAAGTAGACTCAAAGAAATACAAAAAAGAGAGAGAGAGAGAGAGAGAGAGGGAGAGAAAAGGGAAAAAAGAATAAAAAACAAACACAGCAATCATAAATAATCTCGCGAAACTAAAAAGAAAAAAAAAACAAAAAAAAACAAAAAACACGACATTAGGTCGGACGCTGGTCTGCTTTAGCTTTTGGTCTCTTCTACGGTTACACTCACAACATCAGTTTGCAAAAGCAAGCCGAACAAAAGAAGGTTGAAGCTGAATATCACCGTAAAGAACTTTTGATTGAAAAGGCTAGACTTGCTTATGCTAAGCAACATGTCGCCCCCGTCAGCACTTCAGGTAAAAAAAAGTATTGGATTTTATATAAAGGGGAGAAGGACTGAAAATTTTCTTTAGCTGTTGTGGACATTGATAGCCCTGATTTCGATTTGGAAAAGTTTATCAAGGAAAACGAAAACTAATACAAATGAAAGCAAAGAAAAAGTCCAAAATACAAGTTTTTTTTTTATTAAAGAGATACACACATACGCATACACGCACAAAAAAAAAAAAAAAAAAAAAAAAAAAAAAAAACAGGCTGTTTATAAACCAAAGGAGAAAGTGGATAATTGACAACAATGAAATACGGGAAAGCAGTCGTTTGGGTGTCTCATTGTTCTTGCCCAATATAAACCACCCATTCTTTTCTGTTTGTGTTGTTTCTTCCTTTTTTTTTTCGTCTTCTTCTTTTGGGCGTTTGTTTCTTTTCACGCAATGGAGGACGATTGGGAAAGGGATATTCATTTCTCAGATACACAAGTATTTCAACGCAAAGGAGTGTATACGATTGAGCCTGACAAAGAACTAACGTTGGCTTGCGAAAGATACCAATATCAACAAGAATACCTTGAGGACAGTGAAAGCGAAACCAACAGTAGTGTTCAATCTACCTATTCCGCTATTACAGATGGATCTTCACTTATTCATGGCCTCGACGATTTTATGTATGCCAAACAAAAGTCCGGTACAATACAAAAGCTAGGAGGACATCGGCCTGGAAAAGTATTCGACTACGATGACTGGAGTGATGAGCTGGACATTCTGCCCTCCAAATTTGTAAAGCCCAAAGCTCGGACCTATGAATCTCATTTGTCTTTACTCGATACGGCAGAGTCGTACCCTCAAAGCAACATGTATGCTGCCAGCAATGTTTATCAATGCGAACCTGAGCCAGAAAACGATGATAGTCTCACAGGCCTTCACTTCCCCCAAGATCTGACCACGTTAGCCCAAAGGTTGTATGACCAGAAGTGTGGGGCGACGATTCAACCCGCCCCTCCAGAACAGGACCGGTTTTCTGACATGTTGGCTTCCATCCAAAGAGAAAAAGAAGATGACGATTTCTGTGAGGGCCTGAATCTAAAGACGCTTCCTATTGGGAAAAAAGGTAGCCAAGAAACCAAGGGACGTTCGCAACCACCCCAGTCGCGTATTCCTCTTCTCAAGCCTGTCCGTGTGCCACCACCCAAGCCATCCCTCTCCCGCCCACACCGATTCACACTGGGCACAGCAGCCTCTAAGAGAAGGGAGGCAGAAACAAGAGCTCAGGTGAACAGACTGAAGCCTAAAAAACAAGACGCGGCGGCTGTCATTGAAAGACGAGGCGCGAACGGAACCACACTGATCGCACGGCCCAAAAAGAATAAGGACTACGAATACAGCCCTCAGCTAGACGATCTGGACACACTGCCTACACTCAAACCCAAAAAAAAATTTGTTTTGCCTGCCCATCCAAAAGGAGAGAACACGATGGATCCAGAAAGGCCTTGGCGTAAAAATATGCTGGTAAGAGAGGGGAACGATAAGTAACGGTTGATTGAACATGCCTATTTGTTTTAGAGAGCAAGCAAGGTGAAGCTGATCAAACCCTGCGACCAGGCTATTAAAAAGGGTATACAAGAAAAGTTTTCTATAGCACAAAGACAACCCTAATAAGCCATCCATAGAATTCAATGGCATGCGGTTTGACGAGAGCAGCCAGAGCTGGAAAGGGAACGAAAAAGCTCTACTGGCGTTTCAAAAGTCAACTGTCCGTCGTCCCATACTGATAAGTAACCGCCAGCAGACAAGCAAATACACTTCGGTCATTGTGAACAATATGATATTTGATACAGAGAAACTACAGTGGGTATCGGCATTCGGACCAGAGGCTGAACATGACGAGCTGGATGGTATTGAAGATCTAGAAGAACCGGCTTCCAAAAAGAATAACAAAGGTTTGGAATTCAAGTTGTCTGTAGAGGTCAAACGTGAGATGATGTTCAATCAAGAAAAACATCAGAGTTGGATAGAGCACTGGCCTTTATAAAAAAAAAAAAAAAAAAAAAAAAAAAAAAAAGCACATTTTTGGTGGTTTGCATTTTTCATGTTCAAATTAGGAAATTCTATTGTAAAACAACATCTCTCCTATTCCTTCTCTCTCTTTTTCTTTATATTTAACTTTTTCTTTCTTTCTTTTTTTTTTTTTATTTCTTTACCTAATAAAATGATGACAGCAGATACGGCAGAGATAAAGTTTAATGACCTTGTTTTGCAAATGGCTGAGTTGGATGTAGAGTATAACCACTGGCATACAAATAATTGTAACCATCTTTTAGGGCGGCTTACAATCCTTATTGGAAAAAGTCAAAAACAACTCACAGATAACCAAAGTAAATATCACAAAGTGGGAATTTGTCTTGCCCCACCTATGTATCATGTACCCTTTTTCTTTATTTATTTTATATCTATAGGATATAGCTGCTTTTCTGAAAAAGAGAGCGTTCTTGGAAGAAAGCTATGGTCGAGATATGGTCAAAGTAGCACAGATGACAGCAGAAACTTTTGACAAAACGCATCCAAAGTCAGGGTAAGCTAGACAAAAAAGTCATTCAAGCTACAGTATATTAAGTGACCGGTAGAACTTTTGGAGATGTATGGATTTCTATTCTAAAGACCCATGAGGATATTGGAAACCAACGAATTCAGTTTGCCAACTCCATTACAGATTCAGCAGAAGATCTTTTGGCGTTATCAAAGCATATTGAAAAGGATAGAAAAAAAATCAAAGACGCAGGAAGTCACTATGAAAAACAAATCCAAGAGTCGGATCTGCAATTAGAAAAAAGTAAACAAAAGTTTGAAGCAACGAATGAAGAGTGGGGGAAGGCTGTTTCTCAAAAAAACCAAGAGCCCAGTCAGGGTGCGAAAAAAAATCTATTTCGATCCAGTAGAACGTCAGCGCAGGTAAAGACATAAAACTCAGGCTAGAACATAATATATATCTTGTAGTTGGACAGAACGGAGAATGATCGTCGAAACAAAATGGATGCTGCTGACGATCAGTACAAGATACAACAGAGAAAAACAAAACAGACACATACTGAATATTACGAGCTTCATCTTCCCCAGGTCCTTTCAGAATTAAAAGCAGTCGATAAAGAGTGTAGCGTCGCCCTTCGATATCAACTGGCTAGATATGCATACACTTTTGAGCAAGCCCTAACACAGGACGGATTGGCTTTGGATAATGAGCAGGACAAAGGACTAAGAAGCTTACTTCAAAAAATCGACGAGGAGTCGGATTTTGCAGAATTTGTCAGATTGTGTTCTGACCGCTGTGGTCGTATCCAAAAAAATGATGTGGTAGCTCAAGAACGGGTAAGGTACAGGTCAATCAAAACAATCACTAACCAGATCAGGTATCTGTTAACAATAGCTACACAAACCCTCGCGTCTTTGGCGTGCCCCTAGAAACGCTAGCAGCCGCTTCGGAGGATAGAGTGCCCGCCATTTTAAGGGAGTGTGCCACGGTTGTAGAGGAGTACGCTCTTAACTCCATTGGTATCTATCGACTGTCCGGTATCACTAGTAAAATTCAGAAAATCAAAACTAAATTTGAAAACAACGATCCAAACCCAATATCTGAAGAAGACTTGTCCGATATCAATAACGTTACAGGTGTGCTAAAGCTTTGGTTTAGAGAATTGCCCGATCCTTTGTTTCCTCGAAGCTCTTATAAACAATTCTTGGAGGCTGCAAGTAAGTGATGGTTTAGAAAAAAAAAAAAAAATTGCTTATTTTTTCCCTTGCTCGTAATAGAAATAACAGATGAAATGTCAAGACTAGTTGCACTACATACAGCCATTAACGACTTATCTGATGGTCATTATGCTACTCTAAAGTATCTCATGTGTCATCTTTACAGGTAGACAGGATTTGTTGAGTTTTGACGACTCTTTTAACCTCTTTTTTTTTTTTTTTTTTTTTTGTAGAGTACAACTAAACCAAAAGCTTAACAAGATGGGTGCTGGAAACCTAGCAACTATCTTTGGGCTGACATTGATGAGTAGTGATGCCGGCTCTCAAACACAAATAGCAGAATCGCAACTACAGGCTAAAGTAGTGCAATCAATTTTAGAAAACTATAAGGAAATTTTTGAAGAATAAATTATTTAATGACATTTTTTACTCGCAAAAAAAACCCCCCCCCTCCCGCTTTGTTCTCCTCTACTAATCATGGATAGAGTACTTGCTTTTGAGATTTTGACACAAATCATGTCCCATTTAAAAGACGACCAGTCTGCATTACTAGAGCTAGCAAAGTCATCGAGCACCTTGTATAAACCGGCGTTGCCTTTTCTTTATTACGCCCCTCAATTTGATAAATGGAAACAATTTGAACTTTTCGCACAGCAGCTTACTCCACACAACGGTCTCTACGTTCGATATATGGATCTATCTTCGTTGCCCTACCGCTGGGATCCTTCAATTAATAATATACTACCACAACTTGCCTCAAAACTGCCACACCTAAATACACTCAATCTAGAGTTGTGCAGAAAACTGTAAGAGAAAGAATCATGGATCTTCCTCCTAATTAGTGTGATAGGACCAACAAAAGACTAATTGAATCTATCAAATCCCTTCCGGAATTACGCTTTCTCTATGTCGAGAATTGTAAATTGATTGACGACCAATCTGTCAAGGCTATATTGAGTTACTGTCCACTTTTAGAAGAAATACAGTTAGGAGCCACTGGCATCACAGATAGTTCATTGTTTCTTTTGAGTCAGATGCATCATCTCACACAATTAGAGATACCAAACTGTGAGAAAATAACCGAATCAGGCGTTCGATATATTCTCGACAAATCCCCCGCTTTGAAACATTTCGACATTCGCGATTGTTACAATGTAGTGGGCGAGTTTGGTGACCCAAGGATAATTGAAGCGAGTGAATATAGTAGTTCGGAAGATGAATTGAACGAATAAAATCAAAAAAAAAAAAAAGAAAAGACGAGGCTTTTTTTTTTTTTTTTTTATTTTCAATCTTTTAGTAGACATAATGGCAGATCAAGAACTGATAGACGATTTGATTTATTTTGCTCGTGCAGGAGAACTAAGTGAAATCGAAGCAAGCAACGCTCAACCCGAATTACTGATTGCCAAAGACGATTCTGGAAACACAGCTCTCCACATGGCCAGTGCCAACAACCATTTGGGTAGGAATCAATACTTTTGCGGAAAAGCCGAATGCTAAATACTTGTAGAAATCGTACAATATATTATCCAACAGCTAGCATCAAAAGACAAAAAATTGATTGACGTCCAAAACGAGCAAGGAAACACCGCACTCCACTGGGCTGCTTTGAACGGTCACTATGAAGTAGTAGAAGCTTTGGTTAAAGCCGGCAGTGATTGCACAGTAAAAATAATACAAAGACCAAGATAAAAAGTAAAAACTAATTCCTTTTTTTTTAAAAAAAAAGGTTAAAAACGTCATGAACCACTCTCCTATTTATGAAGCACAACAAAGAAACCACGAAAAAGTGGCCGAATTCTTCATGTCAACCATGGTAGAACAAACAGAGGAGCCTGTTGAAGAAGACAAGCAATATGTAGAAACAGGTGTACAACCATTGAAAAAAGCCGTACAAGAAGACGAATAGATAAACAAATAGCACGAATAAATCAAAAGAAAAGTCTGTGTTGATGGTTACCATTTAAGGAATGTTTTTGACATTTTAAAAAAAAAAGGAATCTTTTTTTACTTTTCCAGAAAATAAATAAACAAAAAAAGGCAAATGTTTTTTTTTTTTTTTTTTTTTTTCTGTTCTCGATTTTTATCTTTCTCTTTCTTTTAAAAACTTCTATCAATCCATGGGATTCTGCCAACGCTGCGGTGAAATAACACGAGGAAAGTGTACAAGATGTGGTGGACGGTCAGTCGAGTCTACCATAAGCTGTTTGGTATCAGAAATGGGTGGTGTATCTATCGTGGATAGATGGCAATCTCAGTAAGTATTTTTCACTTTGATAAAAAAAAAAAAAAAAAAAACTAAACAGTTGTCCAGGTATGCAGGTACTATACTTGCACCTGAAGAAACCGTTAAAAAAAGCCAAAGCGCCAAAAGAATACCCACTGCGCAATCTGCATTCTACACTGTTGACAGCAAAAAAGTGTGTAGCTGCTGTAGTAAAACATTATATCATACTACCATTTTGGAAAACAATGTTCCATACTGCAAAGACTGTCATTTAAAATTATATAACCAAGGTCAATGGTAAGTAGCGCTCATTTAGAGATAGACTGTTGTACTTATTTTTCTTGTTTACAGTCCTTCCTGTGCCTCTCTTATAGCTGAAAACGATTCGTGGATAGAGCACGATAAGAAAAAATGGCACAGACAGTGCTTTTCTTGTTTTAGTTGCAAAAAAGGACTCGAGGCTAACCCATTGGTCGATCTTCAAAACAGACCGTGCTGTGAGCCTTGCTTTTTATCTCAAGCTGGCAAAAGAGCTTATAGTGAAAGCTCTTTTTCGTCTAGCTCAAGTCTTTCCTCGCTTGGGTCTACACGTTCATCCGTTCTACAATCCAAATACAATCGTACAAGGCCTCGTCTTGATAACGATATTTTTCAATCACAAAGTATTCCTCTCACGCCTTCACCCGAAACCTCGCCAACTCCAAGTAAGCTCATGCAAAGCTGCGGCTATTGTCATCAACCCGTAACCGGTGATGGACGTAAGCACAGAGTAAATCTCTCTACAGGCTCAACAGCTTGGTTTCACGAAGATTGCTTTTTATGCAGCCAATGTCACCTACCGCTCAATAAGATAGAGTGTGCTACAGATGGACATTCAGTATTTCATACCCAGTGTGATCCTCAGCGATGCTTTGGTTGTAAAAAGTCAATTTCAGAGGACGCTTACAAATTTTTAGACAGAGCTTACCACTTTTCTTGTTTTACTTGTCAAGGTGGGTGTCGTCAACGAATTGCACTTGGCCAACCTTTTTTCGAAATCAATGGTTTACCTTACTGTGCAACATGCGAAGAACGGCCCAAAACAAAGCCCAACAGATTAGGAGGGAACAAACATTGCCCTAGGTGTAAAGAAAGCGTGGCCATGATGGATGGCATCCCAGGGCCTCTAGCAAGTCGATGGCATAGAAAATGCTTGAGATGCGTGAAATGTGAAAAGCAATTGGACTCAGCAGCTCGGATACATTATGGGCTAAGGGGTGAATCTTTGGTATACTGTAGAACATGCTGTTTATAATAAATAAACAAATAAAAAAAAAAAAAAAACAAATAAAGCGAAAAAGAAAAGAAAAAAAAACTTTTTTTTTTTTTATCCCTCAAACTCTTGGATTACTTCATCTTTCTGTACAGAGTAATCTAGCCAGTCCAAAGAGCGTAAAGCAGAAGCTGTTACGACTGTGTTCTGTTCAGGTATAAAGAGCGTGTTCAAGGTTTTGTTGATAGCAATATCCATGCTAAACGAAACGTGTTTGGAAACCCCTGTATATCTCAAGTCCCAAAAATTCAATTTGGGATTTTTTTGAGAACCACAAATTACCATGTATCCATTCTTGTGTAAATCAGCCTTTACATAGCGCGAGAGATTTTCGTCTTCTGATTGTCCAAACTTTAAGAGAGTCCCTTTATCTTCAGGTTCTCGGGAGTCGTAAATTTGAAACTGTTCGCTAGATAATTGACGTCTACAAAATAGTTAATACTGAACACTTTTCTCTTTGGTTCTTATTTCATGTACACAACAAGTTGTATGTTGGGGTTTTGATTGTTTTGAATTAGTTGAGAAACTCTGCCTTTGGACCTGCTTGTTTGTAGTATTGTATTTGTTTCTATATCAAGTACAGACAACCTCTCGTCTTGTCCACCCATCACAAGGCTATTGTTGTAGGAGTTGTGACTAAAAGCGGACAGTGCAGATGTGTGTTTTGATTTCAACTGGGTTATGCTATCTACACTGTACTCTTTTGATATATCTCCTCTCCTGACTTTCCACAAAAACTGTAGCTCTCTTAATATACGAATACCAAACGCGCACTTGTATTTACCACTTTATGGTCGTATCCTCCAGTCACCAGTCTTCCAATGTCTGAATTTTCTTCTGGTCCTAATGAATTAATAGCAGACACGCCGTTTTCATGTAGCGAGTTTCCTAGAGCGTATACGTTTCCTTTGACATCCTCCTACACATAGGTGTTCATATGAGCGCAACCAAAATGAACATGGACATTTCCTCCTTACCTTTGTCACACTTGAAATTTCAATGGTTCTTATAGGCTCATCCCCACCTTTGGATGGACAGACGGCCAACGTATTGGAATTTAACCAGCACATATCTTCAATCCACCCATTGTACAAATAGTCTTTTCCTATTACTTTTATTTTCCTGTTTTTGACATCAGTCAGTGCTTTTCTTTTTTTTTTTGATGACTCTTACTTTCTTTCTTTGACGTTCCAAAACTGAGCTTCCCCACCAAGCGATGAGGTAACCATTAGATTAGACATATATTCTGTCCATGGCTGCGCAATGTTGTAAAGTAAAGCTCTAGGCCGTTTTGAATAAACAGTGTCGGACTGCCTTGCTCTTAAAGTGTAAACATCCATAGTATGTTTAGATGCCCAAGGTACATCTCTAAAAGACGGCACAGTTCTGGTTTTTTTAAAAAGGCTCTGGTCGATTGGAGGCAAAGGAGTAGACCTTTTGGCTAACTGTCGCCTGGGTGGTTCTTTTGGTTTTTCTTTTGTATGCTGATCACAATCTTGCTTTTTAGAAAGCTGCGATTTACGTGTAGGCTCAGGTTGCTGTAGAGTAGATGCTATTTGAAGTTCACTACGCTCAAGCTGATTGCTAGTCACTTTAGGTAGGTGGTTTGAAGGCTGTCTATTTACTTCTCTATGGCTTTGTTGTGTCAAGATATGAGCGTAGTGAGCAATTTTTTCGCTAGTATTTTTTATAGATTGGTTAACTTCATTCAGTTTCTCCTGGTATTTCGCTTGTTCTGCATATTGCTTTTGTAGCTTTTTTTGTTACAAAAAAAAAAAAAACTGTGAGCGCTTATTAACCACCATTCCTGTTATGTGTACATGCACTTACTTGCTCTTGAAGCTGGCTAAGCGTGTCTGAAGTAGATGTGGTATTTTGTATTGAAGTGCTTGGTTTATACAAAAGTACGTTTTCGTTGTCTTCTTCACTGTCGTCTATTGTTGACTGCTTTTCAAGCTCACTTGGTATTTGCTGGTTCCACCTACCTTTGAACAAAAGCAGTTAGTAGAAACTTTCAGACTAAGAGTGCCTTTTACTTTCTGGTTTCAGTGTGGAAGCTGAGAATAGTGCTCGTGGCAACATCGGATAGACAAACAAGAAGGAGAAGAAAGGCGGGAGTATAAATAAGTTGTTTTGCATTACTGCGAGAAGAAAAACCGTCGTAATTGGGGCTTATTTGGTGCCTATTATAAAAGCATCAGGTCTTTGGCTTTGTCAGTTGTCATTTTAGCAAATCAAAAAACCCAGCACATTATACAAACTGGACTACTACAATTTGAAAACTTTCAAAAAAAAAAAAAAAAACTATTTCCATTTCGATTTAAGCTCCCTAAGAATATTCCCAACTTGTATCGCTATATTATCTACGCGTGGTTCATTGCTGTATAGCTTTCTATACTAGAAAGTATATAGAGTCCTTCAAAGTACTTGTAAACTATGATGGTTTTTGTTTTAGAGACATTTGTGTAACCTTTGTCCTTTTGTCTTTTTATTGTAAGAGACATGTAAAGGTGCTGTTGTTGTCTTTAGTTTTAAGACAGACCCAAAGCTTACATTTAAAGTTATATATAAGCACAAGTTTATATAAACCCGTTTTCCATTCAGCTACTTTAAATGAAAAACTATGTGCGTATTTGCTTTATGTTTTGTGATTCTAAAGCAATTTGGCGACAGATTCATAGGTCAAACACTGCTTTTTAGTTCACCACTATACTAGTTGTCACTTTCTTAAGAGTTCGGCTTATCAAATTACCTGATGGTATCTATTTAATATCTAAACTTTAAATTTACCGAGGCTGTCCACACATAAGCAAACCAACACAATTTAATTTTATAACAAGAGCTTAAAAGTCGTATGAACAGATGTGTAGTCAAAATAACTATATCGTTTCGTAAAAAGACATGTCTCTAAATGAAAGAGTTCGATAAATCAAAAGGCTACATATGTCAATACCATTGGTTTTCTTCACTTTAGTAATCCTTTTAAAATCCCTACATAGAAACCTTAGTACCAAGATCCAGTTCACTTTTTGAAGTATTTTCAGATACAGAGACTATATGCCAAAGTCCTCAAGGGATTCTTTAAATCAAATATACCACTTTCTGTTTTTAGAATTATACAGTGTCATACTGTCACGGTACAATAAGAGCCATAGGAAATCATGCCTAGAGAACACAATTTGCTGTATAGTAGGTTGTCATTTTTTTTTTACTTGTAAAGGCAAAGCAGCTGGCTCGACTCATTTATTGGGTGCTGAAATCTGGGTGCTCGCACAAAAATTGGGTTTTTTAACCCACATGCTGATTTGTCAATTTGTTTCCCCAATGATTCAGACTCGGTTCCTTTTTTTTTTTTTTTTTTTTTTTTGTTACTGCCTAACGCTTTCTTCCGCTTTTTCAATAATCATGGATTCAGTTCAAGGCTTCTTACCTTACATAATTTCTGCCGCTATTGCTGCTGGAACTGTTTACTTTTATACTAACAGAAAGAGTAAAAAAAAAAAAAACAAATAAACCTGAAAAACACATACTGATTTTATTGGTAGGTGATGTGTTGGATGCCAAGGTGTACAAAAAGTTTAAATTAGCCAAAAAAATTGTTATTTCTCATAACACTGCAATGTAGAGTATCGGTTATTTTGTATTGCTTTTTACTCACTCTTTGTGTTTTAGTTATCGTTTTGCTTTGCCTCGTAAAGATGCTACCTTAGGGCTTCCCATTGGTCAGCACGTTTCAGTAATGGCCGAAATCAACGGAAAGCCGATTTCTCGTAGCTACACACCTACCAGCTCTAATGACGATCTTGGCCACTTTGACTTGTTAGTGAAGGTAATAAGCAGTATTTGGTAGTCTTTAACTAATATTTGGTAGTCATATCCCTCTGGCAACATCTCTAAGCTGTTTAGCGAGTTGAAACTGAACGACGAGTTATCTGTAAGAGGGCCCAAAGGCAACTTTATGTACACACCAAACATGTGTAGAGCTATTGGTATGATCGCTGGCGGTACTGGTATTACTCCCATGCTTCAGGTAGCTTCTTGTTGTTACTTTTATTTAAGAATTCAATCTAAAGTATCTGTAGATCATCCATGCGATTGTCAAAAATCCTGCTGACAAAACTCAAGTCAATCTTATTTTTGGCAATGTGTCTGAAGAAGATATTTTGCTCCGTGAAGAATTAGATGAACTCTCAAAGAAGCATGAAAATATTAATGTATATCACGTATTAAACACACCACCTAATAATTGGACTCAAGGAGTTGGTTTTGTTACTGCTGACATGATCAAAACACAATGCCCTGCTCCATCCAGCGACATTAAAATGCTCCTTTGTGGCCCTTTGCCAATGATCAAGGTTATGACAGAGCATTTGGTTGAATTAGGATACGATAAACCTCGTGCTGTTAGTCAACTCTCTGATCAAGTGTTTAAGTTTTAAATAAATAAAAATGCAGTCACATAACAGCTGCTTTTAATCAACTGTCTTTGCCTTTGTACTGTATCTGTGCTTTTTATTTTTTACTTTTATATTTTTCTATTTTTTTGGGAGTTTTTTTTTTTTTTTTGAACATATACACGCCAATAATAATACAAACTCATATATTGATATACGCCTGCAAACACACATACTTCGAACACTATAATGTCGGGTAATTCGCAAAGGCCGAACAACAACAGCAGTAATAACAGTACTAGTTGGCTGAGCAATATACTTCGACCACGCTCATTATCAGTCTCAATAGAATCTTGCCTCAACTTAACTAATAGCGATCCTTCACGCCCGCTTGATGCTCGACCAATTTTGCCACTTCTGCTAAATACTCAATCTTTAGCATCGCGATGTAAACACCTCGCAGCCTTCTCAGACTTGTGTAAAAATTACAAATTTACACATTTAGAGAATGTTTTTTTTGCTGTTCAAGACATTCTTGATTCCAGCTTACCACGAGAAGCTCGGCACATTGTATTTGAATTCATGCTTGCTTGCATTATGGGACAATATTCAGAACTTGGAATGGCAAGAGTTACATTTTATGCCTCGCTAAAAAACCACACCAACTGGGAAGATTTTTCAGATATGTACAGAGTTTTGTATGCTTTGTGTAAAGGAGGAAGAGATATTTCTGGCTTTGAGAAGAACATAAGTAAGCTATTGATTCAATGGCTAAACACTTCGTTAAAAAAGGCCGACAAAACTTCTAAAGCCATACCCTATTTAAAGGATCTTCTACATCTTTTAACAGTAACTGCCAAATTCAACTTTGCACTATTCGAAGAACACGAGGTTACTTATATGATCTATGCAACACACAAAGCCTTTTTTGCCTCTTCTCATCCGGACGATATGGAAGTTTGCCTTGAATTTGCAGATATAGTTGTTCGATATCGTTTTGTTCCTTTCGATGGTCTTAAACCTTTTATGGAAATTATGGCTGCTTCAGCAAACAAGTTGGATCAAAGCAAATACTGGTCTGTATTTCAAAACCTTTTACGGTCGCATTGTGCACACTCAGCAATACTCACCCTGTGCCGCTTTTTGGATGAGAAACAGCTGGATCCTGACACGATTACTACAATGAAAGGTGCTATCTCATTGCTAAGCGAGACAGTATGGGGGAAAACGGCAGGGAAATCAGAGTCATATATGGTTGTAGATTCAGTGATTTTGATGTATTTTAAACGCGCTGTCAAGCACCAAAATGATACAGTCAACGCAGCTATCCTTACAGCCCTTAATGTTGCTGTACAGTCAACAGAAAGCACACTGAGTTTTATGGACTGGGATTTGGCCTGGGATTCAATTGACGATTGTATACTGTATATACTGAAAATGACAGACTATAATTGCAACAACGATATCTATCTTTTTGAGGGTGGCATTTCAAAACACGAGTTGAAAACAATTGCCTCCTTTTCTTGTTTAGCAGAAATTATTATCAGCATGTACAATGAAAAAAACTATAGTGGCCCTGTACACCGTCTTATGGAGGCGCTTTATCAGCTGCGTTATTATTGCTCAGATAAAACGGCTTTGTTGCTGATGGAATACTACGTCACAGAGCACTGTTTCCTTCCTTCAACCGACAACTGGCTTAGTTTACTGAAAGAAATGAACAAGACGTTTTTTATTCATAGCCGCGTATCTCCAATGGTTCGTCTCAGAATGCTCAATATTGTCAGTGAGGTCTGCGTTTTTGTAAAAGATTTTTACTCTGAAGCTATCTGCGAGTCTTTAGTGATTGATATGATGCAAAAGTTACCAAATGAAGTAGATACAGACATTAGACAGGCTGGTATAAACCTTCTAGTGTCATCTCTGTCCGACTGTCAAAATGTTTCAATTTTTGATAAGTTGATTTTGGTTTTGAGGAACTGTGCTCGCTGTCGCTGTTTATCAGATGGTGTAAATTCTAACAATTACTGCATTGGCGTTCCTGCCATGTGTGGCCTTTCAGAACTGTTTGAAAATCTTTTGTTGTCGTCCAATGGTGCCTTATGTCGAGAAGCTTTTAAGATCATCACTGAAATTGCTAACGATCCTTTGGATTTAGCATGCCCTTATGGGGGATCTAAAATAGCTGCTTTGGATTTGTTGTTAAGGTTAAGATGCCCCACAAACCACCACATTCATTTGATTCAAGATAGTAAGCGGGGAAAACAATTTTATCTAATGTTTACATGTTTTTTTTTTTGGTAGATATCGCAGAAGAAACTCATACAATCGCGTACCGATCCAAGTTCCAAATGCAAAAACGAAGAGAAGAAAAAGAAAAAAAAAGAAAAGATGATGTTTCTGTACTGGGGCCGCCTCGAAGCCAAACACAACAGCAGCAACAACCGGATCGGACGATGAAAGAAGCTATTTTTTATCCAAACCCTAATTTACTTTCATACCAGCCGGTGAAAGGAGACGAGACACCTGTTCTAAATACTGACCAACTTCTCAGAGCATACATTCAAATTATATCAGACTCCCCCAATTGGTATGTTGTTCAGTTTTTGCTCAAAAGACTACCTCAGCAGTTGAGCAACAAGCATCTCTTTTGTGGTGCGTCACCTTCAATTAATAAGCTACGAAAATGCTTAGTGAAGTGGACAAGTAACCGAAAATTCTTGGAAAACGTGAACAACTTGCCTTCCAATATCAAAAGAAACGATTTGGCTGTATATGCATATAATCTACTCACTATTTTGATATCTTATCGCCGCATTTTTACGGACCCAAAGCAAGATCAGGATGAAATTGTATATGCATTCTATGTAGGAATCATGCAAGTAACACCAGCTACGCGGCTCTGTATCAACTCGCTGGACGTCTGTTGCTATGAAATGCCGCTGTCTGTAACAAAAATGTTGAACGAAATCCTACAGCGTATGTCGCAAATCATCTCTGTTAGTAGTGTTTCTGTGCACATTCTCGAGTTTCTTTCGGGCCTTGCTAGACTACCAAATTTATATGCCAATTTTACTGGAGATATGTATAAGCCTGTATTCGCAATCACGCTAAACTATCTTCAACATTCACGGTCTCAACAACAGCCGTCATCTGCGTCTCCGTTAGCGTCTCCTCTACTTTCGAGTGGGCCCAACAGTGCCTTAAATTCCCCAATATCTCCAGCTGCCGATCCTGGCCAAGGTGCGCTTAAACAATACGTGCTTGTAATGGCCTACATGGTTATCACTGTTTGGTTTACCTCTATACCCTTACGGGAACGACGAAAGCATGTTCCCTTTATAATCCAACGTTTATTGGGCGGCAACGTCAAAACAATTGATGAGCAAACATATACTTGTATTGATATGCTTTCTCGCTTTTCTTTTGCTGATGTAGATTTGGCCCCCGAAAAATCAATAGTGAGTAAGATATTGATGGGCGATTACAACGAGCACTCAACAAAACAATCTCAAAGCCAAAAAACCTGGGTGTATGGTCATACCTTACTGACTTTACGCACAGCTCAGTCTATGGGCTGGGTCGAGGCCACAGTTCGTCGTCCTTCTGGAACTATATCTATGATGTGCTATTTGGAAAACAAAATGAAATCAAATGAAATTGATTATCGCACGCTACCCGCTTTACTGATGATGCAGTATCAGCCTGACTTACTTGCCAACAAAATCCTACAAGAAAAAGAGAACAGTCAGTCTGAAGAAGCAATCGGAGATATCATGTCTGAGCCTGACATGCCCTCAAATCATATACAAAGCGTATCGCATCTTCGTAAGACAGATACGTCTATCGATCCAGGGTTTTTGTATTTACAGCTAAACAACTATCCTGATCTTTTACGTGGTGTTGAAGTCTCACCACCTTTACCTAATGACGAATCGACTTTGCGCACACTAAATACTTTTGATCGTATTCCAGTTGTAGACTTTCATAAAATTGGTGTACTTTATGTGGGAAAAGGCCAACAGCATGAGGTCGAGATTTTGGCAAACACATATGGATCTCCGGACTATGTTCGGTTTTTGAATGCACTGGGAACAATCGAAAGACTACGAGGACGCACGGGAAACTCTGGCGGATTAGACCGAGAGCAGGACATCGATGGTCGATTTGCATACTATTGGAAGGACGATGTGACAGAAGCTGTTTTTCATATTGCAACGCTTATGCCTACTCATCTTGACCGAGATCCTCAGTGTAGCGCTAAAAAAAGGCATATTGGAAACGATTATGTAACTATTGTCTATAACGATTCGGGTTTGGATTACGCTTTCAATACACTGCCATCGCAATTCAATTTCATAAATATCGTTGTTTCGCCTCACTCAATATCTACCGAGGCCGTTTCACCTACCCATGCCTTAGCTGGAGCAGAAAATACCTTCTTTAAGGTAGAAATGCAGCGTAGACCAGATATGCCGGATATAGGTCCTCTTCATGAGCCTAAGCTAGTGTCTGCTCAATCTCTGCCAGGGTTTGTGCGTCAAGCAGCAATTCATGCCAACATTTTCGCTCAAGTATTTTGGCAGTCAGCAGGTGCTAAGCGTGAATATGTTACCCATTGGAGAGAAAGGCTGAGACAAATTTTACGTGTCAAGGAAAGATTGAGCTCAAAGTCCAACAGTGCCGCATCAACGCCTAGTTCTACACCCAACCTTAATCAAGAGCCCAATAAGATGGGTCACCCTGTAGAGGCATTACTAGACTTTACAAAATACACTTGAGCCCTATAAAACTTTCTTTTATATATATATATATATATATAAATAGAAAAACGCCTTTTTTATTGTATATATACATATATACTACCAAATTATATACACTGTGCTGTGAGTTTTTCTATTCTTCTCTACGTTTGATTAAGACTGGCAATTTTAAGTTGGGAGATGGCAAACGAGGTTCTGAGCGTACAACCGAACCAATCGCTAATAAAAATGGTTAAACAACAATCAACTCGAAATTTTGAGAAAAAATTACACATGAAAAAACCAAAAGAAGCAGCTGAACCCATCATATATTGACTCAATAAAGAGACAGGGCTTTTATTTCCAGAACCAAAGCTAAGCAATATGGATACAAGTTTATAAAATTTGTTTTTATGTATCAATGTGTACTTACCGGATAAGACTGACACTTCCAAAAACAAAGCCAATACACAGTCCTACAGTGCCGCCCATGAGGGCACCTAATTTAGCCTTTTCAAATGCAGAGGGTTCCATTACAATTATTGCAGAAAAAATATAAGAAAGGAATTTTTGCTTTAAAAAAACAAGTGGTTTTCTTCGTAGTTTTAATTTGCCAGTTTTTTTCGGGCTAGAGCTTTGGTATGAAAAAGGATTGAAAGTGCTTTTTTGCTATTCTGGAATTCAGACTAGAGTTTCAAAGTCTAGAGCTATGTTTATGAAAAACCACAACCATGGATTTACTATAGCCTAAAAAAAGTCCACCCAATTGGGTCATTGCTCACCAAAAGTGCGCATAAAAGGTACTAAACCGCACAAAATAGGCGCGAAAAAATGTATTTTTCACAACCCGATTACTATGATTGGTTTTGCTTAGAGAAAACTTGTGATGTCAATAAAAACAGTGCAGCCGGAAATGACTTTTTGGCTAAGGTACCTGAGATATCAGGCTAGAAAAAGACGAGTTTAACAAGAATGAATAAATGCAATTTTCGTTTGAGTATCAATATCAAGCTTATTTTACTATTTGAGAAAAAAATCTAGATCTTTACCATGGTCGTTCTTTATAACTAATAAATCTAAAAAAAGTAATGGAAAGGGGAACACATTCAAATTTCAAATAAAGCGATTCAAAGTGTGCTTTTCTTTTATATTCAAGTACCCCCAGAACGGGCTATTGAGTATGTTTATTTGTGTAGGGCTATTTGAATTCCTGAAATGTAACTAGGAATAGAAATTGCTTTGAATCGCACCCATATATTTAAGTCAGTAGCTGGTTCGAACTAGTCTAAATCCACTGGTAATAGGACTGCGCAAAAAAGATACAATGATACCATACTATTTGACCATGCTATCAATTATAAAAAACTGGGTTATGTATGTAAAAAACAATCATATGAGCACCCGCAATGGATGGTTCTTTAATATCAGAAAGCATACTCTGGCTGGAAACTTTCAAAAATTAAGAAAAAAAAGTACTTGTATTGGTAGGTTTAGACTTATCAAACCGTACAAAAATAAACCATACCAAGAATACATTTACATCTCAAACAGTCATTCAAATCAATATATACAGGAAAAAACAAAAGAAGCGAGACATCCTCAACGTTAAGTATATAGAAGATAGAATACTGAACAAAAGATTTAAGAACTGTATTTTTTATAAATGAAGCAGCTTTTACAATAATAGAATAGGTTAGCTCAAATATACAAAGTGAATGAGGTTCATGAAAGCAAAAAAACAAATACTTTGCTATCACTTAAAGAAGCACAACAAAACATAAAGGTCTTTTCGTAAAGAAAATTCAGCAAGAAAATTAGGTTGGTTCGTAGCGCACAGAGCGAAGTTTACTTGGGTACGATTTTTTGATATTATAACGTATTCAAGAATTGCCTTTGACCGAAACGCTTAGTATTCAATCAGATATTGCTGCTGATTCTTTAGGTGCCAGGGGGGTAAAACTACAAGAGCTTGCTTTCCAAATGACTGCTACGCTCTTTAAGACTAAGTGATTCAAGCGTAGTAATGTATTTGAGCGCAGGACACCTTTTCTTTGTCTTTTGAAAAAAGGTGTACTGGTATTGACCGTAAGGAAGCTATGATGGAGAGACAAGATCTAGAGATTGATTAACGCAAAGCCAAAAATATAGCTTTTCATAGGAGTTTATGTTCTATACACTATGGTACAAAAACCAGAATACCCAAACAAGCTGACTTGAAGAGATAAGGGTGCGTGAAAAATCAGCATAGCCGTCGGTACATTTTCTGCTTATACTCACTAGTTTTAGCTACTACAAGAACCACTTAAGTGAAAGCTACTGTCATCAGGACCTAATAAGATGGTTAAAAATTCACCAGTAGGCTTATACTAAAATGAAAAACACATTTTCATAAAGAAACTCAATTTTTAATTAGTGCTAGACACTGTATATGAAGGCCTTCAAATTGAGCAACTTTTGCTTCTCAGGCATTAAGAGTCAAATGTATAATTTTATCGTTTATAAAACCTCTATTGTTTGAAGATTATTTATAAAACAGTGAAGACACATCATGGTTACTTGCAAATAATATACAGCTTCCTTTAAATAAAACTACCGTTCGTTGATTTTCTATTTACTGGTAGCTTTTATTATTAGCTCTGTAGCTTTAACTACAAGGGCTTTTAAGATTAGCAGATCAGTTAGTTGGTCATAGTTAGGCTATTCTCTTTAGGTCATTCAAAGACTATGTAGTCTTCTATAATTCTTTGACTAAAAGAAGCTTTTTAGGCACTCAAACTATGAACAAATGCTATTTGTCTTTGGATTACTCAAATAGAGAAGTACACGAGACTTTCATCCCTCTCTCTGATATCTATACGAAGTTGCTATCTACTTCATTGTAGTATAAAGTTTTTTTTTTTTTTTTTTTTTAGCTATGTTGAGCTTTCTTTTTACTTTTTTTTTTTCTGATGCTCCTAGTTCTCTATTTCGTTATTTTTTTTCTAACTCACCATTCGTACCTAGTAGCGTTTTGTTCATTTTGGTTGCCGTTTAAGTGCTAATAAACGTCTTTCTGAGACATTTAAATTCAAAATTCTCTCTAATATTTTATCTCTTCATTATGAGCTAATAAGAAGATATACAACAAAAAAAAAACTCTGTCAAAACTACGCTCAATACTAGCTCTTTCTTGTATAATAGAAGGAACTAAATCTCCCCCGCCGCAAGTTGTTCGGAAGACGACTTTATATGGCAGTTGTATGACAACCGTGCATGCATAGATGATTCTTCTTAGCTTAAAAAACTACATCCTGAAAAAACTAAAAGCTAATTGAGAGGCTTTTTTGTATAGGCTTTAGAAAAATATTTTAACAACCAAAGGATCGGTTGTTTAGAATAACAAAAATAACTACGGTCTAAAAGTGATGGTCCAAGCTATGAGTACCTTAACAAAGACGAAAATACAAAACATAGGAATCATTCCTTCCGATTTTTTTTCCTGCTTAAAATCTAGTACATTCAACCAGGTATATTTTTAAATTACCTGTACTCTCAATTTTTCAATCAATAGTAAGTATAGGTGAGTCCACTTTTGAATTTGGTTGTATACATATCCGGACTACTTTAAAGTGAACAACTATATAGATTTTTTTATTTGTTGATTAAAATATTGTATGGTAACTTTAATAGATATTATGACTTATCTATTCTTATGTAGGCCGTTAAGTAGTATATGGCTTATACAGTAGGCCGCTCAAATGCACTCAAATTATATCGCACATTGTACTTTTTTTTTTTATCATTCTTTCAAACCATACCTAATTCAAAACATGCTACTTTGATGTAAATAAACGGCTTTATTTTAAACAGAATAGATTTCTCTTAGTATGTATTTTATTCCAAAAAATGTATCAATTTAAGCCTATAAAAGAAACAGAAATATCGATACAATTTTTTTTTATAATTATTGTAATAATCCATTTTTATTCTTTCCGTTTATCTTTTACAAATTAAACAATCTCCGGTGCTTAATATTCAAGCCAATCACTCAGCTAATGTAGAAGAAAATTTAAATGTTCATGCCTATTGGATCAATTGAATAGATGGAATAGCCAATCCTTTGTGCTCAATCAAGTAGCCAGTTGCTTATGCTTAATTATTCAACTACTTACGTATGCTGACAAAATATCTGTCTCAATATTCCCCTACCAAGTCTAGTTTCAACTAATACTACTCATTTCTTGGATTTTTTTTTAAAAAAAAACAATTCTTTCTTTTTTTTCTATTGTCAGTGTTACGGTTAATAAAGTTAAGACTGACAAAACTAATTCTGATCTATTGATTTTTCTGGAAAAATTCATTCAAATAAATTTTGCAAAGAATCACAATTTTTTAAACAAAAAAAAATTTGGTAGTAAATTACAAAGCTTTACAAAAAAAAAACAAGTTACAATTATTATAGCTTTGATTTCTAGGAAACGCTAGATTCGCTCCGGTTGAAAACTTGCATGAACTGCGTTTTTGCCCTGATATTTACGACTTTTTTTCTTTTTCAAAAAAAGAAAAAAACTATTTCCTCAAGTCTTTGTTTTTCTAAACTTGAGATAATTGCTACACGCTTTTAGTTCTTTACAGAAAGAAGAGACCAAAAAATCGCGTATTTTTTTTTGTCTTTTTTAATCTCAGAAACGCGTCATTTTTATTGTCAGGATTTGAAAATCTCTTTTCAGCGATAAGTTGCCTAGCTAACACAGATTTGTGAACTTTTAATTAAAAAAAAGATACGTTCGCTTTTTATTTATATTTTGATTTTTTGCTTTCATCTTTTGTTCTAGTTCTTCTAGCATTTACTGTTGAAACCAAAATAAAAGAGCTTTCTTAGTTGAAGCAATATAAATTTTAACAAGGTAAAAAGCAAAGGTCATTCTTTTTAAGATTTTTTTTCAATAAGGTAAAAAATAAATTGTTTTTTCATTTGATTTAAAATATAACTCACTGTGATAGCTTCATTCCAAACAGAGAAATTTTTGTCTCCATTTCTGTATTGAAAAATGTTTGCAAAAAAAAAAAAAAAAAAAAAGAAAAAACTATAAAAGAAGCACAGATTTTAACTTGAAAAACAATATTTACTAAAAAGAATCCTTCTATTTACAGCTCTCTTTGATGGATCAATTAAATATTTGTGCTTCGTCTGTTGTTCAATCATTCTAACTGAGATGGCGTTCTTTGGATAAACTAGTCACCTATATCTGTTGGATAAAGCAACTAAGATTACGACACTACTTGCATTTTGACAAAAGGTCGATTGCTTTTTGCTCAACCAGCCATGCAATTGTTCAAGCTCATTCAGAAAACTGTCTGCTAACGGTTGTCAAAAAAATCTCCACTACAATGCTTTGCTACTGGGTCTGGTTTCGATTGCTTTTATTTATTTTAAAACTTTAATATGTCTATTTTGTCTAGTTTGATTGTCAGTGTTACGGTTAATAAAGTTAAGATTGACAGTGCAAGCTTTGCTTGATGATTTTCTCTCTCTCTCTCTTTTTCTTTGGCTTTTTGTCTTGACTATAGTTGCTGTGAGCATATATATTTTATACTCATAGTTAAATATAAATAAAGTATTTTACTTACATATCAAAACCCGGCTATATTTACTAGTGATGAATCTTGTGGGCCTTCTTTCTTACTGTAAAATCTAGTATTGAGCTATATTAATGGAAAAATTAAAACGTGACTAAAAATGAATGTAAAAGTCCAAGTAGTTTCCATTGTTTAAGATCTTTTTATAAGAGCTCAAAAACATATTATATCACTGAATTGATGGCTACAAATGCTTATTATATACTATTAAGTTTATGAACTTGATATATAATTATGGCAACAAAAGCCTAAAATCATTTAGCAGCAGCTTTTTTAAGTCAGAAAAAAACATCTCTGAATAAATGAACTCAGTATATTTGCCATATGATGAGTATTGAACAAGCCGTAAAAGTTTACAAACTCAAGCACTACTGCTTTTGGGTTTAAACTTTTTGTTGTTTAAAGGTTTCATTATATCTTCCTCTTTGAACTGCTGAGGTTTCCTTTTTTTAAAAAAAAAAAAAAACTACGAGAAAGAGTGTACCGAGTATATCCTCTGAAAGGGCATTTCTACGAAAAGTGTTCATGACTTTTAATTAATCCATGTTGTATACAAAACTGATTGCTTACAAACCCTTTTTTAAACCATAGGTAAATTTTGACTAGTCAATATTTTATCGTTTAGAAGTCTTCAGATGTATTAAAAACTGCATTCGGAATTTAAAAGCAATTCTAGACTTTCTTTGTGAGATTGGGGTGTCAAAAAATATGAGTCTTTTTGTTTAATACATTAGTTGTAAATTCCATTAGTAAGTTGTTTTCATGCAATCTTGAACATATTAGAGTATTTTAGCTGGGCACTGATTTACAAAAAGCGTCAACAAATATTCGTATTGCAATTTGATGTTGGATACTAGTTTTTCGAAATTCTTAAACATTTCTCTCTTAAATATCTTCCTTAGCATTAACTGAGCTATATGTTCATCCGTCAGCTTTCTTGGTCTAGCTAAAGCAGGGAGATCTTAGTGTTAGTTTTTGCATCAAAAACATTGAGGCTAAACTTGCCTTTTGCCCGTCAAGAATTTTACTAGGCTTACTGGTACGCAAGCTATTTATCCAACGCTACTGGACACATTTGACCTGAACGTATTTCTAGTACTGTGTTTGCGTTTGAAACATTTCAGCTCGTTTTATATTTAATTTTTTATTCCTCTTCTTTCATTAAATAAAAGTAGTATCATGACAGGCCTGCTTTAGTTGATAGGCATATATTATATTTAAAAATAAGGTAATAGAAAATTCTCCCAATTACGTGAACGGCAATAGCAGCAATAACTTATTCACTTTCAGATTTTTGTGTTTTCTATAAGTCTAAAGTGACAAGGTATAGCTCATATTTCGGTCATCTACAACTGTCCAATTTTGCAAAGAGGAAACTCTCTTGTTTCAAGAAATTCTAGGCAATATGTTTAATTCTGCTAAAAAAAAGAGTATCATGGATTTATAATGCGAACATTATGTCAAATGCGACTGAGTGCTAGTGTTTTATTTCTATATAAAAGGGGCAATCGGTATTGGGACATAATTTGCAACTGTACAGTTTTTTTTTTTTAGCTTTTGGTAGAAGCCTTCAGAATATAGAGGGCAGTTTTCCAGCAGTATCTCAAGTATTTTTTAGGATGTGTATAACGCTTGTCATGATATCATATTAAATTTTATGTGGTAGTCATTTGTTGCCAATATAGCTGCTATTCCTCCAATGGGGATATTTCCACGGTCTCACCTCTGTTATACCTAAATGGTAATGAAGCTCAATCTATTATTTTGGAGACTGTAATTTTATCCAGTTTTTTATACATGAATTTGAATCGTGTATAGTATAAATGGATATGTATACTAACGGTCTTTCTATTTTGAAACCTTCGATCTGTACGAGGTTATTCAGTTGACCTGCTAAACAGCAGTGTAAGGAGCTTCCAGCGAAACATATAAGAAATTTACCCTTTTTTCAAAGGTAACTTCAACTTGCAACCATTTCACAGCTTAGGTATGTGTTTAATATGAAGTTTAGTGTAGGAAGGTCACACTAAGCTTCCAATCCTCTGTCTTCGAGCTACTCATTTAGAAACTTCTCTTGACGACCTGTGTTATATTATGTGCTGTCGATGTCCATTCAATTCATCTAACGTGTATTAAACAAAGCGCTCTTTATATATTAAAACTGGACAAAAATTAAAATAGCCATTTATCAAATGTAGATACATGTGTATCACCTGATGCTACGTAAATTATGCTCTAGTAAACGGTAACAAACATTATAGCAGTAATGTTTTTTTTTTTATTTTTTTTTTTATTTTTACAAAAGCTATACAGAATGACACGGTTTTTAAAGATCACTTTTAGATTTTATTTTTTTACTATCAGTGTTGCTTTGACATGTTTTTGGAGATCATTGCAATCATTCTATTTCCCACTTCTGTACTTTCCGCAAACTGATCTTTAAAAAAACCAGCAGTCTGTTCAAATCGTCTTTGATAACCTTCCATACTTCCCAGAGATACGGATTCTGCCCAACCTCTAGCGCAAGTTACAAACTCCATATCGTCGGACCGGGTTTCTTTGCGATACAATGCTGCCTGAATAGTGTCCTCAAGCATAGAGGGATTGCGAAATAGATACTCTGTAATTCCCCTATATAAACGGGTTTTAAGAACAAAAATTACACACAAGAAATACCGTTTACATCCACAGTCTGAAAAGAGGTGTTTGGCACACCATGTGTCCGTAAGGATCTAATCCAAGCCTATGCCAGCAGTCAACCATAGCCAATAAAGATAAATGAGAGTTGGGTTGTCGGTTTGCTCTGGGAATTTTGGATAGTGAAAACTCATCTAGCAATTGATCATCTAATAAAATTGAAGCGCTCTCTCTCTTTAGTCCTCCAAATACATAATCGCCTGCCTCTTTAATTCTAGCTCGGAACTCCACTTCTTTTTCTTGAATCATCAATTTAAACAAATCTGCTACGCTTTTTGCATACTGCATAATTTGATCCTTTGCAATAGGATTCATAATTGCTAGTCCAGCATAAACGTGCCATTTGTTGCTGTATATTCTCAAAGCCACATTGACTTTAACATTTTCAATCCCACCAACAAAATGGGGAATCAGCCACTAAAACAACATTGTTATTTCAATCTGATTCTAATTTGATAAACTTACCGGAAATTTTTGGTTTTCTCTCCATGCACTACCCATACTTAAAAATGCCGCGTGAGTAACTGCTTGAGTATCAGCGGTGATTCGATCATGTTCTTCAGCACTTAATTGAACAATGTTAGAGTTGAAACATGAAAGTATTTGAAGCACCAAGTCCAGCTTTTGATTAGTAGCTCTATGTTTAATTACAATTAAAGGTTGACCTTTAGGATCCACAGCAGGTCCATGCATTGAATGGCAAGATACAATATGAACATCTTCTGGTAAATACTTTTCAAGCGCTTCCATTTCTGGCTTCTTTACAGACGTCTAACAAAACGGTAAAGAGAAATGTACTGTGCAAATACTTGACTTCATACCTGTCCACCAACTATGGCTCCTATTTTTGTAGCTATACATGTATTTTTTTCTTTAGAAGCTATATAGTACACCTTTTTTTTTTTTTTAGAGTTTTGCAATACCTGGCCCAAACTTTTGAACAACAGAATCAATATATTCAGCTTCGACAGCATACATAATCCAATCACAGCGCCTTGAAATGTGAAAACCGTCCGGAAGCACACGGACACCGGTGCCTACAGTTTAATTCAGAATTAGATTTTTTTTCGTCCTAAACCTATCTACTAAATGTAATCTACCTTTGTATTCTTGCTTTAGTTGTTCATACTTTTCAGGCAAATCGCAAATGTTGACACTTTTAAATAAAGAGATTAGATCGTATTGATTTCTTATTTCGAAAATGTTTAATGTACTTTTTCCAACCAGCATTAGATAGCCTTTGAGCGTAGAATCGGCCCATGCCGCCTGCCCCAATAATTCCAATCTCTATTGTGTCTTTTTCTGGTATCATAGGTTGTAGCAAAAAAAACACTATCTGTCATATTTGTGGGGTACCAAAAGTTTGTCACTTGTCGGACATAACTTTTATGTTAGTAGCTTTTTTTTTTGAGTGGCCGTAGATTGACAGCTTGTATAGCCTATTTCTGGCCAATACCATGTTAAAAGTCTACGTTTAATAGGCTTTGAAAAAAAACACAATAAACATGTTGCATCTCAAGTATAGACCCATCTTTCTTTTATACATCTACATGACAACCAGAAAAAATGCATTTCTATAAATCGCTCTTTGATATTAGATTAGAAAATTGGGCCCCTTAAGATTATTTCTGTGACTCAAAACGATGACACATTCTCCTACAGTTCTTCAAGATATCAGCGAATAGCTACAAGCGGGCACAAATTGTACGTAGTCCATTACCATAATCTAAAATCGGCAGTTACGGATTAAATGTAGCTGAAAAATTGTCACGATTATAGGCTGTGAAGCCACATATATTTTATGTTGTAGTGTTCCTATTACAATTAGTATTTCTGCTTGAAGATAAGGTAATAGTGATAAAAGAGGTAATTGGAGCTGAAAATGACGGCAGGACGTTAGCAGCAGATACTGAAGATAATAGAGCAACAAAAGAAACAGAATTAATAGGGAATGTTAGCGCTGAAGAAATGCTGGATAGTTTTCATTGCAAATTTTTTTTCAACCATCTGTCGGCAGTAGATCTTCGAGACTTGAACTCTACAAATATGGACCTTAGACCTAAACTTGCTTTGCTCTTGTATGCTTTTTTTGTTTCAAGCCTATCGTTCTTATTAAAGAAATCCTAAATTGTTTTATCTTTTGATATAGATTTTAATTACTGTAGAGAACGCTGGTGACTAGGCCCATTGCTTTTGCAAGTTATATGTTTACTCCTAACAATTGTTTACCCATATGATTTATTAAAACTCATTCATACTCATAATTGGCTAACTCAGCAGTGAGCTTCAATTGATGTTTTGATGATTAAAATAACCACCACAATTCTATAAAAAAAAAGGATATGTAGTACAAAGTGCTGCAGTTGTAACTTAATAAAGCCCGGAAAAGAAGTTTATTCTTTCTGCTTTTGAGATTTCTTTTCATACAAGTAAAAGATGTAGCTCTAAGTGCCGGATTCGATACAGAAGTTACGACCGGAAGCAAGAAATTGCCTCGAAGAAATACTCTCACGTCAATTCTACCCCTCATTCACTTCTAAATCAACTGTTTATATAGTATTATAGCCATCTGAGACTGTACGATGATCATGAAGGCAATGAGATGGAAAAGGCAAATATTTTTAAGGAGTCCAGACGTATTAAAGCATATACAAGAGTTTGTGATAAAACCAAAAAATAATAGCCAAAGTGAAAAGAAAAACAAATGCTCATTAGCGTTTGTTAACTTTCTAAGTAGATCTAGCTGAGCACAAAACCCCTTCTTGCTGCACTATAATTACTGCTGCTATCTAAAGCGATGTTCCAATCTTTTTATTCTTGCTCCACATGAAAAAGTCCAATAGAAGACTGTTCCTGAGTTTTATCCTCTCAATAACAGTTGAGTTTTTTTTCTCCTTGAAAATGCCTTTTTCTTTCCAATCCCCCTCCTTCCCTTTTGAATGATAATTTGTTATAAATTACTCATTTTGCTTTCGCTACTTTCAACTATAAAATGTAATACTTTTAAGCACCCAAGTCCCCAGAATATCTAATCTATAGTTTCACTTTCAGGTTATAATATTGATAACAAGCGACTGCTTCGAGCTGAATCTGTACAAGCCCAAATATCTATCGCGCCTCGCACTGATGTGTTTTTCTCTAAAAGGGAGATGTCAGCCAACTTAGATCATAAACCTCATGCAAACTCTATAGAATACGATGATTCTCTTCGAATTACCGTTGAGGCCTTCAACCAAACTTTCTATTTACACTTAACACCCAACGACGACCTATTTCATCCGAAAGCTACTATTCATCAGAACGGGATATCAACACCTCTGGATCGTACTCAGTTTATGGTTTACCAAGGATTTACTGTAGACAATGTATACTCTGACTATTATATGAATAAACGTATAGTGGAACATCAGCCTGGTATTATAGGCTGGGCCCGAATTGTTATTCGAAACGACATAAAGTAAAGACCTGTTGACAGCAATGTATATAGACTTAGCTCTTCTCTTAGAAATGATATATTAGGACACCCTGTGTTTGAAGGATCTTTCAGCTTCTATGGAGATATATACCATATAAAGCTAAACGATGTTTATCAACGCACTAAAAGAGCAGAGGACGTAAATCATAATCCGCAAGAGCCCCTCATCATATACAGAGATTCCGATAAAGCTATATTGAGACAAGCCAATACAGCACAATGCGGATCTGAGGCATTACATCAAACCAAAAAAGATTCTTTAATTTATGAAAACTTATTCAATATAAAGCAGAAATCCTCACCATTCGACATATTTTCGAAGCGTGCGCTACCTACTGGATGCCCTACCTCAAAAAAAAGTAAAGGAGCTATACAATTGAAGAGAAGAAGTTGTATTTATCCTTTTTTTAGTGCTCTATATGGGTGTTGCTGCTGACTGCACATATACTAAGTTTTACAAAACAACGGATGGGGCGCGTATGCAGATTATTAACAACTGGAACTCAGTGAGTTCTGTATATGCCTCATCGTTTAATGTCGGAATTGGACTGATTAATATCACAATTATGGATTCATCCTGTCCTACCACCACAACTACACCTTCTTGGAATCAAGTTTGCTCCACCTCATATTCTATTTCGCAGAGACTAAGTGACTTTAGCAAATGGAGAGGTGCTATAGGAGATGACGGTGCTGGATTATGGCATCTTATGACCACCTGCGCGTAGGTGTAAAAATTGAAACTAAAAAAAAAACTATAGGCTGAAAAGTTTTGTAGTACAGGACCAGAAGTAGGAATTGCTTGGTTGGGTGTAGTGTGTAATCATGGCTCTAGCGCCGAAAACGGTCAATATACATCAGGAACGGGTGTCTCCTCAGTTAGTAAGATCCACTTTTTTTTCTCTACTCAAAAGTGTATATTAACAGTGTTCAGTTACGGACGAGTGGAAAGTAGTAGCACATGAAATTGGTCACGGTTTTGGTAATATACCATAGCTCAGTGTAGAAATTGACCTATTTAATGTTGTAGGCGCTATTCATGACTGTAACTCACAAACTTGCCCATGCTCAGGGCCTAGCTGTAACTGTTGCCCGTACAGTTCTACGCAATGCGATGCTGGTGGAAAATATTTCATGAATCCTACAAGCAATGCTTCCTCCTCAGAGTTTAGTCCATGTAGCATCTCTAAAATTTGCAACAATATCCCGATGTATTCTTCTTGCTTGGAAAGTAAACTAATACATACACACTCTTACTGAGTTTTCCCATCTAAAAACCCTTCATAGATCCTGGATCTAGAAACACAACAACTTTGAAGATGTGCGGCAATGGTATTAAGGAACAAGGCGAAGACTGTGATACAGGAGGAAAACCTAGTGCATGTTGCGATCCAAAAACTTGCAAATTCAAAACTGGAGCCCTTTGCGAGTAAAACACTTGACAAAATTATGGACCTACAGGATGCCTTGTTAACAACCTGTTTTTATAGTGATCTGAACGATCTTTGCTGCACCAACTGTCAATTCAGACCTGCTAATTATACCTGTCGACCCGCCTCAACAGAATGTGATATTGCTGAAGTTTGTCTAGGAAACTCTGGAGATTGTCCTGAAGACAAATATAAAGATGACTTGACAAACTGCGGCAATGGACTACAGTGTGCCTCTGGACAGTGTACATCACGTGATGCACAGTGTATTTCTCGAGGTACAACATATCATATTCAAAAGTCTTGTAGCAATTATGATGGATGCCAAGTTACTTGCCAAGATCCTAGCTCTTCTTTTGCCTGCATAGCTTTTCCCGGGTATTTTTCTGATGGTACACCCTGTGGTATAGGTGGTGTGTGTAATGCAGGAAAATGCGACCTTAAAAATTTTGGTAAAACTGATTTTGTGTAAACCATTCAGGCTGACTTTGTGTAGGTAACAACATTAACCAGTGGATAAATACACACAAAAACATATTTATCCCCGTTGTTATTATTGCTGGCCTACTGTTGTTGTGTTGTTTATACAGCTGCTGTTGCTATAGTGGACAAGCTCCATACCACAATGTTGGAAGCACAGTTGTTATTACACAGCCACCTCCCTACTATCCACCACCACAGCCTACCTATTATCAGCCATCTCCACCACAAGGGTGGGTGAATCCAGCTGCTTATAACGGACATGTTCAGACACCTGTACCTGCATACCCAAGACCTGATGTTTATGAAATGAACAACGCAAATAATTGGCAGCACCATACAGACAGCCCACAAGGCAACTATACCAATAGAAGATACAATGAGGGACTTATCTAGACCTTTTTGTATAAAAAATAATTATTCTGTATGATTTCAAACTCACTGTATGTCTGATCCATATTTTTTTAAATCAAACCTCCTTTCTTTTATGTCGAAAAATAACATCAAAGGACAATGTTTACTTGGGATCTCAAATAAGAGTTTGATTCTGCTTTTGAAGTAACAAATACTTATTTGCTGCTTATACTGGGCAATAAGAATAATGCTATTGTAACAAAAGATTATGCTAGATAGTGTCTACTACAGTTTTAAAAAGAAACTTTTTGAGAATTGCAACCAGCCCAATTTATCATTGTATTTTTTTTAACTAAAATAAAGTTTACAATGTACAGGCATGTCTTGTAGAAAGTTTTATAAAAGCGAAGCCACTTAATAGTCAATTTGAAGGCCGTTTATGTAATATCACTCATGCTAGCATAATAGTATTTTAAAGTATACTATCAAAGGAAAGTATTTTGGTTTTGTTTATTCTCTTTTTATAACACTCAGCAGCTAGCAGAAACCTTGAAGCATATCAAAAATTTTCGCTAGTAACTGGCCCAAAACTGGACAACAGACTTGTTTTGTAACAATTCTGAAGGAGTAAGTGGTGATAGGTTAAACAAACAAAAAGAAAAACCACAAAAAGTCAGGCAACAAATAAACTTGCATTTCGGAATGCTAAATGTCGAAGTTTTTTTATTCTTTTTCTTTACAGAATGAACCCTCGTCTACTTCAATCCAGGCGACTTTTTCACTATACTATAAAAACACCAAATCATGCTTTTTACCAAAACAAAATAATCGAAGATTATGCAAGTCAATCTGTGAATCCAAGCACTTTGCGACAATTTATCTTTTTTGGGCGACAAATGAATATGGACAGACTAGTGACTTCAGCTAACTGGGTACGCAATGAATTACTGATTCGCTTGGCTCATCGCATTAGAGGGTTTCAGCAATTGCCTTTCATTGTTGGTACTCATCCTGAAGTGGACCACGTTTACTCTCTGTATTATGACACTTTTCAGCAATTTCGAAATTTTCCGCCTGTCAAAACAAAAGCAGACAACTCCCGTTTTTGTGAGCTATTGAAAAGTCTGCTATCTGACAATTGGAATATGTTACCAACTCTGGCTCGGGGACTGTCCGAAAGTGCTGTACTCTATCCTCCCGATCAACATGATTTAGATCTTTTTCTAAATAGAATTTTACGCTCTAGAATATCACGGCGGATTTTGGCAGAGCAACATTTGGCGCTAACCAAGGCATGCGAAAACAGAGATAGCATGACTCTGGGTTACGGAGACGGCTATGTAGGGATTATTTTTATTCATTGCTCTGCTATGGATATTGTTAGAACCGCTCAAAAAAAATAGTCGAAAACTGGAGAAACACAGACGTAAAACTTCCTGAAATAAAAGTATCTCTCAATAATTTAGAAGGAGAAATAAAGTTTGCCTATGTAAGTAAAACAGCTGCAACAGCGATTTAATATAAAATAGGTACCTGAACAGCTAGAAAGCATAATGTATGAATTGCTAGAAAACGCTGTAAATTATACACTATTAAATACAAATCCATCCCCCATACAAGTTACTGTAAGCGCAAACGAATCCGATATCTATTTTAGAATATCAGATCAAGGTGGAGGAATAACAGATGATAAATTTGAACGTCTTTGGTCATATCAAGCACGGGCCAGGATGAGCGAGTTCAAACCCAAAAATGGAAATCAACATTTGGGACTGATGATGAGTAGAATATATGCCGAGTACTGGGGAGGAGAGCTTCAAGTAATGACCATGGATGGCCATGGAACTGACGTTTATGTAAGGATACCAAGACTTGGTACACAAATTGAAAATTTGGGGATTGAAGCGGCCCATGCGTTTCACGACAGTCTAGCTGAGCCGGTAGAAAAAATTAAATCAGATCTAGAATTTGGTATTAAAGCTCAGGCTGCTCACCAAGAGTGGGTAGATACCAGTTTGACACACAAGGCATTTGCTGGAAGTAGCTGGTGTGAAAGCTGTATAATACAATCTTAAATATATACATTAAATATATAAAGAAGCTAATTAAATTTCTAACCTTAAATGTTGGTCCTAAAGAGGATTGAATACATATATATGTATGTATAATAAACAATCAGCTGTTTTTTTTGTGCACTATTCCCAGAAATTGACGAAATATAAATGCAGAGCAAATTATGTAATATAACTCTAGGAAATTCTAAACACCTGTCTTTCTAGAAAAAGTTTTGCATTACATGTTCAGTTCTTGTTCAGTTTCAGTTAACGTTTTGTTTTACAAGTCTTAGATTTTAGATTAAGCTCGCTTTGTTTGTTTTTTTGAACACTTACAGTGGCTTGAAACAAATCAGCTTGTAGTTGAAGGTTGCAAAGGCAGGACATGTGACGAGGGTAAAAGTACATTTTCTGTTCTGAAATGGAGCAGGAATAAAACTCAAAAATAGCTGTGTGTTTATTGATGAGGTAGGCGTTCATGTAAATAAAGAAAGACGTTTAGTTATATATGGGTAGTATAGCGGCCCTATATAAGAACATTTTATTGATAGAGAGAAATGTAGAAAAGAGGATAAAGAAGCTACGGCCAACACAAAAAAAATCTAGGTATTTCCCCAATGTTGTTGCGATCACTCTTAGTATAACGATTTCATATCAACGTTTTGATAGGTATTGTATAACAATAGACAGTATATTTTTGCCTACTATGATAGCTTCATGGCTGTTTTAAAGGAAAAGGCTATGGATACGTTTGTTTGTCTCTTGATTTTTCTAAATCAGGCTCTGTAATGTAATTAAACCGGTTTGTACGAATGAAAAAGCGATATGAAGCTTTGAATTTTTTTGCAAAGAATGCATTAAATAGTTGTACTATCGTAGGCTTATTGTTTTTTGAAACAAAAATATTTTTAATAGGTGAAAAAATTCAATGGTGTTTAAAATCTAGTACCATTTGAATAAGTAAAAATATTCTAATTACCTTTATTAAGTCGAAACAGACTTTTGTCAAGAGCATGCTTTGTGCATTTGGTGTATCTATAATATAGCTATAAAACTGAATATTAAGTAAGAAGAAAGTTAAAGAAGAAAATGTGGGTTGTCAACAGGTTCCTCAAATTTCGGGGCAGCTATAATGAACCTATATATATATTATATCTTAATTTTACTAGTAAAGCCTGGACAAACTCCAGTAGACTTAAAACAATATAGGGCCTCGACCAAGACTGAGAAGGTGATGAGCCAAAAGAAATCTATGGGGAACTCAGACTAAAAAGGGCCAGTCAAATCAGGATAAAAGATAGCACTAGTTTACAATACCTACAAAACCAATATTGTATCCTATAACACAAGCTGTGCAAAAGTATTTGTAATTGGTTTTGGAAACACTGTTTCTTTAGTAGGCCCAAGCCGCATCTCCGGATTTCAAAGCAGAGCCGGTCAATGACAGGTTACGTAACACAGAAAGGTACAGAGTTTGGGATTCTGTTGTACTTTTTCGCTGTAATAATAAAGACAAAAAACAACGGAGACTCCTTTTTCTATCGTTTTTTTTTTTTCTTGCTTACTCCACACATAAATCAAGTTTGTCTTTTATTTTAAATTTGGCGTTTTTGAGTTTTTCGTGTTGATAAACATAGCGTATTTTGAGTTCAAAAGCTATACTGAATATTGCGAGTAAGAAACTAATTATACTAGTGTGTCCAATTTGTTTTCAATTCTACAAAATAGGGCGAATAAGAACTTGGAGTTGTCAAATGTGCTGCGCGTGTGTGACTGGCCGATTTAAGGTTAAATGCACCCTTCCCCCGCAAATTTTTTTCTTTTTATTTCCATTAGAATATTTTGTTAAAGATGCCTCGCCAGGTACGGAAGATGTCAGCTTGATTATACTAAATGCAGTTTAGACTAGACGTTCCGCCCCTGCTCAACAAACCCGCCAAGCGCACACCATGCCTACTCGCCAAGCTCCTCCCCCCGCTGCACCCAAGCCTGCTGCTCCTCAACAACATGCTATGACTCCTGCCCCTGCCGCTGCCCCTCCTAGTCTTGCCCAAGCTGCTCCTCAACAACCTGGTTTATTCGCTCAAAGTAAGCTTTTTTTTTTTTTTTTTTTTACAATTCTAACCTTCTTTTTTTAGTGGCTACCACTGCTGCTGGTGTTGCTGTTGGCTCTGCCGTTGGTCATACTTTAGCCAATGGTGTATCCTCTATCTTCAGTGGTGGATCCTCTGAACCTGAACCCCAACAACAGCAACAGTACCAACCTCAACAACAGCAATATCAACCACAACAATATCAACAACAATATCAAGCTCCCCAAGCTAATGCCTGTGAAGCTGATGCCAAGGCTTTTACACAGTGTCTTGAAGCTAGCAACAACGATATGAGCGCATGTCAATGGTACCTTGAAGCCCTTAAGTCTTGCCAAAACATGGCCCGCAACTATTAGATAATAAACTTTTTTTTATTTTAAGAACCGTCTTTTGGACAAATGATTTCTTTGTAATCCTTAATAGTGCCTGAGAACTTGTTGAGAATATTGTTTTCACAAATCCAGATTTCATTGCATACTGTATTGATGAATCTTTCGTCGTGAGAAACGATAATAACACCGCCTTTGTATTCGGCAAGGGCAGTCTGTAAAGCATCCATTGACTCCATATCCAAGTGATTGGTAGGCTAAGATGAAATGTTAACGAAACATACACTACTTTTTTTTGTCCAAGTAAATAAAAGACTTACTTCATCAAGAACCAGAACGTGGGGATTTTGCATACTTAAACAAGCGAAAGACACACGGGATTTTTGACCACCAGAAAGAGTTTTCATAACTTGAAGACCGACCATACCAGTTATACCAAAAGACCCCAAATGACGACGGTACTCTTCTTCAGTTTTACCAGGGAATTGAACTGCCATAAATTCTACAGCGCTCTTTGTCAAATCCAATTGATCAATGTGATGCTGGGTAAAGTAAGCAATACGTAAACGACCATTTCTGTGTACCAAGCCCTGGCTAGGCTTGTTTTCTTCGGTAAGCAATTTGAGCATAGTAGATTTACCTGCTCCGTTAGGACCAACAACAGCAATACGGGAATCCATTCGCAAATCGATATTTACATTACGAATAATAGTTTTGTCTGGTGTATAGCCAAAAGTAACATCAGACATTTGAAGAATAGGTGGGGAAATTGCATCAGGGTTAGGAAATTGAAAGGTGATTACAGCCTCTTCACCAGGTAACTCCAAAACCGGCAGCTTTTCCAAGATCTTTATTCTGGACTGAGCCTGAGGAGCACGTTTAGCATTGTATCTCCAACGATCAATATAGTCTTGCAGATGTTTTCTGTACTCTTGTTGTGCCTCATATTCTCTAATTTGGTTTTTACGACGCTCTTCTTTTGTTCCATGGAAGTTTGAGAAGTTGCCCTTATAGTAGTCTAGCTTTTCGGAATGCATATAAAGAATATCAGTGGCGACTTCATCTAAGAACTCTCTGTCGTGAGAGACAACCAAAAGAGTGTTTGGCCATGTCTTTAAGTAGTTTTCCAACCAAACAATAGCAGGAATCTAAAGAGCAGAGTGAGTACTCAATCTATTATAATTTTGCAACTTTACATCCAACATGTTATCAGGTTCATCTAACATTAACACATCAGGTTTACAAAACAGGGCTCGGGCTAAAGAAATTCTCATTCTCCAACCACCAGAAAATTCTCTTGTAGGTCGCTTTTGTTGGTCTGGAGCAAAGCCGAGACCTGCCAAAATAGCAGAGGCCTTGCTTTCAGCTTTATCACTTTCAATGTCTGACAGCTTTGTAAAGACCTCTTGGAGTTCTGTGTTTATCTTGGCTCTTTCGCCTTCCAAAGCATTCTTTTCCTCCTCACTCAATTCTTCCTTAGATTGTTCTGCATCGATCGCACTCATACGTACGTTGATGTTACGCTCTTTCTCAAGTAAATGCTCACGCCATACGTCAGCACGCAAAACCATCTCAACAGCAGGTGTATCATCTCCCACCACCTATTCAAAGTTTGTAAGACTACAGAAACTAAAAAATTAAACATACTTCTTGTTCCACATATAAAAGAGAGATATGCTGAGGTACAGCAATTTCACGACGAGCCATAGCCTTCAATAATGTCGATTTACCAATACCGTTCTTACCCACTACACCATATCGTCTACCGAAAGCCAGTGTCAAATTAGCATCAGTTAAGATACGGCGGCCAGCAAAAGAAATGTCGAAATTTTCGACCTTGATATCCTTGTTTTTGCCTTTGGTTGTAGTATAATCCAAAATGGGATTGTACATTTTGTATTGCTCTTGTAAGGCCTTTTGTTCATCCAACAATCTTGAAGCTTCATACTCAACCTTTGTGTTACTCTTTTCTTGACGCTTGAGCATTTTGCTGGCGATCTTAGCTTCTGCCTTGCGTAATTTATCTTGATTTACTTGGGATTGTACACGGCGACCGGAAACGTGTTCAAGGTCGGCATTGCTTCGTGTCAAATTAACAGTGGCAGATAAGCCGTTCTGCTGACTCATGTTCACAGAGTGCTCTAACTTAGACAAACCCTGTTGTTGGTTTTGTCGGGGAGCAATGAGGCTTGAAAGGTGAACACAAAGAGCGTCAATTTTATCCTCGTCTCCACCAGCATCAAGCAGGATAGGTTTGACAAATTCGATCATGTCGTCTTGCTCAAAGTCGTTTTCTCGAAGATAACCATCAATGTATTCCACGATTGTCTCATCCACTTCAGGAACGGCTTTCCTTATTAATTGAATCGACATTTAAGTAAACAAAATCAATTGTCCAAAAAAAATTTGCTGTTGACTTCAAAAAAAAAAAGTTAAGATTTTGTACACACTAGCTACTACTATTTTGTTTAAATAGTCGAGCTACATGATGTCTTTACCAACAGTGTCTCAGAATACCTCTTGCCTCAGGTTTCAATGTGACTTTTACTATTGGAAAAAGGTTTGCTTTTGTGTGCAGCTATATAATCATTTTCTCAGCTTTTTTTTGCCCTAACTGCGGTACCTACTAGTGCTGCGGTAGGCTTTTGACTACTCTAGGCACGCTCTATTTTGTGTATCCAATAGTGCGAATTAGCTGACGAATTTTTCTTAATATGTACTCTTGAATACTGCTATTATACAATAGCAAGTTTGATAAAACGGGCGTGTATACTTTCCAGGTACGTCAAAATCCCAGAATTCGCTTGAAAAAAAACGTAATCTAACGCAAGAAAAACAAACAGCGCCTGCCCCTGCTCATTATCGGCTGCAGGATATGCAAAACAAAAAATTCCACAGATACACTATTTTATCCAATGGTTGAGCAAAAAGGTCAAAGAAAACAACAGAACCTAGTCAGCTTTGGATTTTGCTTTGAGATTAATACTAGGGATTTTCTCCTGCAGAGATGAAAAACGGTATATAAGACAAATTGAATAGTTTCCCAAAAAGCAAGCACTTTATTTTGCATATGATGCAGATTTTCTGTCATTCAATATGCAGTTTTTATAGCGCCCTCTTTCATGCGTTACGATAAATTAAGCGGTTATAAAAAACATGTATTCTAAAAAAAAAAAGCATGTATATTTATAGCAATTAAAAGATAAATTGTCTGAAGTAAATAAAACAGATTTTGGATAATTGCACTGTAACTGTTTTCTGTACCAGAGACAAGGCCAGCTCTGTACCCATGGTACCAACTTTAGATGTACTAGCTAATGCAACACCCAACAGTATTTCTTCTTCTTTTGTAATTTTCGATGCACTTTAGCTGCTTATTATTAATTGCTCCATGTCTATGCTTTCTGATCAAATCTACTGAATCCAACGGATCCATACCTTCTTCAATTAAAGCAATGGCAACCAGAATTGGTGCTCTTTTTGTGGTGATTAAAAATTGGCTGGTGTTATCGAAATAGCCCTGTTTACCTTCCTAATCCTGCTACACAATGGGCAGCGATACACGACTGCTTATCGTCCTCACTAAATCTAGCATCGATTAAGTTGAGCCATTCATCAATGATTACATTGGAAGGGAACTCCCCATCAGAAAAAAACCAATCATGAACTTGGATACCTTGCTCTGTCAATAGCTGCTGAGAGTAAGCTGCTTTGCAACAGCGTACAACGTCCGTTACGTTCCATCTTTCAAACTCCTGGAATCGTTAATATTGTTGATTCAAACATTACAGCTTACTTTGAGATATCTCGACATGTTGCTAATCGATGGAGTATCGAGTATCAAAAATCGCTTGTTGTTGTAACTGACATAAGTTGGTGGATTCAAAAAAAGCTTTTGCACCTTATTGTATGTTGGAGGGCTCAGCATGCTACAGTTTCAATCATGATAAGAGAAAGAAAAAAAAAGAGAAAGCGAAAAAAGTACTACCTATATCCTTTTTTTTTTAAATGACAATTAAATCTGTCACATGCATCGATAAAGGTCATAAAGATGATACACCTGATATTGTTCTGAGCTCTTTACTGGTGCGCTTTTACTCAATATTGCTAACTTGGATCTTGTCTTACAATTGCAAAATCAAAGCACAAGACCTTAATTTTCCTACACTTGATGAGTGGCCAAGTATAATATCACAGGTTTTGACTGAATGCTATCAAGGTTATCTGCCGCAGGAGCAACTGCTTTGCTTTTATTTTTGGCTTTCCGTTTTTATTATGCATCCAGAACCTCGGCAATGCTAATGAGTAATTTCATCTAACTTTTTTTCTAAAAATAAATTATACCAATAAAGACATGCATGCTCAACATCTAAGCTTTTGACAATACCTTTTCATGTTGAATATATGTATACGTACTTGACTACTATATATGATTAATATTTCGTCTAAACTCTAATATAATTGCTGAAAATTTCCAGACTGTCAAGGCAGAAAAAATGCTATTTTAACGTTTATTCTTTAATGTTGTTTAAGAAGTTATTATAATTAGTAAACAAAAGCTCTTAGTCGCTTTTTCCTTACAAGTGATGTTTTTTTTTTCACATCTTTAATCTTTCAAAAAAAACTCTTTACAAGTACTTGCTTATTCTGACTTAGTTTGTTTCTGTTTGGTTATATGTTGCTCATCTACTTGATTCACTTGAGACTTCCAAAAAAAATCTGGTTTCAACGCAACTCTTACTACCGTAACAGCTTTGTATATGAGCAGTTGCATTAATGTGCATGTTTTTTTTAAGTAAATAAATCTTTTTTTAAATATTAGGTTTTATACCCCTTTCTTTAATTTCAAGATGTGCTATTTTTTGTTGTTTTCGCTGAAGTTCCCAAATGGTCAGAAAAAGAAAATGAAAAAACTGGCTCTCTTTCTTGAAAACGTTTATTGTTTCATTTAAATTGAAAAGCTTTTGACGTGTTTTGTATTATCTTTGATCCAATCCATGAAAAAGTGCCTTTCGTGTTTTGAGCTCAAGGAAACTTGAAAACAGATAAAAAAGCTTACTCTGATATTATAGAACAAAAGAGACTTTCTAATGACATAAATAAAGATCATAATCAAATTAACTGATGTTTCAGCTCGAAATGACCTCACAGAAACAATTAAAAACGTAGTTAACTGTATAAAGTTTTAGATGTTTAACAATTTTTTTCCTTGGCGAGATACTCTTGGGTAAGGAGCTAAAAAAAGAATTAGTCTACTTGAAGTATCTTTGAAAATAAAAAGAAAGACTGAAAGGTAGTTAGTTAGAACCACTCGAAACGATCCATTTGTATCTCGTGAAGAGAAAAGTGCCAGGTTTCAGCTGTTCTGAGCAGGCATTGCAGAAAAAAATGAGCATTACAAATATCTAACACAAAAAATTTTACTCACATTATACTACAAGCAAATGCAAAAAGTCTTTCGTACGCAACGATCACACAAGTGGATCTTATGACTAGCGGAGAATGGCCATCGGAGGCGCTAAGAAGAAATACATTTGATTTTCATCAAAGCCATAGACTGTTTAACTATTATTGCTCTTTTTGATCAGGCTGGACAGCAATATGACTCAAAGTAATGTTTAATACAACCCAAGCTTGCTTCCAAAACGACCAAGCCTTTTGTGATTTGTTGTAGAAAATGACTTCGGTAATGACCCAACATAAATAAAAGCCGTTGTTTCCTATTGAGCCTTTTTCATAGCATAACGCCTTTTCATGGCCGTTCACATTGTAGCTTTCTGTACGATATATTGTGTATCTTCTGACTTGGTACGTGTCTTTCTCGTTTGATGCCTTACTGTCAGTTGTTCTGAACCAAGCTCGTTTGGAAGCTTTTCTGGCCTACTGATCTTTAGGAATCAGTCAAAACTAGACATTTATCTTAGTTTTGCTTAGGTTCATCTCTTAAAATCCTTCAGAAGTTCACTTTTTTCTCGGTTACTCTTCCCTCAACAGTAATATATGCAGTCTATTTACAGTTGTTTTAAGCAAATTATGAAAAATTTGACGTTCATAGCTCCTAAAAATAACTATCCCTATCCTATCCTACTTTTTAGAAATTTTTGACTTTCTTGTTTGCCTTATTGAACATAGCCTCTATCGGATCCTCAGTTAAATAAAAGGCAGTAATTTCCTTGTCTTTTATGATAGTTTTGTGATAGTTATACAGGGTCAGAGTGAAATAATTTTTATCTAGAAAACGCTAATACCCATAAAATATATAGTAATCTAAACCGTGACGACTGTTTAAATTATGGATTTTATAAAATGTTTATTGCGGCTTCTTGATTATACCCTTTCAATGTATATATATACAACCTTAGTCTTCATAGATACAACTGATTATTTTTGATGTATTCTAAATTTACAACCTCGCACAAATCCGATTTATTTTAGTATTTTTTTTCTTTATAAAAGTTTATTATATGAAGAGCGTATTGATAAAGCAGATTGGAACGCTAGACATATTGTTTCGTGATATGGCCGTTCGTCAGAAATTTCTCCAGAGAGAAGCTGGTTTTTAAAACGAAGGTGGTTTGTATTTTTCGTATGAAGGAGCGACTCTCCAGAAACTACCATCTAAAACAAGTGCAAAAGGTCTATATTATTAATAGTGGAGATAGGGTTGAGTTCTAGCAAGTTGGCAAAGAAAGGTTCTAACAATCTATGACCCTACCAGTAACAGTTGCATGAGAAATTGGTAAAGTTAAAAGGCAGCCAGAAGTGGCTCACTATATTGTGACAGGGAATCTTTTTTGCTTTCCGGTGAGGTTACTCCAACTCACCCTTTTTTTTCCCTTTGTCTTTTCCTTGCTGAACAAATAAAAGATGTACCAAGACACATTTGAAGAGGACGACTTAATTGCTGAAGTTGAACTTGTAACTCAAACCCGTTATTCCTCTAAAAATGAATTGGAGGATAAATACGATAGCGAAGGTATTTTATTCTTTCACGATAAAAAAAATTTGAGAAATAATTTCGTTATTAGTTGTCTCCAGCCAAGGAAATACTCAGATTCCTGACAGCGTTAGAAACTTCCTTTTACAATTTCACCGAAGCGTATCTGAAAACAACGTATATGAACTTCATGGCGTTTACGATAACTCCTTCAACAAATTAACCGAAAAATATTATCAAAAGCAAGCATGGCCTGAAGCTGAAGTTGTTGCACCTCTTGTTAATGATGGTAGGCAAAAACGTCTTAGCACAACGGATGCTCATATTTTTCCTTTAATTTAGACCAAGTTTTCTTGACCCTATACCGCGAATTGTATTATCGACATGTTTATTCTCATTTGTCACCTACTTTAGACCATCGTTTCCGTTCTTATGAGAATTACTGTGATTTATTCAATTACATTTTGAGTAACTGACAAAAAAAGCTTTAGCCTTACTTTTTATTGACAATTTTATTTTTAGATTCAAAGGGGCCTGTTTCCTTGGAATTGCCCAACCAATGGCTCTGGGATATTATTGACGAATTCATTTACCAATTCCAATCTTTCTGTAGCTTCCGTGACCGCAGTAAGAAGACTGAACAGGAAGTTCAAACATTGAAAAACAATCCACAAATTTGGACTTGTTTCAGCGTCTTGAATGTTCTTTATTCTTTCACTCAAAGATCGCGCATCAACGAGCAATTATTGGTTAGTAAGAATGGAGGAGACATGGCAGAAGCAGCTGGTGAATATGGCTCTCGACCCCTTTATAAGATGCTCGGTTACTTTTCAATTGTTGGACTCTTGCGCGTTCACTGTCTTTTGGGCGACTATACTTTAGCTCTTAAAATGATGGAAAACGTTGTACTTAACAAAAAAGCTATGTTTGCTCGTGTAACTGCTTGTCACGTAGCCACTTACTATTATGTTGGATATGCCTACATGATGCTTCGCCGTTATGCCGATGCTATCAAGGCCTTTTCAACTGTCCTGTCTTTCATCCAAAAAACCAAGCAATATCACAACCGCTCTTATCAGTTTGACCAAATCAGCAAAAAAGCTGATCAGATGTACGCTTTGATGGCCATGTGTATTGCTCTCTGTCCCACTCGTTTAGACGAAAACATTCATTCTCAACTGCGCGAAAAATATGGTGAACAACTTTACAAGATGCAAAAGGGCGAGGAATCTCTGACAGTGTTTACTGATCTCTTCCAATTTGCCTGTCCCAAATTTGTATCGCCTACTGGAAAAGGCTCTGATCCCCAACAACACCAACTTTCTGTCTTTTTATCCGACATCAAAAATCAAATCAACTTACCTTTGCTTCGCAGCTTTATGAAACTTTACACTTCAATGAGCATCGACAAGTTGGCCAAGTTTTTAGAAGTTGACTCGGAAGAGCTTAAGACTCAACTGTTGATTTTCAAACAAAGATCTCGTCAATACAAGTGGGCTCAAGGAAGTCTTTTAGAAGGAGAATACTTGCCTACATCTGATCTTGATTTCTGTTTGAAGCAAGATGTAGTTCATATCGCCGAGAGCAAGGTTGCCCGTCGTTATGCTGATTGGTTTTTGAGAAACACTAACAGATGTGAAGATATATTGGCTAACCTTGAGCTTTGCAAAGCCTAAGATTCTTTAAAAAAAAAAAAGTATTTCCCAAAAAAGAGAAAAATGTTGTACTTCAATAAAAGGTTTTTTTTTTTAAAAAAAAAAAGCAAAAAAGGCATTGTTGGAGAAGTTGATCTAATTGATTTACATGCTGAAATTGCCTCACTATAAACAGTAATATGTAAGACGATACAAAATTACAATCCATAAGATAGTTTAGAACCATAATAGAAAAGATAAATACGACTCGAATATTTAAGAAACTATAAAACTACGGAATAATTAATCAAAAGAAAAGGCAGCAAATCTTACAGGTATCGCTATTGAACGAATACCATTGTATATATTTTGTTCTTGGAGGTTGGTTATTACTTTTCATTGTAAACTATTATAATTTTTATTTTTATATTTTATTTTTCTTTAATAAAGTTTAAATAAGATCTGGTTATCACTTTCAAATAGCACTGTTTTATCGACTTTTACTCCTTTGTTTCCATATCTATAAACATATATGACACCTCAAGTTTTTTTTAGGGGCAATCTTAGTGAGCCAACCAGAGACTAGTCTTATAAATTGCGTGGATCCGTATGGAATGTCAAAGACATTTGACGCACGCCCCAAAAGCAGAGTTAGTGCCATGATACACATAGCTTCATTTCCCAAAAAAACAGCAAAACATGGATATATTACTGCCACTAAAACTCATGAAGATAACGCAGCAAAACTATAAAACGATCACTGATTTTTTGGTTACTTTAAGTATGTGTTTGAATAAATATTCAGTTACAAAAAGTACTGTGAAAACAAGAATAAACATCAGCAGTTTATTGCAACAGATAATACAAAGATACATCTGAGTATAAAATCTTCAGGTTTAAGGGACATTAGATAGAAGATGTATGACACTGTTGAAATAACGTAACAAAAATAACTGACTTGAAGCATTCAGCTTGATATTTACAAAAAGAACAGAAAAAATAGCTATTTACAAAGCCTTATAAAGCCTTGGTTACAAAGGAGTTTATAGTAGAAGTAGATGTCGTCGTACAAACTCTGAAAAAAGTATCAATCTTGATGGATATATCGTACTTTACACTTTGATTTGCTTGCAAATATCCTGTTTATTTTTTTTGTTTTTTGGAGATCGAACGCAGTAGTTCAATTGCTATCTCATTTCTGTTTTCTTTGTGTAGCTCTTCAGAATCTTCAAAGCGGCGCCAGCCATTTTCTTTTTGCGAATCTGTAGATGATGCCTCTATTTTTTTTGCAAAGTAAGTGTGTAGTCGATCAAGAGCTAAGTTGGCTTTGGATTGAAATGTGTCTGTTATTTCTAATGTTTGAAGGGTATCATCAATTTGGAATCGAAAGTCATCTATCTCCCAATCTATGTCTATGTCCTGCACAGGCGCTAGCGCTTTTTCCACTTTGGCAAATTGTACTTCATCCATTTCTTTAAGATAGTTGTCTCCAAATTCTAATATTTTCAAGCTTTCATTTGGTGTAACTGAATTGGCATGGAATACATTTAATTCATTGGCTGCCTTTTTCCACTCTTCTTCCTCTTGCTCCAAGCTAAGAGTAACAAGGTGTTGGATATAATTCTTAATTGATAAATATTCATTTTTTTTACTCTTTAATTGCAGCTTTCAATTTTTTAACTTTTTGCAAATTTTTCTCGTTTCTAGGGTTAGGGCGTTGTTTGATTTCTGTGTCGAGAGGTGTTGAAAACCAATATAGTGGAATATCACCATTGGCTAGTGAAGCTAAGTAGTTTTGCTTTAGGTTGTCTGCTATTTTCTTAGCCTTCATAGTGTCTTTGTTTAAGGTATATTGCTCTTTTTTTAATTCACTCTGTCCTGACCAGTAAATAAGCTGTTTCAGTTTAGTAGTAGAGTCGAGATGCGAAGGTAAAAAACCGTATAGCTCATTTGAATTCGAAGGTGTTGGGGTTGTGTCTTTCACAAGAAGAAATAACAGGTTAGTTCTTGTCAATGCCTATTTCGTCTTAATTCTACCTAATAACTGTACATGGGTGGAGATTGTGGTTGGCGTTTCTGGCGTTTTTAAGTAATTCTGAGATGCGCTGGCAAGATCATAATCATCTTCTTGAGCATTTATTGAGCTATCACTAAAAGAATCTATAGAATTTTGATTTGCAGTGGTGAAATGCCTAGTGGGTGTTTCTGGGGTTCTATATGAAGAAATTGGTTTCTAAAAAATGTATGTTCGGTGAGAAAAAAAATGAAGCATAGCACAGAAATTTCACTTTACTTTTTTATTTTTCACTTTAAACGTCAATCCTGATCGTTTATCAATGCTTTCAGGTTCCATTAATTGTTTTTGCTATTATTTATTGAAAGTAAATCTATGGAAAGTAAAAAAAATACTTTTAAAATACTTCGTTCTCCGATTTTGTTTTTTTACACGAATAATGAAAGAACCTTTTAGCTTTTGGGTCGTTTGAAAGGTCTATTTAAATAATCGTAGCGTACCAAGAAACACTTGTAAGAAATATACTGTTATTTTCAAGATTTAGCTTCAATTGGCTTGGCCTGAATTTTTTATAGAGAATAATTTTCAAAAGACTATAGTTTCAACACCATCTCAGAAAGTGCTACATACTTTTCTACAACAGTCATTTAAACCAAGCTTCGGACCCCTATATCTTTTTCTCAATTTGCTAGGGCGATTTTATTTTTTTTTGAATAAAAAAATAAAAAGGATGTCCATTTTGTTTAGAAAGGCGATTGCACAAAACAGTTTCTTGATCTCCCGATCAGCTGCTTTTAAGCAAAAGATTCCTTATGTTGCCTCAGCAAAAAACTTGACAAAAAGAAGTAAGAATGTAAACTTGTCGCTGTTTTTTAATAAGCAAAATAGCGTTTTTTACTAGTCTCCCAAGATTAGATCGCATTTCTGATGCTGAGGAACAGATCAAGATTGGATCGGAATACATGCTTAAAGGGTCTATAGATTTGGTACCGTTAAAAAACTCTGATTCTTTTTAACATTTTTCTAAACATCGTAGGCAATGAACAGCTATCACAAAAGTGTTAGCATTGCGCCAAGCGGAACAGGGTTTTTCAACATTGGTGTATGCTACTTTCAAATGGGTAAAAATTAAACAAATAAGGAAAAATAAGCAAAAGTTCATATTTCTGATAATAGGCAAATACAAGGATGCTATAAACTCATTTGAGAGATCGTTAGAATACACGCCCAACTCAGCAGATGCTCATACTAATATCGCCTCTGCACACCTTATGTTGAAGGATACAAAGCAAGCTATAAAACATTTAGAGCAAGCTTCGAACTTCAACCCTCTTGACGGTGAGGTTCAGTACAATTTGGCATGTGTCTATGAAGCCACCGGAAGAATAGATGATGCAAAAACTAGGTTTGAAAGAGCAGAGATGATGGGTATTGATAAAGCTCAATCTGCATTAGAAAAAATCAAAAAAAAGCTCGCTTAAATAAAACACAATAGCATATTTTCACATTGCTTTTTTTTTTATCGAGATCCACCAATATGAACCGAACGCAGTACTCTTGCAACATCTTCCATAGCTTTCCTTCGTATTTTTTCTTTGTGACTCAGAACAGAGTGCATCGGTAATGGTGTACGAAGTAGTCTATTATAAGGTGTTAACCAAATATTAATAAACTACGCCCAACTTACTTTTCAAACAGAGCAGTGACATCGCGGCCATTTAATCTATTGTACTTTTGATTTCTAACTGGTGGGCTTAGATACTCCTCGGGGTTGTCGCTTACAATAGCCAAGTCTAGGAGCTGTCGAAGTTCCAAGAAAGTGTCAATTACAGTAGGGTCGCGTAGACTTTTAACAAAGTCTTCAATAAAACGAACGTCTGTATCAAAGTTGCTCAAGGCGATTTCTGTCATATTATGCTGACTGGGAGAAAGTAAAAGGCCTTTCATCGACTGATTAAGGTGCTCTAAAGCATCAAAATAAAGCATACTCTTAATAGTTTCAGGTAAGTTTAGCAAGGCTGCGTTGATCAAATTAGTCAAAAAGGTCACCAAGTCTTGCAAATTGGGACTAGGCAGGTTTTGCATTTCTTCAGACTCCCTATTGTCATGATTTACTGTTATTACATATAATTGAAAACTTCTAAACGGTTACCAATCATATTCCAAAAGTTCCAAAAATTCATCTAGTTTGGAGTTAACCAATTCAAAGACACGTCTCTCAGCTTTTCTTCGGGTTTCATTGAATGTAGATGTTGCTTTCAAGTGGATATGGCCAGATCGATGAAAAGATCTTGTCTCCATCAATAGCATCTCAAAGTCAGGACAAGTTGATTCAAAGTACTCAATGTTGATAATGATTTGAACAATTTGTGACAGGTTAGTTGAGAGAAGCTTTTTTAGTAAAATGGCGTTTACTTTCTGGATAAGTAAACTGTCAACCGCCTATTATAAAACTATTAATAAAAGATGTTACTTCTTTCTTGCAACAAGAAGCACCTTTTTCAATATATCGTCCATTTCTCCATGCGTTTGGGAAAACCCTTCGGCAAACTGGTAGAACTGGTGCACAAAAAAACTAACATCGCGACAGCATGTAGGGAATACTTTAGAAAACGGTAATCTCAGTGGGAATCTATTAAATATATAAGCACAAAAAATACTAGTCTTATCAGCCTACATACCCGTATCTTCTAATAAACTCACGGTCAGGTCTAAAGCGGGTATATTGCATTACTTCTTTTAGCTCCTCTTCGTTCTCTACTGTCATAGGCATACACTCGTCCTCTTGCACAATCTTTTAAAGGTTATTGAATATATCTGTACAAATACATTTGAAAATATGACTTACCTTTTCCATAACCTCGCTGTACTGATTAATAAGAAGCTCTGAATACCTCTGAAACAATGTCAGTAAGGTTTCTTGCAATGGTTTGACAGAATAGTCAAATCCCTAAAATAGCCAGGATGAGTTTTGTGAGCTTATGTAATCGCGCTTTAGCAACATTGAAAAAAAATCAAATAATACCTCAAGCGTTTGAATAAACATCAAAAGCAAAAATTTGATTCTCAGGAACAACTTTGGATCTTTGCACCCCTTCAGACTTTCTGATACTACCAGAATAACTTTACCAGTAACCATTTCCCATAAACCATCCACTTCAGTTTGGTTTCTAAATTCTGTTGTATTGTGTAAAATCATATGCTCAATAATAAAAAAACCAACAATATCCTCTAGTAAAGTTTCAAAAGTAGTAAGGTTTCCGTCACGCAAGTTGATAGGTGTCGATAATGCCAGATTAGCTTGTGCCTACTATCCGCGTTACTCACCAAATCTTTAATAATTTTTTAAAGAATAAAGACTTACTCTTCTGTCTTCTGAATAAGAGTTTTTAAACTCATTAGGCTTTCCAAGGGTACTGTAAACATGTATACATTTATAAAGAGGCTTGAAATCGATCTCTACTTCATCTAATATACTAGCTATTGACAGGATTTCTTAGTAATTCTTCTATGTAGTTTTTCAGTTGGATTTTCTTTTACTTTCGAGTCCTTCGTTAACAACCATTTCAATAGCAGAATTGACCTGGTGATGCTGAAGATTTTTCAATTTTGGGTTTTCAGTAGTTTTCAATCTCCAACTTTCTTGTCTTTCTTGCATACGTTGCATTGCTAACTGGCCAATTTTCCGAGATATTTCGCGCACCCTTTGGTTTGTTTGTAAGACAACTTTTTTTTGTAGTCGCTTTGTGCTCTTTCTCAACTCCTACCTAGCAAGCCATTCTTTTAATTCAAACGTTACTGTTGTTTTTATTGTGTTTTGCATTACAGGTACTCCTTGAGCTAAGATATGGAATATTAGTGTGAAAGCTTTATACAACGTAATTTTAGAGTATACCTAGCATTTTAGCAAACGTATAGTGTGTCGCTTGTCCTAGATGATCATCGTCTAAGTTGTCCAATGTCTAAGTATAGTTAGGTCATATGTAACTGATTTGGTACTTTTACAGTTATTACCTTGAGTGCTGCATAATATTTTTTCTTTTCCAATTGTTCGTTCACTTTATCAGCAGACTCCAATACAACAAGGCTCGATTGTAAAGCTTCGATGACATCCTCAATATTTTGCTGAACTTTTTTGGCACGGGTCAACTCTCGTTTCTATATATATAGGAATTGTGATGTATTTGTGAGCTAAAAGCGCCTTGTGTTTTTTTACTATAAATCTTTACAGTACCCTTTCCGCCCACTTGGCTCCTCTCTCTTGTAGCGATTGGTTTACTTCAGTCAATTTGCCACGTAGCTCTTTGGATTCTTGTCGTACATTAAGTAGTCCATCTACTGTATTTACAAGTTCCTAGTTTGTTTTATTTTCTGTTTAATATGTGATTTTTTGCTGTTTTTATATCACAGATCAGATACCTGGTAATGGGAATTACACATGCGCTCAATTTCTGCATCCTTTTTTCTAATTAAAGCATCCAAGCTGTCCAGAAATGCCGTCTGCTTCCCTGTCTGTGTGATGTTTTTAATGACTGGGCCGAGTTGCTCGACATTCTCTGCATCATCTAAAACGGCTGAAAGCGCCAAGTCATTTCCACCAGTAGGCATGTCTACATCTTTGAACGACATGCGATTGAAAGACTTGGAAATTTGATCTAATTCTGCCTCGTTTGTTGTTTCTGGCATGAGAGATGTATTAAGCAAACTTGTAGATTAAAAAGAAAGCACTTCAGAGTTGTACTTTGGACGAAAACCAAAGTGTTTAATAAAATTTGATCTCCACTTCAAGTAGACACACATCCTGTTTCATGCAAGCTTGATAAAGACAAAGAAGAGTGTAAAATTCTATTATTACGGTTACTCTCTCTTAGTCAATCTTTTGTTTGACTAAAAGCGTTTTTAACAGAAACCTTATAAGACCACTGAGTTAGTCTTAAAGCATGTCCATTCAAATTTATAATTCTATATGGTGGTTTTTTTCTCAAAACACGAAAATTTAGGGATACTACCTGGGAATGCAAAACGGAATAGAAAGATACTCGATAAAACACTTTATACGAAAATCAAGTAGTGTTTTATGTAATATGAGATATAATGTCTGCAATTATATAGATATATATATATGTATATGTGTATGGTTTGCTAAGTGTAAGACTTCAGCGGTACAAAAGGTAGAATAATATGTAGTTCACAACTCATATATCTCTTCTTCCAAAGAATCCCATCCCTTTACTAATCCCATTTTTAGTTGCAAGGTGGTAAATATTTTGTCTTCATTTATGTGCCACATTCTATCGTGATCAAACACAATAAACGACTGCTCTGATATCCCATTGCCACGACCCTTAAGGTAGACATCGGTATATCCAATAAAGTCTATTTCTCCATTATTGTATTCAACCATAAAACAAACGGATATTTTTTCTTGTGCATTTAGCCATTCTCGTGCTTCCTCTAGAGAACCCTGTAAAGGTGTTCCTTTTTGATACTCGATCACTTCCCATTTATCTTTCAAAAGGTTTACTTGTATATCGTATTCCTTATTTATAAACGCATATCTAATAAAAGCTCTTTGGATATCGCTGTAGCCATCCATAAAAGAGGACATATTTTTCGCCTCAATCAGTTGAAAAAAAAAGCTGTATTGCTCTGTGCCTCTTCCTACAACTATACAGTCTCGGGTCAGGTCATCTTCTTCCGTATCGTTAGCTATATATCCACTCTTTTCGTCTAGGTGATTTATATCCTCGTCCTCTGGTTGAAGATACCCGCTTTTGCTATATTCTTCATCCTCATCGTCTTCTTTTTCATCTGACGAAAAATCGCCCTCTCCAGGAAACAAATCACTCACATCTGAGCATATCTCCATACCCAACTCACCTTCACTTGAAGGCGTCTGATTGTTCGTTCTCATAGGCAGCTGTAGTGGAGTTCCTACTTCTTTGTTGATAGCTTCAGCTGAAGCATGATTGGGCATTTCAACAATGAACAGCCCAGCTTTGATCTGCGCACGGCCATTTTCCATTCTTAACCAACTACCTTTGTTAATCACAAATTGTTGTATTTGTGTGATTTCTTTGTTTTTGCGATGCAAGCGAACTCTTTTTGCATCATTGATTTGAAGCTCTACTATTCCCAAGTTTTCTCGTTGCATTTCCTCAGATACACTCATGATTTCTAATGTGATAGTTCCCTGTCTTTTTATTAAGTTGTAAAGTATCTTATCTGATAGATAATAAATGAGTGTTGTTCTCCATTTTGGTGCTTGAGTAAAAGGTGTAGGGCGTGTGTTTATTCGTGTGTTGGGAGGAATGAGATCGTCCACCGCTTTTGGCAGTTTTAAATTAAGTCGTGATGTAATGTACAATTCCCTGTCATCCTGTACACTGAATTGTTGACCTGTTTTTTTGTGGGAGCATTACAATACAAAAAAAAAAAGGCAGTAAACAGCGAGTATACCTTCATCAATAGCCACAAGAAGAGCGTAATGGCAATTTCGTGTTAAAAGAAGTGACATTATACGAATCTATAACAAAAAAAAAAAAGAAAAAGGAGAGAAGAGGAGAGGAAGGGACAATAACTTATTAGGACAAACTGAAATACTTCTTTCAAGCCTTCATACATTTTAATAGAAAAATAAAAAGAAAGAGACAAACCTAAAATATTCTTTATTCGTTCCTGTAGTGCTTTATAGTCATCCTTTAATACAAATAAATTACAATGAACAATTGGAATACGTTGCGCAATACTTCGATACATAAAAGCTGCGCACTATTAAACATAGTTGTTGCTGTACTTCTGTAAGATCAAACGGGTTACTGGATATCCCCTTAACATTTCTTTGTGATTTTTAAAGACAATAAATTACCAATTTCTTTTTTTTTTTTTTTGTCGTGTCAGAGATAACTTAAACGCTTGAGTATTTGAATGAATACCAATAGAGTACAGAAACACAATAAGTATTGACTACATTTATATAGGAGCAATTGTATTGAAAAAGAACACAATGCATACAAATCCTTTACAATTAAACAATAAGTAGGTTGAAGCTCTGTGCAACTATAAATGGTTTAACAAATGAATATTAAGAACAGAAACACTGTGTTGTGAAACAGCTCCTATACTACAAAAACTTTAGAAAGAAATAACGCCAAGCTATATCACAAGATGCATTTAGATACATGTCAAACACTTAAACTTGGGAGACAAAGATACATGCCCACTAAACGGCCAACATGCATTAGTTCAAATCAGATAATTAAGTCTTGAGAAAGCAATAAACATCACTTATTTTTTTTTCCTTTTATAAATCAACCGCTTCGACAAATACGAGTCCACGACCTTATTTAATAGGTATTGCCTAAAGCCTTAAGGTTTGAGATTTGTAAAACGATAGAATATAGGTGAATGTATGAGACTTCTATTATGTAGGCTTTGACACAAGAAACGTATACTCAAATAACCTCTTATATAACTAACATTCCAAAACTCTCCCTCTCATTTTTTTTAACTTCTACTCTTCAAATTTGCAGGAAGTAGCACTGCTTGAAAAAATATAGTTATAAAGAAAAAAAAAGTCTCAGCAACCTAAAAACCGAGCTATCAATAAAAAGTTTTTACTTTGAAAACCCAAAATTTCTTCATCAAAAGTGCAAATCCGATACACTGAGACACTTTAAAAATTTCTTTAGTTGAGTGCTTCAAGAATAGTTTTAGCTGTTATTTTGCCTATTATTCACTAAAGATTTTTATTTAAAAAATAAGCCTTGAAGATTGTCCTTCCGAAGGAATTAGGAGACTATCAATGTGAGCGAAACAAAAAGGTTGCTAAACAGTTTTTGAAAATAAAAGGCTCACTAATAATTTTTATGTTTAAAAAAATGTTGGAGAAAATCATTAAAAAAACGGTTGAACAAAGGGACAAAGAATAAATGTTTCCTAGTAATTGATCTTTCGACACATGTGAGTACTTGATGCTTTTAGTTTTCTTTTTAAGAAAAAAAAACTTGACTTTCTCTTTGTCAAACTACTCGAATTTGTTTTGTTCGATTCCTTCCTTCAGCAATAAACGAAACTGTTCTGAGCTGGCTGCAAACTTGCATATTGGATGACTGCGGATACAGTATTGAAGCAAGTGCTTAGCTATATTGATCGTTTTGTATCTTTGAATTTGGATTCAAAGAACCTATTCTAATGGCCGTGGACTGTGTTTTCTTTTCAAAGACCTATATTGGTCTGATAGGACAATATATGACAGAAAATAGCCACTCCGTGACCTGCAAGTTTGTACTCACAGCCTTTATCTTTGTTTCTTTTATTTTGTATGTGGTATCTGCTTTACTCAATTTATACTAACGGAGAAGGTATAATGACTTTTTGTTCTTTAAGAATGTAGTAAGTTCCTAAAAATTTTCAGAGCAACCTACAACCACTACTCTTCTACCAGGAAAGCAATATGTGGTTGGGAAAACAGGTGGAATAAAAACGAGCGGCAGTGCTTGCTAGGAAGGCTAACATCAGCGGTTTGATTCTTTTTTAAAACCTTGTAGATTCGCAAATCTTAATTATGCATGACAACAGCATTAGTAAAAAGCATGTAACGTTTACTGTTGGATCTTATTCGGTTTCAAAGCTTGTAAATACAAAAATAACTTTAACTTTCGCAAAACACACTGATCAAGACGATTCAATAGGAGGACATTAGCTTCAAACCTAGTGTCAATCTCATAGCCCATAAAACAACTTACGGAACTCGTCTAAACGGTGACTTAATAAAAGGACAAGTACCGCTTTTACAGGATAGCGTGATACAACTAGGGAGCTTGGGATTTTATATGAGGTGATTTATAGACTGTCTTCTTTAATCTAATCAATTCTAGGCTTCGCTGGAAAAATGTTGTCGTATGCAGGAACGCAGCTAAAAGTTTTGAAAAGAAAAAGTTAGCAAAGGCTGCCATTCGTTCAGGTAAAACAATCTTAGTAACATTTCTTTTTTTTTTCAAAGAAAAAAAAAAGTATTTACGTATCAGTAAAAGGTTTTAGCATAGTCAAAACCTGGGATGAAAGATGTACACACCTGTACATGACGGATCTTATAGTGAGTGATCGGCTGATCTATGCTTTGATTAACAACAAACCGATTGTATCAGACAAATGGCTAGATAAACTGGCGGAAAAGGGAGATATCGATGAAGCAGATAGAGGAATTGAACCTGTAATTTTGGAAAACTATGGACCTTTAAAGAAACGTGTAGAATTGATATACAATCCTGGCCGAGAGGAACTGTTCGAGGGGATAGAGTTTTGGATATATTCTAAAGAACAAGTATTGTGTGAGATGATAAACGGTTCAGAAGTATCTGACATTTGATAAAAGGGTATTCGCTTGGATTTTTTGATAGCATTGTGTCAAGGGAGCATGAAGCTTTTAAATTTGAATGAGGATATAGATCTGACTAGTTTGAACGAGACTACACTGATCATCCAGCCGCCTGAGGAAATGCTAACCAGTGACAGGTGGATTGCTTTAGAAATGCAGTTTTGCAGTAATCATGGCTTTGTTCGGTCAATCCAGGAACACGAATTAATTTATTCGATACTTTATTGCTCAACCAATACTCTATGCAACCCTAAAACACCATACCCTTTTGAAACTACTAATTGCACCAAACCAACATCAATAGATAAATTACGCCCAAACCAAAACATCACTGAAAATCCGCCTTCAAAGTCCGCACATCGAGCAGCTTGCTCATATCCTCTGGATGATAAACACCATATAAAAACAACATATCAACCTTCTTGCTCTCTTTCTAATAGTGACACAGCTACATTCAGCCCTCAAAGCAGCTTTACAGAAGCTTCTGAAGCAGACACAATCATGTTCAATCCTTCTAATACAGACTATCCTAATAAAGGAGAATGTCAAGAGTCTGGAGAAATATGCAAGTCATTAAACTCAAAAGAGTTGGATAGTTGCGATAAGGCCTCTATAGAAGCAATACCAAACGAATCAAAAAGCCTGGGTAGCTGCAATATCGCATCCTCTTTGATTCCTAGTGTCAATCAATTTTTTGATGACTTTTTAGGGGTTTTGGATTCCCCTCCAGTGGAAAACTACCTCTCAAACGTTGAAAATGATTCAAAACCTTTGAAAACTTCCACAACAGAGCAAACAAAACCGCATGAACTATCATCTTTGTCAAACCAAGACAACAGTAACTATAATTCTCTATCTCCACAAGGCGATATATATACACCGGACACTACAGATGAACAAAACACCACCACTATACAAGGCAAAGTCTTATCAGATAATCAGGATTCGCTAAATGCACGAAGCCCAGAACCTGCCTTTCACGATATTTTTGACATGGGCTCACCTATTGCAAATTTAGATCAAGAACCAGAACCTAAAGTAGATTCACCACAACTCAAACCACGAGAGGACAGCGAAGTGCAGGCTAAAAGGCGCCATAGCCCTGAATCCAATACTACTAAAACGGCACTAGCTGATAGCATAAGAGAGCCTCACCCTGTGTCTAGAAACACTGATCCCAAGTCTAGAGAATTAAATGGAAATCCGCCTTCACAGCAAGTGGTTTATAAACCGCTTGTCAAAAGGCCATATACTAACATGTCTGAAGTAGCCTCTTTGCCTACCGGAGTAAACTATAAACGATTTCAAAAAACAAAACAGCTACAGGGCTATGCATCTTCAGATACTATACATATATCTTGTCCTTTGGAACCAAAAAGTAATGAATATCGGATCTTCATGTTTTGTACTTAATGCTAAATTTTTTTTTTTTTTTCTGCCTTTCTTGTAGACAATAGAAGAGTGCGAAATTATAGATTAACAACTGATGAAGTTGACAAAGACATTGCAATTCGAACAAATTTGGGACGTTAAAGAAGAGCCAAAAGAAAAGGGCAGGACCATCAATAAAATTTTATTTTAGCCTCTAGACTTCCTTTTACGTTTAGTTTTACACTTTTTACACATACATGTTCCATCACTCAAATCTGTTTCAGAGTCTGTTGAAATTACAGCTAGTTTTCGTTTCCTGGTGTTATCTTCGTTTTCAGTAGTACTTGTGCTACTGCTACTTGTAGTCGAGCTAGCAGTACTGTCGCTACTACTACTTGGAGGGATTTGTGGTATAGTTCTGGTAGACTCTAAACGTTTGGCTATTTCGCCATAAATCTCAGGCTGTTTCTTTCCTAATTCTATTACTTTCCTAAACAACTTTTCACCTAGTTTGGGGCGTGCATGTCTTGTGTTGAGATACACGTATTCTAAATTTGTCATAGAGCAAAAGTTTTGGGTGACAGCTACAGTATAATCAAGGTTCATGACAACATGAGCCCAACCCCCTGGAACGAAAATGGTCTCTCCGGGCTGTTGAAGTACTTCGACCATCCCCCATTGTTCACCTAGACTCCTCTGTCCGTTCTCCAGCCTTTTCTTAAACTTGGGATACACTTGATCAAACCAAGATACACCCTCACGGTCATGGGGCTTCATAGGTGGATCATAAAGCTCTTTGGGTGTATTTGGGGGAAAGAGACACCAGCGTTTATGTCCACGAATGAGTGCATTCCAAGCTGAAGTCCCTAACGGATCTTTGTGAATACCGGTTCCACTTCGACCCCCGCCAATGACCATCCATCGATAGGGTGGTCTTCTTCCACCCGTAAGTTGAAAAAAGTCATCTGAAAAATACTTTGGTACTTTATAATCGTCTAGTAAAGATTTTGTGTTTTTGGGTTTTTTAGATCTCGAGGATCGATAGAAGCCACTATCAAAAATATAAAGAGGCGAATCGTCCATCGTTCCTTCGTTGGTCGAATAGTATAAGAACTCTTTCATTTTCATATATACATTATTGTCGTTGTCGTCGTCTCCTACTTTGAAAGTATGTGATCGATAATTTTTTAATAGATACTATAAAATTTAAGTCTATGGTTTTGATTTTTAGCACTTACTGCTTCCGTCCAATGTTTATTTGCTTTCCATTCATCGGTTACATGAGTAATGACAACCGGAATATTAGGCGCTTCGTATTTGTCTATAAACTCTTTTTTTGTAGTAATTCTATAATCTATTCTAGGAACTGTATCGAGGTAGGAATCTATCCAATAGTCATTGCGATGGAATTTCCATTTTCGCCAGTCAAACAAGTCGATTTCTGTTGTGATCGAATCAGCGTTATGTTCACTATTTTAGTTGCAGTTTTTTTTTTTTTTTTACCCGATCGAACTTTTAATTTCACCTTTTTGATCTTTGCATTATATTTCTCACTTTTCGATAATCTATGCTTTTTTTTTGCCTTTTCTGATGAGGTGTGTTTAGATACCATAGGTTTCAGACAAAACAAAAAAAAGAGTAAAAAAAAAATTTTCTTTCTAAAATTTTAAACTTTTTGTTTTTTTTTTTTTTTTTTCTTCTTTTTTTTTTTTTTTTTTTTTTTCGTTTTTTTAACTATACAAAATAAACCAAAAGCTATTGTAATGCCACGCAAAGGATATAATGAGGACGATGAGGATTCCATGTCTACCTTCTCGGAAGACTGCCGTTCAACGCGAAAATATATGCAACCGGGCACTCGACGATTAGCTTCACATAGCAAAAAGAAAGTTGCCTACTTTCATGATGAGGATGTCGGGAATTACCATTATGGAGTAAAGACAAAGAAAGAGTGAACTGTTTTTTGAATGCTTATTGTATAGGAACGTCATCCTATGAAACCTCATCGATTGACTTTAACCAACCATTTAGTACTTAAATATGGATTGCACGACAAGATGGAAATATATCAACCTAGAAGAGCTACCGATAACGAAATCAGAAACTTTCACTCTGAGGACTATGTCGATTTCTTAAAAAGGTACAGTCATTAGAAAGAAAATAAAAAACCAAAAAAAAAAAAAAAAAAACAAAAAACAAAAGGAGAATGATTAAGCTGTGTCGCAGAGTTACACCGGATAACGCCGATGAATATGAAGCTCTGTTCCAACGATTCAATGTGGGTGACGACTGCCCCATATTTGATGGGATTTACGACTTTTGTCAAAGATATGCAGGAGCAACAATAGAAGCGTCCCGAAAGCTTATAGCAGATGGAGCCGATATATGCATCAATTGGTCTGGTGGGCTTCACCATGCGAAAAAAAGCGAGGCAAGTGGCTTCTGTTATGTCAACGATATTGTTCTTGGGATATTAGATCTGCTTAGGTAAAAATGAGCTTTTTGTTTCTATATATGTATATATAAAAGGGTAGCTGGTTTTAATCCTAATTAAAAAGGTACTTTCCTCGTGTACTGTATATTGATATTGATATACATCACGGCGATGGTGTACAGGAAGCGTTCTACTCTACTGACCGAGTGATGACTGTCAGTTTCCATAAATATAACGGCGACTTTTTCCCTGGAACAGGACATATTGACGAGATTGGTAGTTCACTGGGCAAGTACTATTCCGTTAACGTTCCTCTTCGTGACGGTATAGACGACGATGCTTATGTTTGGCTGTTTAAAGAAGTAATGGATGCGGTAATAGGCACCTATCAACCTTCAGCGATTGTCTTGCAATGTGGTGCTGATTCGCTGGGGTGCGATCGTTTAGGCTGCTTCAATCTAAGCATTCGGGCTCACGGTCGATGTGTTCAACTGGTGAAAAACTTCAATATTCCTTTATTAGTTGTTGGTGGCGGCGGATATACGGTTCGAAATGTCGCGCGATGCTGGACATACGAGACATCAGTCCTTGTAGATACAGAATTAAGTGAGAATCTGCCGCCAAACGAATACCGCGACTTTTTCAAACCAGACTACAAACTGCATCCGGATTTGAAAGGGCGTGTAGAAAATCAAAACGACAGAACCTATTTATTAAAAGTGAGAGAACGTGTGATGGAACAGCTTAGATACTTAGACGCTGCTCCAAGTATTCAGATGCAGGAAATTCCTCCCGATATACAAGGATTTTTAGATGGAGAAGAAGAACAAAGAGATCTCGAAGAAGATACAGAAGTAGGAAAAGATACCAGACGCTTTAGATCTAGGAGCATTATACACGAGAACGAATGGTATAGTGACGACGATGATAGCGATGGTGGATGGAAAAATCAGATGGACGTAGATGACGACGATGATTAAAAAAATTTACTTACGCTGTATAATAATTTTTTGTTTGTACTCTTAAAGAAGTAACGAACAAAGCTTAATTCCTTTTTTGTTTTTTGTTTTTTCTCAATTGCTTTGTTTATTTACTATATGTCCCTTTTTTCGAATGTAAAGAAAACGGACTGAAGTTTGACACGGGAGTATATATTCTTGGGATATTAAACAAAACTCTAATATTGCATAATTCTGGTTACTAGCTTAAGGTTAGTTATAGGACTGATAGAAGCTAGAAAGATTCCTTTTTTTTTTTTTTTGACATCTACATAATCTGTTCCTTCATTTATTGAGTAAAAACCAGTATGTAGAGAGTAACACACTAAGAAAATAAGACAGGTTTGGTAGAGCAGACTAACAACTGAGATTTAAATGTAGAGTTCACAACTGCAGGTCTTGTATACTGCGTGAAGGCTGCTTGATGCGCAGTGCCGATCCTCATTCGGAGAATCAATGCACCATAAGCATAACCCACTATTTAAATATAGAGAGTAAAAAATACTTTATTCACAAGTAAAAATTTGATTCTTTCTACCACAAAGGACCTTTAAAAGAGAAAAGAGAAGGTTTCGTGACTTATGAGAAGCAAACTTGAATACCATTTATCTATTGGAAAATAGATGTTATAGATCGACTCAAAAAACCAATGGATTAAGAAATAACTGTAGCCAATTTTTTTTTTTAAAATATAGCAACAAGAAAAAAATCAACCCTAATTTATGTGCAAAGTATGCACTAATACCAGTGGAGGCACTGTGGAGTCGAAAGAGAAAAAGGCCTTTTCGTCGTACAAAAATATGCAAAGGAAAACACAGGTATATAGCCATTTTTGTCCAAGAATGATCGTGGCATTGTATATCGGGACAAATGACACACAAGCTTGATATAAAGAAGCACAAGAATCGTAAATTTAAAAAAAGAATTTGGCGATTGAATGCAGCTTCAAAAACAAAGCCTACGATACCGAAAGTTTACCGGTAGACTTACTATAGGCGAGTAAAGTAACCCTAGTTAAAGTCATTAAAAATAAAAAAAAAAGCAGATAGTCAGCTGCTGTTTTTTTTTTTTTTTTTTTTTTTTTTTGTAAGTGTTTATACTTTAGTTATAAAATAGAAAGCTTTTTGTGGTGGGTCCACCCGTTTGTACCTGACAACTTGAAAAATTAAACAGTTTTTATTTTTAAAGCTCTTCTTGAAATGCGGATTACCCAAAAAAAAAATACATATTCGATGATATGTAGGAAAAATACATAAAAACAACCTTAGACAAGAGCTTTCGCCACTCTTAGCCTGGCTTGTGAATGTAAGACTTTATGGTTGAAATGGCTTTTTCCGTTAATACCGCACTTAGCCGAAATGTTGTTTATCTAGCTCACGCGATAAAACCTTTTGTAAAGAGACTGCCTATCCAAAATTTGTATTGGCCGGACGATGAAGGCTTATAGCACACTCTTTACATAGGAAATTCGATAAACTCACGATTTCCAGAACATTTCCTTCTGGTATAGCAAAGCTATGCGAATAGCCACACGTACCAACTTACACTAACTCGTGGTTAATTCTATTTGTTACCACCGTCAAGTAGCGGCCATGTGAATAAAGCATACCAGAAAAAAAAAACGCCGTCTATATCTTTTGTATAGTGACAGATAAATTTCCTTTTTTAAAAAAAATCTTACATCTAACAAAGAAATGACTTTTGAGAGAGTTATGTGTGTGTGTGTTTTTTTTTTTTTTCATTATCAAATGGTGGATACTAACTTTGTAAAGAAAAGAGAGATTGATTGTTGAACAGGCGATTATATAAAATTCAAATCCGAACTTGTTAAGCTGGGTAATAAAACAAATGAATGACCAACGCACGCTTCGATTTCCAAGATAAATGACGATGATCTGTCATGACGCGTGGAGCAAAAGAGACAAACAAGAAAAAAGAACTGCGAGCCTAAACGTCATAGAGGGTCTTTTTTTGGAAATTATATAGGAAGCGGCAGGCTATTTTGTCTTGTATAAGCTTTTCAACGTTTGTTGGTAATCTTGACGTGAGCATTTGCAGCCTATTACACAACAACAATAACAATAGACACCGCTTTTCAAGTCCAGAAAAATCGATTTCCGTAAAAAGCGAATTGTAAACAACGAAAAAAGTAAAAATAAAAAATATTTATTTTATTTATTTTATCTTTATTTAACTAGAGAGGAGACAGAAGAAAAAAAAAACCATGCTCACTTAAAGACCTTTATTGGCTTTTTTTATTTTTGTTTTTTCATCATTTTTTTTTTCTTTTTTCAAGAAAAATAACCTTTTATTTATATTACTTACTGTTTGCTTACCTGTTATTTTATTATTCCATTTTATTTTTACTCTCTTGTTTTCCTTTTTCTTTTTTTTTTTTTCTTTTTTCAACATGACACATGCGACAACAGAAGAAGTGCAGATTGAAAGGCCCGCAACAAAACGTGTGACTTTTGCAGAAGAACCGCAAATTGAAACTATATCCGACTACTCTTCTATTTCTTCCGGCTCGACTGCACATCCACCTTTCCAGCCTCAAACGAGCGTTCGATACGTTCAACCTATTCCACAAAAAACGGTCAGCGGCTATTGGTATCCAACCTTTTTATCCCCACCGCCACCGACTAAGAGAACTCTGGATCATACTGAAAGACTCATTGACCAGAAACTTGACCAAGCCATGGCGCTGGACCCTGATCTTTTTTGCTCCAAAGAGCAGGTCAAAAAGAAGGGTTTATTTCACAAAGTCGTTCTGAAATCAAAAAAGTTACCTTTGAGAAGAAAAACTTTCAAGGAAACTGTGTAAATTATTCATCCTGTAAAATAAAACAAAACTCCCTCTCTCTCTCTCTCTCTCTCTCTCTCCCCTACTCCTACTCCTACTCTTTGCTTCTCTCTCTCTCTCTCTTCCCTGTTTATTATAGAACCAAGAAAAAGAAAAAAACAAGCCACCTCTCTTCTTTCCGTCAAAGGTCTTTTTCGAATGAAAAAAACACCAAACGAGTTGTTTAAAGTTGTCTGATGTCAAAGATGTCTGTAAATAAAAAGACGGCAGATCGATCTTCTTCTTCCTCTTCCTCTTCTTCTTCGATTTCTTCATAGTAATAAGAGTTTTCGTCGTACCGTTTCTTCTTTAAATCGAATTTTCCTCCTTTAGTAGATGCTTTTGCAAACCCAGGCAAAAATTCGACGGACAATGTTTCTTCAGCTAGAACCAGTGACACTAGAGTAGCCTCTTTCCAATCAGAAATCTCAGGGGTATAGTTATTGGTCAACTCGAGTGTCTGCTGAGCAGTTAGTTTCGAGTAAACAATCTTGATGACTTACTTTAATTGCTATACGGTCGCCAACTGAAATTTGAGTGTTCTGAAGATCCACTTTGGGACAAGCTTCGTAGTCTACAGTGGTAGCTTCCTTCGTTGGTAATGCAACTGGAGCTTCTTGGGTAGGCTGTTTCTCCACTGAATTTTCTGCGTAAAATAGTGTAGGCACACGGTGGATCGGATGTTCTTTAGTGGCGTGAGGGTTGAGTTTTTTTAATCGGTGTTCGGGTGCTACCTCGGAATAAGTGACCATAGCGCGACCATATTTGTTCTTGGGATCTTCTCCTTCCTCTTGCATTTCCTCTTCTAATGCTTGCTCCATAGAGTCAATAGTGTCTGTTACCATAGATACCACCCCTTTGCTTTTGAGTGATTCAATCTCATTTTGTAGATTCTTGCTATTTTTTTTGTGTTCCTTCTGTATATGTTTCCTTTCTTGCTCCCATTCTTTCTTGAGAGCCTCCAACTTGTTTTCCATTTTCTTTTTTTCTTGCTGCCATTCTTTTTTGCCTGCTTGGGCCCATTTTGAACAAGCTTGTTCGTGTTCTTTGGCTAGATGCGCTAACTTTTCTTTTAAATCACTTGTACTCTGGATTGCTTTCTTTAGCTCTTTTTCTTTCAGCTCATTTCTTTGTACAGCTTTGCTCAATTCCTTTTTGCTTTCTTCTTTTTGTTTTTTTAACCTATCGGTCAATTCCTTTTTGCTTTCTTCGATTTGCTTTTTCAGCCTTTCATTTTCCTTGTTTCCTTTAGTGCTTCCTTTGCTGATCTTCCCTTTTAATTCTTTATATTTTTCGTGCAATCGCTCGTATTCTGACTTTTTTACAGTGTCCTGGTTTTCTAGTAAAAGACCGCCTTCGACTTTTTTTTTTTTTTTAAAAAAAAAAAAAGAATTAGAGCGCACACTTATATATAGATGTCCCGTACCTGTTTTTCTTTTTTTTGAAGACTTAGACTCCAACTCGGTCGAATTTGGCTTCAAACTAATTGTTTTCTATTTAGCACCTCACAATTTCTTTTATGTGTGTATATGTATAAATCCCTTTACTAAAGTTCATCACTGTCGCGTAAAACGTTTTTTACTAAATGCTCAGGCAGCAACACAGCATCTTCTAAAACTAGGGAAGTGTAACGAGAACGAAAAGATAAATTTAATTCGCTGATGATGTTCGCCTTTAAATTTCCGATGGTTTCTTCCTCATTGGCATAAAACCAAACTTTATAACAAGGTTCAGGTACAATCAAACGAATTCTCATTAGATACAGATTCAAAAAGCACACTACAGAAAAAATTAAAAATATAAAAATAAACTACAAAATGTGACCTGTTTTTACTTTGCATAATTCCTATCACGTGATCATACTGCCTTTCCTTCTTTTCTCCTGCTCTGTATTTAACGTGTCTACAAAATATTTCTCTTTTTCTTTGAAAATTTATTTTTTTTTAAAAAAAAGCGCAGAACTCTTTTATTCAAAGCATATATAAATGAATATTTGTAATCACCAAGTACAATACAATGGTTTATGTGCTCTTTGCGGTACTTTATTAGAAAGGTTTTTATAGATTTTTAAATTGACAACAGGATAATTGACAGTTTACTTTACAAAGCATATCAGACGAAGAGTATATAAACATGAGCTACGACAACATAGGGCTCACAGTGAGCAAAATGGTAAATATGATGATATATGTTGGAGTTTGCAATACCCTTACCGTATTATTGGTGTTATTTTGAAAAAAAAAAAAAAAAAAAAAAACAATGCAACAAAGGAAGCAGAAAGGTTAGAAGTTGAAAATGCCAAACGGTTGTTAAAAGACCACAAACTGTCGTTGATACTCGATTTGGATCAGACAATTGTTCATGCTTCTTGCGATACAAGGATCAGTACCTGGGAGAACCCCGAGATTCGCTCGTTCGTCTTACCTCATACCCAAACACCCTATTACATCAAGCTTAGGCCCGGATTGGCTCTGTTTCTAAAGGAGATTGAAAGTCTTTACGACCTACACATCTATACCATGGGCACTAAAGAATATGCAAAAGCAGTAGCGAAAGAAATAGACCCTGAAGGGCTGATTTTTAAAGAAAAAATACTTTCAAGAGATGAAAGCGGATGTAAGGGCTTTTTAAGCTAAAAAAAAAAAAAAAAGAAAAAAAAACTGACGTTTTATTATTTTTTCAAAATCCTAGGCTTGACACAAAAGAAATTACAACGCATTTTTCCTTGTGATACATCAATGGTAGTTGTATTAGACGACCGGTCTGATGTATGGAGTTATTCACCTAACTTGGTTCGAATCAAACCTTGTAAGTTGATTACCCTGTCTCATTTTCCATAACCAAAAAAAAACTCTGTGCGTAGACGAATATTTTGTAGGTACAGGCGATATTCACAATACAGACAAGGTAAGATTTCGCTTATAAAACACCTTCGTTTGACTTTTTTTCTTGGTAGAAAAAAGAAGAAGACAAAGAGTCGCTTGATAACTTCAATTTTCATGAAGACCAAGATAAAGAACTGTTCACTATACTCGATGTAAGAAACAACACTACTCTTCACCCTCTGAAACTCGATACTATAGATTCTCAAACAAATACACCAAACGTTTTACAAAAAAAAAGAGGGAGGTGACGTTACCAAAATCGTACCCGAAATGAAACATAAAGTACTCTCTCAATGCATTATATCTCTTGCTCCCGATTTGATACCTACAAACATTAGGGATCCTACCCTATCTTGGATTTGGCAAATGGCCACTTCCTTTGGCGGCTCATGCTCAACAGACTTGACAGGAAAAACCACGCATTTGATCACCATTCGACACGATACCAAAGTCAAGACAGCTAAAGAGCACGGCCATGCCCATATTGTCACACCCGCCTGGCTGCTCGATAGTACCGCTCGATGGGCCCTTCAGCCTGAGGAACTCTACAGTCTACCTGAGGAAGTTGACCTAGAGTCAATAGAAGAAGCCGAAAAAGACGAAAAAAGTGAACTTGACGTGGATTGGGATGAGGTGAATAAAGAAGTAGAGGACTTTATGAATGAAAGTGGTATTGACGATGATGGGGATACAACTGACTCTGATAGCACCACGCATGTTAACAAGGTGGACAGGTAAGTCGCCCATGCCCTCTTGATTGAAGTTGCTTACATGCCTCTTAGTCCGACAGCAAGCTTACATAAAAAATGGAAAAGAAAACGAGCACTCGCTGGATACGATGACTCAACACTACCAGAAGATGAAGAAAACGCGATAGCCAAAAAAAGGCATCCAAAACGCGGCAAATCACAACTTTCAAAGGTGACCTTAATGCACAGTCACGATATCCCAGAAGAAAGCACAGCTTCAGAAAGCGATACCACAACCACCAACCCTTACAATAACAGTGTAGCTAACAGTGAAGACGAAGATGATCTGGATTCGTTTGTGGGTGTTTTAGAAAAAGAGTTGCTACAGTCTTGAAATACGAAAATAAAAACAAAAAAAAAAATGTCGGCGATTGGACTTTGGATAGGGCCTGGTTAGAAGCAAGCAAGCAAAAAAAAAAAAAAGAAAAAAAGAAACTGTGTTTATTTTTGTTTTATTTAATTTCAAGTGGGGCAGATATGAGCGATTCGCTGAATGCAACACAGATCGTTGCCTTAATACAAACGCAACTAACACATTCATGTACCAAAAACAGCACATTATCTTTTGTTAAAGGCTTTGTTCTTGGACAGCTCAGTGTAATTGTAGTAGTGATATTGGTTCTTCGCTATTTATTTACAGAGGACGTCAAACATGTCAAAAAGGTATTGGTTTTAGCCTTACTATCTGACTTTTTTCACTAAAAATTCATAAAGAGATATATACCTTCACGACCTTCCTTAAATACTGCTCCCTCCATTGCTGCTACTACTCTACCTAACGACCAGATTACCTCAAAAACATATTATGATGTCATTCACCACCAGCCTGAAAGTACTGATTGGCTTAATGTGCTACTAGCTCAAGTAATTCTTCAATATCGACAAGATGCGAGCATCAACAACCGCCTGAGCCGAACTCTAGACAATCTCTTTAATAGTGGTGTTAGACCTAGTTTTATAGGTCCCATTCATGTAACAGAATTAAATATGGGGCAGGAATTCCCTATCTTCAGCCGAGCAAGAATTCGGTCTTCTGAGGAAGTGGGGTCTATGGTACGTTATTCCAGGCACCTTCACAAAAAAAAAGGGGGCTCAATTTGTTTGAATAGAGAGCAGAGATTGATTTTGAATATAATGACCAAGTGACTTTAGGGATTGAAACTCAAATTATCCTAAATTGGCCAAGACAAGCTTTTGCAGTCTTGCCAGTATCCCTTGTGCTTTCTGTAGTGCGGTTTTCGGGAACTGTAAGCATATTTTGTTTCTTTATACCAACTTGGCATGTCTATAACCTTATATTGAATAGCTTACCATCGAACTGATTAATCCTCCAGAAACAACGACTAAGCCCAAAATTCCTCTCGAGAGATACATCGCCATATCCTCTTATTCAGACTTTATACTCGACCTACAAGTTCAGTCTCTTATTGGCTCCAAAACTAAACTAGAAGATATCCCAAAACTTACAGATCTGATTCAAACCAAATTACGGAACATATATATCGACAAACTTGTCTATCCACAGTTCTTAAAGATCAAAGTTCCCAATATGTGGAAAGAGGAAGGCCCAGAAGAAGAAACAACATCATAACAAACACTCTCTATACACACTCTCACACATGTATATACTGCCTTTTTTTTTTTTTAGAAGCTCTCCATACAATTGCAACGTTTCTCAACTAAAGCAACATCAGCAATAAAAACAGGTTTCATACACTTTTTTTTTTTTTTGGCGTTTATTTAAACTTCTGTAAAAGAAGTCTTGCCTTGTTCAGTAACAACACTGATCAATTTACCACTTGTAAGAGGGATTGAGCCATCAAGGTATCCTTCCAATTGCCTAAGTTAAATAAAAATAAGTAAAAGGCGAACAAGCACTGCAGCTCCTTGCTTACTTTGCAATGTCAGTTGGCGGAGTCCAGCTAGAGAAGTCAGCTTGAGGCATGAATTGTCTGTTCATAGGTGTATCAATGGTCACACTGTTCATAGACACAAAAATTAGAGACCAGTCATAAAAAGTCCATGCGTACTTACGGCAATAAGGCCGATACCTTGACACCTTCCGATAGTCCTCCATTAGGCTGCGCCAAATCATAGACAAGGTGGTGAACAGCGCTCTTAGCAACGCCATAACCAATCATACCTGGTGTAGGGCTCAAAGCAGCCAAAGCACCAGTCAAAGCCAACAATCCCCCACTAAGTTGTAAACCTTTGAGTTTTTGTTTGCAAAAAGGGAAAAAAAAAAAAAAAAAAAGAAAGAATTTTTACGGTTTGAGATAGTTTGCAGCAATTTGAGCAGCTATCAAGGAGGAGTTGACACTTTGTTGTATCATTGTTTCGGCAGAAGTCAGAAAGTCTAACATCTTTTGAGTATTTTTTTTTTTTTTGTCTGATTTACCTTTGCTCTTTGCGTTTCCACCAGCCCAACCACCAGCAACGCAAAAGACAGCAGAAAGCTTTTCGTCTTTTAAAACGTCTGCAACAGATTGCTGTAGACTTAAGCCTTGTTCCTTCAAGGAACCATTACCTGAAGCCAAAGCATTATAGTCTGCCTCTTGGTTTTCGTTCAAATCGATACTGATGACAGTCTATTTAAACAATAAGTAAATTGCTTTCGTAGCGCCCTTTTGAGCTTACATATCCTTTAGATTTAAAATGTTGAACAAGACTTCGTCCTAAAGCACCAGCGCCACCATAAACAAGAACACTACTAACCATTTTGCAGAAAAAAAAAAAAAAAAGGCCGTACTATGCTTCTACAACTTTTATACTCAATAAACAGTCCTGCCCAGCGTGGGAAATTGAAAGTAAACTACTTTCTCCGTCACCTTGTTGCCTTTTATACAAAGCTTGTACCAGTGTGTGAAGACGTCTGCAACAAAGAAAAGACAGCTTTATGCTTCTGAATATGATCAAAAGATTGAAATAGGAATACATTTTTCAAGACAGCGTTTACGCAAATATGAATTGAACTCTCGTCGAAGAACTGTACTTTATTCGAGTGTAAACTCCAAAAGAGCGCGTCTGGCGGCTCTTTAATCAATTATCTTTACAAAATCAGCAAGTGCTGCCTGTCAATAAATAAAATCACAAAACTTGCTTTTTTTCCAAGACCAAAAGGACCAGTTGAATAGTTCTGTATATATTTCGAATAGGTACGGCTGCTTCGTCACAATAGGTAGAGATGAGGCAAAAAAGAAAAAGTTTCAGGCTTTGGATGTTTGTTACCTCTATCAAATCAATACCATGGTTAAGAATACGGAAACTGTAGCTCACAGGCCAGTCCCTACTGTGTAAAACGTTCTAAACGGAATAGGAAAAAAAAAATGCATTTCTCATAGAAAATAAAGTAAAGTCAAACTTAACAAAAAAAGATCTCCACAAATATAATTGTATTTACAATACACCTTTTGACTGTGTTTTCGTTGGCATTTTTACACTCTAGTAAACTTTTGGGATAATGTGGCTTTAAATTAGAACACTTATGGCTTTGTTTATGATGATAAGTGCTTTAAATGCATAGCCGTAGGTAATGATACAATTAAATCTTAGACTTTGTATTGTGTTTTTATTCTGAACTCTCGTTTTGTAATTTGAACATTAAAGAATATCACATCACTATTTTGTATTTTCCCATTCTATCTCATTTTGCATTGCCCTTGCTACTTTTTTTCTAGGCCCAAGTATCTGAGCAAAAGTAAACACGAAAAAGGTAGATATTGATACTAGGTTTATTTATATGGGCGACTAAACATGTAAGTATATGTTTTCTAAACAAATCTCATTTTGTGCGATTTTGAAAAATGAATCTACTACTTCTGTGGTGATTTGGAAAAGATAGTAGATGAAGTTGGACCGTCTGGATTGAGACAATAGGCTGTATCGGGACAAGGGGAGACGGCTCTAGAGATTGGGTTGACTTGGGTAACATTACATACGGTGATAGATAATGCGTGATACAATGACATTTTTTGATATTTTAAAACACCTCTGACCACAAGACCGTAAGGGTATCGGATGATACGCGACCACCGCTCGTTTCCGCTCGTATCAGCACCAGGCGACTTGATACGGATTTGGCTGACAACTTCTTTTAGGGCCGGCTGGCGTACACTAGACGGGATCGCCAGGGGCTCATCGAAGCGAGTCAGACTACCTAGATACTCAGCAGGATCGACACCCTGACTTCTGAGCGGCACAATATCGCTGAACGCAAATACACTGATATCCACATCGGCTATGTGAACCACCCACCAATTCCAATTCTCTGCCCTCACCTTCAAATCAAAGATGAGCTCTTTATCTGTAGCCAAGACGCGTCCAACCTCGATGGTCAAGTTGTCTAGCGGTGCAACATTATATAGCATTGCACAAATGAAACAAAACAGGAACAAAAAAGAGATACCGAGTGAACTATAGAGCTTATTTACATAGCTTTTCTTTGGTGGTTTGCTCCTCTTTGTGCTCTGGGGCCCCAACAGTGGCCGGTCTTCATCATCACTTGTATATCCAGCATCATACTGCATAGGCGGATAGGTACTAGCTCTGTTCTTTTTGCTCCATCTGTCTTGTACTCGCCCCACTAGCCCTTTCTGCCCAAGTTCACTCAACGGATCCTTGAGATTACTGCGCAACTTGGGTCTTCTGTAGTCAGTCCCCTCTTCTTCCTCTCCTCCGCCTTCTTCCTCCTCAGTAGCTTCTTTTTGCCTCGACAGTGTACGTCTAAGCCATTCGCCTATACTCTTGCTTTGTGTGGGTATACGTGTGGGCCTTGGCTCATAAAACAAAGTGGATGGTGTAGATCGGACAGAGAGTGGTCTGTGCATACCAGAAGATTGAATATCTGTCAAATGGCTACTGTCAGCACCACTATAAGGGTATACATAATGTTCATTTTCATCAGAGTCCTCTACGTTGGACACTGCGTCCACTAGATTTCGATGAAACACCTCGGCTGGGCTAGCTGCTCCATACAAAACAGGCTTTTTGGGCTTTCGGCGGCTCCTTTGTTTTGCCTACTCGCTCATTAGTTTTATCGATAGTGGTGTTGGTAAAAACTTACTTCGTCTCTGAATTGCCTTCTTTTCTCGCTGTTGGAACGTTGAGGTGTAACTTGAATAGCATTTGAAAAAGTAGGTGTTGAGGGTGACATGTATAATGTAGGCGCTTTGAGTTCTTCATTCTTGTTAGATTCTTGAGTGACATTTGAATCAAGACGAGTTTTATCTTTATCAAGTGTAGGAGTAAAATCTCGGCAAGAGGCCACTTGCCGTAAATTATTTGCTTTTTTTCCACCTTTCAATTCACCGTTTTCTTTATCTTCTGTTGACATATTTATCCATACACACCCTCGCTTTCTTATTTGTTTATTTACACCTTTCCCGCACGTATACAAAAAAATAAAAGACCAGTTTTTTTTTTTTTTTTTTTTTGGCTGAATTAAACACAAACTGAGTTTCAAAAATTCCCTTTGCACTTGTAACCTTCGACAGGAGTAAGAAGGATCCGCACAACTCAGAAAATGTCCGGAAGAACCCGGCAAATTGCGAATACATAAGGCAACATGTTCCTATTCAATTTGTTTGCTTTTTTTATTTCTATTTTCCAGTAGCACTTGCCACTAACAAATCCTAATTCTGCCTTTTTTCTAGACAGTACCAACCGATTCTTTCAAAACCCACGGAAACGGCAGCAAAAAGGGAGTACAATTGTACAGCTAAGGAAACAATTTGAGGTGCTCGTTGTTTTTTCTTTTGTAACTGTCCGCTTTTGCCAACGGAAAAAAAAAAAAAAAAAAAAAAAAACTTTAAATACGTCATCAATTTTACTCATAGTAAAATTTATTGTTTTTTTTCCAAATTTTTCTTTCTCCTTTAATAAAAAATCTCTCAAAAAATAAAAAAAAAAAGGCCAATGTCAATCTACAACACTTCTAAATTTGATAGAAATCGGATCCGAACCGGTAACCCTAGGCCGCGCATGGCCAATGGGCGTCCTGTTCCTAGAGGACAAGTACCTATGCCCTCTACACAAACATTTCCAGCACCTTCGTTTGACGAATTTCAACTTTTATCTAGCGAAAAACAAGGTCAACATCACCTGATGGATTTCAAAACCAATAAAAAGGTGGATTTCAAAACATTCACACCACCTGTTAAGCTTCATCGTAAGGAGCCCGACCGGATACCCTATAGACAATACATCCAACAATTACAGCAACAGAACAACAAAGCACAGCAAGCCAATGCCGGATCTTCAGCAGAAGTTCAGCCACCTACAAGCCACGGGCCTAAAACGGGTGCAGACACATCTTTGATTGCTCCCATGGGAGGTGCTACCCGCAACAAGCAAATGCTGTTCAAAAAACGAACAAAGCAGATTTATTTGGCAAAAGAAGATACCAGAGAACTTAAAGAGCAAGAACATAGACCTTGGATATTGGAAGATATTGAAGGACAAAACAACTTTACAGGAACTCTTGAAGGCGGTCAGAGATCTGACTATATGCTTTTTGTTTTAGCTGTAAATAACAATATGCTCGCAGTAACAAACACTGAGGCATTTATTTTCCACCCAAAAAAAAAACCCCCCATATAGGAAAACGGATTCAAAGTAGTGCCAGTAGATCGTTGGTATAAATTCCAACCTAAACGTAATTTCAAAACTCTATCGATCGAAGAAGCAGAAGAACAGGTAAGAAGTAGCAGGCAATTGAGACTGGTTGACACTGAAATAAAGCCGACTTGCTATGTGCATTGTTTTCTTTTAATGTTAGTTGAAGAGGCAGCAAAAACATGAGAGTCAACGTTGGATGATGCTGGAGCGTCATCGAAGCAACTCGGAAGTTGCAGAGGATACAGGGCCCCGTCATAAATTTAAAGTGGTGGATAATGGAGAAAAGAGGTAAATAATAGATTCGTATTAAGAGAAGAAGAAGAAAAAAAAGAGAGAGAGAGCCTATTCAAAACACGCTTTTATTTCCAAGTGGGAACAAAGAAGAAGGTGAAACGACTAAACAGGTAATCGGTTGCCTTATATATCTGAACCTTTTACTAAATGGGTCTTTAGGACTCTGATATTGATGACTTGGACTTTGATGATGATTTCCAAGATGACGAGGAAGGTGTAGGGGATCACGAAGCCGAGGACGAAGATGTGAAAGATAGCAAAGTATGTTTATAAAAAACGCTCAAGTAGAAAAAAGCCTAACGGCATTGTTACAGGAACGTGTTAAGAAGGAATTTAAAGATTTCAAGCTGAATGGAGGTGACGACTATGACCTCGAGGACCTTGAAAACGAAATAAAATTATCAACAGAAGGAAAGGTATGTTTGGCTTTTTGAAGAAAAATATATACCCATTACTGATCATACCACAGCAAATGCGCAAGCTAGTTCGTGACCTTGAAAAGAATCAAGATTATGACAGTGACGATGACAAAGATCCTTACGCATCCAGTGATGATGAGGCGGCTTCGGACGAAGAGGAAAAGAAGTCAGACGAAGAAAGCAAAGACAAAAGCACGCCTATTTTACCTAAAAAGAAGCAAGCGGGTACTCCTTCTTCGTCGTCTTCTAAACTTTTCATGCCCAAGAAAGGACTTAATAAACCCAAAAAAGATGCAGTCTCCAAACCCATTGGTCGACCTGAATCGCCTATGATGAACAAAAAGAAGGAAGGTTCACCCAATCCAATGAGCAGCTCTGTGTATAATAAGTCCACCGCACCTCGTCAAAATAGCCATTCTCCACCTCATCGCTCAACTTCACCTATTGCTGTGGATCAGAATAGAAAACGCAAGTCAGAAGATGTCTCTAGCGATCGCAACAAACAGAGAAAACCATCTGCTGCTGTGATAGACGATGATATAATTACAGAGCAAGAAGTCATCGATACCCTAAAAGGTAGAAAAATGGTAACCAAGGAATTTCTTATGTGCTTCCGTAAACGCATAAAGAAAAACCCACGCAACAGAGAGATTGTATCAGATTTATTGAAAAAGGTTGCCAGACATTGTGCTAGCGACGATCCTAAGATAAATATGCTTGAACTGAAACCCGAGTTTCAGAGAGCCAACTAAAACAATACTCTTTGCGTTTGCTTGTGTATTACCCGTATACTTGAGGATTGACCTTGAAAAGCAATAAACTTTTTTTTTTTTTTTTTGAAAGGCATTGTCCAAAAAAAGAAAAAAAAGAAAAAAAAGAAAATAAGCAATTGTACATTGTTTTATTGTTATATATATATATATATATATATTATGAACTAGAAGGGGAATGAATATTCTTTTTTTCTTTTGCTAATGTTTTAAAAAAAAGAAATGTTGGAATCGCCTTCGGCGGGAGCATCCAAGTCAACATAAGATTTAACTTGACGAGGGTCCTTTGGAAGGTTTTCATCGGCTCGTGGTCGCCTGAAGGGCATATCGATACCTAATCGAGGTATTTGTTCCCAAGAGATAGCAGGAGGGCGCATGATGAAAGGAGGGGGCTGTTGCTGTGCGATAGGGCCCGCCTGTTGTTGGTTTGGAAGTAGGTGGTTAGGGTCGCATACATAGTTGTTGAAATAGTCCACTTCGATTTTTCTACGATCGATTTCATCCGCGTGCTTTGTCAGGATATGCTTTTCTACATAGTCGTATCCTTTGAATGCTTTGGAACACTCTTTGACTTGACATTTAAACTTGGACTCGTGTTCTTTTAATACGTGTACGCGCACAAACTCGTCGATCTCTCTTTGATGGCAAATACAAGTAGACAGTTAGAGATATGGATACACTAGACCTTTTTACTCACGTTTGGAATAATTTTCCACCCAGTTTTTTAAGTTCCCGTTCATCTGGCGTGTTGACTTTCATTGATATCTTTTGATCTAAATTCTTTGCCCAAAGTGTAGCTAAAAAAAAAACAAGTGAGTAACAGTCTTCTGGTAATAACTAAAACACACACACACACACACACCTCCTTTTTCGTTCTTGGATGGCTGCCTAGCGTCTGTGTTAGTTTGGTCATCGACAGTAGATCGACAGTGAGGCTCACAGCATTTTCTGTTTAATTCCTCTACGGAATCGCACTCCATAGCACAGTAATAACAGTACATATGCACACGACGCAGATAAGCGATGATCATATCCAAACGCTTTTTTATCTTTACAGACTCGTCGTCTTCCGTGAGGCTAGAAATCACTTTATCAGCACGACTCTCCACTGCTCTCAGTCCACTTTCGGGATCCTCTGAAAGCATTGCTTCCAGTGCCAACGTCAATTCTCTGATCTGGTCAAGATCTTTCTTTAAACGTTCTGTAGACTGCGATAGCTCAGGAGCCACACGGGGTGGACGGCTCTGTACCGTATTTTTGCGGTTCAAGGCTAAATGAAAGATAAAGTCGTCTACCTTCTGGTTGTCTAACAATCCAAATACGTGTTGAATGTCTGTGCCTGGCTTGAAACAAATCCATCCGATACGGTGAAACTTTCGCATGGGTTGTGGCTCCGAAAGCGAGAGATAGTCGAATCCTTCTACCTTATTGCACATCTAGAGAGAAAAAAAAAACCATGAGCTTAGGGCAACCGGTGCATTCGAATTTACCTCCAAGATTTTTTCTCTGGCAATGGTAGGCGGTACGGTTTTGATGATCAATCTTGATTCGTATTCCAACTCTTCCTCTTTTGTCGTAGTGTCATCTTGCTTCCCCTCTGGTTTTTCTTCGCTTGTCTTTTTATCAAACTGAACGTTGTCCAACTCTCCCATTTCAAGATGAGTCATAAAGTCTTTGAGGTATCGCTTTCGTCGCTCTACCATATCTTCGTGACGTGTGCGGGAATGAAGAGGATGATACTTTTCCAAAAACCATTGTTTTTCTTTGTTGGCCAAGAAAAACTGAGAGAGCTGACGTGCAGCAAACTTTTCTTTGTAGTGAGCATATCTCTTTTGGATGTCTTCGTCGTCCAAACGTCTACTGCTGTTTCGCCGAGTGTATTCGTTAAACTGTTTATAGGGGACAACGTAATCGAGTTGGTTAGGGTCCATAGGAAATCGGCTGCTATATTTTATTATTATTATTATTATTCAACAAGCGAACTTTTTTTTTTTTTCTCCTTTTTTTTGTTTGTTTGTATTTTTACCTTGACCAAGCAGGATTGCCCATCATTTGAGGGTTCATCATATCTGTAAAGAGGTGTTATTTCCACATTGCATCTCATTGTTTTTACCCATCATTGGAAAAGAACCAAAATTCGGGTCTTGGTCTATGTCCATATCTCTTCCACGTCTGGGCGAAGGTCTTCGTTTACGTCGGCGTTCTTTTCACGATTCATGAATAAAAGTGTAGTGACAAAAAAAGTATATGGAGATGGATAGAGAGTAATATAGAGAAAAAGATAAATAAAAAAAGAAAAAAAGATGCAAACAACTTTTCCCCTTTTGAAAAAAAAAAAAAAAAAAAAAAAGAAAAGGGAAAAAAGACGAGCTGTGTTCTACCTTCAGGAGGAGTTGGGCTTCGGCGACTACGCTTTCTTCGGTCGTAATCGTCGTAACTTCTCTCATGACGAAACTTGTCTCTTGCTTTTGTTGTCATTGTGTCATCATCAGACCAGTCGTTATAAACCATCTTGTAAAATAAGAAAGAAAGAAAATACTGTGTTTTTTTTTTTTTTTTCTGGTAAAAAAAAAAAAAAAAAAAAACTACAGACCACCCATTACGTCACATAAATCTCTCTTTTTCATAGTTTCCTCATGTCACCCAAGCCGATTAGTATAGAAAACAAAGAGCCCATCCAATCATACTTGCGTATTCGTCCCCAACCTCCTCATTATGAAGCAGACATGGAAGAACCTTATCTTTCTATAACCAATGATCTTGAGATTTCCATGACTCCACCTGAGGACTCCAACGCTTACCGAACCAGAAATCGAGCACCAGAAAAATACCGATTCACGCGGATCTTTACCGAATCCACCTCGCAGCAAGACTTTTTCAACAGAACGGCCTTGCCTTTGATTCGCGATGTGCTCAAGGGAGAGAATGCCTTAGCTTTTGCCTACGGAGTGACTAATTCTGGCAAGACCTATTCGATTATTGGTACCCAAAAACAGCCCGGACTCCTGCCACGGACACTGGATGTGATTTTCCAAAGTGTCGAAGGGTTCCAGAGCCAATCAAAAGTCAAGCCTTGTATGCATAGCTTGGTTCAGTCCTATAGTGATGAGATGGAAGAGAACCGAGAGATATTCGAACGACGTCCGGCACTGGTAAAGCCTTTGTCTAAAAAACGCGTTTGCATGCTCACACTCCTTTTTTTTTTTTTTGGTAGGACAACGCCTGGGAGAATAGAGATAGGACGTTTATTCCAATAGAAGAAAACTTTGAGTACGGTATTTGGCTTTCGTTTGCAGAAATCTATACAGAAAAAATTTACGATCTTTTGGTACCCCCCAACGAGTTTTCCAAAAGGCGACAACCTCTGGCACTCAAATACGAATATAGTAGTGGCCACAAGTATATCTCAGGACTAAAGGAAGTCCGGGTGCAAAGCATTGAAGAGGCCTATACTATCATGCTAGAAGGCCAACGCAATCGAGCAGAATATTCCACCCTCATCAACCCCACCAGTAGCCGAAGCCACAGCATATTCACGATACGGATCGTTCGTGTTCCCATTGATGAAAATGACTATGTAATTGAGGTTTGATGCTTAAAGGAGAAAAATTCATGGGCAGGAATATAGAGTGACAGGTGTTTTTTTTTTTTTTTTTTTTTTTTTTTGAATCGTTAGGATCCTATCTATGCTACTGTTTCCAAATTTTCCATTGTGGACTTGGCTGGCTCCGAGCGAATAAGAAATACGCTTAATTTCGGTAAGAGCAAAACAAGATGAGGATTTAACAGAGATATTAAGATGTATCTCTACTAGGGCAAAGGCTGAAAGAAGCTGGAAATATCAATAAATCCCTTATGGTTCTCGGGCAATGTATGGAGACACTTCGACATAATCAAATCAAGATAGCTGCCGGAAAAGTAAGGCAAAACAGAGCTTTTTTTTTTTTTTATAAAAAGGCCCTGACGTGAAAAATAATCTTAGAAACCAATGATGGTCCCCTACCGTCACAGCAAACTGACAGAGCTCTTTAAAAGTTCGTTTGAGGGTGACGGAAAAGCGGTGATGGTAGTGAATGTCAACCCGTTTGATACTGGATTTGACGAAAATAGCCATGTCATGAAATTTGCAGCCGTAGCCAAAGATGTGACTACACTACGTAAAGTGCAATTCAAACACACCACCACGAACATCAACTCAGGTAGAAACAAAAATAGAAGCAATAGGGAGATATTCATACTATTTATAGCCCACAAGCGACTCAGAACATCCCAGAAACTCAAGAAAAGTGACCAGGAGACAGACGAGATCGCCAAGGACGAGGAAGACGAGGAGGATGAAGAGGATCCATTTGTGGACAATCTAATTGTGCAGTTGGAGGATTTAAGGAACAAGGTAAGGACAGTAGAAAGAAGCCCAGGTTAACTTTTAGCACCAGTGGATTGAATCTGAAGCGCGCAATGCAAACATGGAAATTGAAATTACACAGAGAATTAACAAGAAAACCAAAGAGAAAATGAAACGAATGGAAAACTTTTATCTGGAAGCCTTGGAAAAACAGGTAAAAACAGAAAACAAACATACTGTAGAAGCTGATGTCTTCTGTTTAGAACAATGAAACTGAATCTCAATTCAATGGCTTTAAACCCAGCGACGATAAAGAAGGTATGTAAAGGTATGCACTGTGTGTTTTTGGCTGACTTGACATGATGCACTAGGTCATTTAAAAAGGGTAAACTCGGAAAAGAACGCAAAACAAAACAAAAAGGTTACTGATGTACATGTTAGTTACTTGATCGACAGAAAACGCTATCAGACGAAATTAGTCAATTCCGGACACATCTTAACGAGCAGGAAGAAATAAACGCCCGGCTATCAGAGAAGCTGACAAGGCTTGAGGGAGAAAAGCAAGAGCATCAAGAGCACATTCGGCGGCTCTATCAGAAAAAAAAAGAACAGGAAGTGGAGGCTGAGGGGCAACCGGCAGAAAAAGTCACCCTGGAAGAGGCCAAAGATGAAAGGACGCAGGAAGAGGAGCCCAGAGTCTGTGAAGAAACAAGTGAACGAATGACAACAAACAAGAGCCCACTATTTGAGAAATATTTGGAACTGAGAAAGAAGCTACGCCGGAGCATATTCCGCGGTGAAGAGGTAAACTCATAACGAACCGTTGTGCTATACTAAGGCATGCGATAGTACTCTCATGACGCGGATGTCATCATGGAAGAGATTGAAGGCTTTCCTGATGTGACTTTTGAGCTAGTGAAGGTATAGAGCTAAAATGCCAAGAGCTCCACTTAAAATACTTGCTAGGAAACAAATATGGGCAAGCTGCTTAAATTGATTACCCAACGAGGGTTCAAAAACGATCCTTACAATATTAAGCTTCGTGCAAAAACCTTGTTCAAAAAATACGCTAAAATATCCGTGCCCGTCTTAGCATCCAAGAAGCCAAGTCAAATGGTGGCCATTAGTGTGGATGCTGGTAACCAAGACGAATTCCTATCAGATATGCGCGGCGCACTCCAAAGCCTACAAGACGAAAACACCAAACTAAAGTACAAAATTAAGGTAACACCAACACCCGTCCGCATACTATATTAACATCATGCACACAAAGACCATGCAAGAGGGCCACAAACGACTTAAAGAAGCGTTTGAAAAGACCAGAAGTGACCCAGCTGTTCAGCAAGAGGTAAGCCCCCTTTTTTGTTATCATAGAACAGGACCAAAATTTTAGTGGTAGATAAATAGTGCAGAATTCGAAACACATAATTCCGCTTCAGAAGACTCTAAGGAGGAGAGCTCGACTTTGATAGATGACGAAATCGCTCTTCCGCAGCCTAGGCAAATCAAGAGAAAAAGACTTGCTAGCAACAGCATCTAAACAGAGCCCTTTTTTGTCTTTACGTCAGACTAAATAAACTCCGGTCACTTGTACATACAAAAAGAAAGCTACTTCTTCTTTTTATTCTTATTTTTATTAGTTCTAGTTTTACACACACACACACACATATATATATTTATCTAAGACCATACACAAATAAACATGACAGACTACATACTCATTCATCAGCAAAACTTTAAAGACAACACAGATTCCATATATTCCTCGCCTACATACACAAGTAGCCATCTCAGGCGGTCTTCTTCTATCAATCGACTTTATAAAAAGATCTGCAGAATGAAAAGAAACGTAGAAACAAATATGCAACATAGACGAGAAGTGAGAAAAGAAAAAAAGCCTCAGGACGGCAAAACCAATCCTTTTGAATAAATTGTACATGAACACTATCAAAATAAATAAATAAAAAAAGCCTTTACATCACTGCGGACTTTTAGGCTCTGCTCGACGCTGTTTATGCAGCTGAACCCAACGGGTGGTGTCAAAAAAAAAAAAAAAAAATAAAAAATAAAAATAAAATAGACCTGGATTTTATTTAGAGTACTTTTGAAAGAGCATGCGATATCTCTTCTACTCTCTCTGCCTCCTCTTGGAACTTCATTGTAGACAGTTGGGACTCTAGTTCATGTAATCGACGTTCGAGATCTTCTTTTTCTTGCTTCATTTTCAGATATTTGGCATCTGGGGTATCGTCGTAGGTTTGGAGCTGGTGGCACAGTTCCAGCGCGCTCGGTCGGTGGCATGGGTTAGGCTGCATCATAAGATGTACCCATTCTGTTTCTTTTGGATAGCTTTGTTTGAATGCCTCGGGCACTTTGTTTTCATATTTCAGGTCGTTCAGTATATACGCGCGTTCCATGCCTGTAGTAAAGGGCTGGAAGAGCTCAAACAGGATGATACCCAGTGAGTAAATATCTGCTTTTTCGTCGTAAGTCGTGCCAGACAACTGTTCAGGCGCAGCATACTTTGATAAGAAAAAAAAAAAAAAAAAAAAAGGCTCAGTCCTTCTTCTTTGTTTAGGTATACGTTAACACTTACAGTTCGTGTGCCAACACCGATCGTTCTACTCCTCTTTTGTTCGCTCAGACGCCTTCTGGATGAACCTTCTTCACACGCTGTCAGCGCCGTCTTGGTTTTCGAGCGTACACTATCCAGAGAGACAGTTGAATTGGCAGCGGCCGCGCTAAATAGGTCCAAACGAGAATGGGTCGGCGAAGCACTGATCTCGTCCACCACTGTGATTTTCGGAGGACTGTACGCATCCTCCTCTTCTTCTGTTGGCTCAATAATACTCGCAGCCAAACCAAAGTCGCCTATCTTTGGCACTGCAATGTCAGCCTCAAAAGACAGAAAAATATTACTTGGCTTTAGATCACGATGAATCAAGCCTTGCTTATGGATATAGGCAGTCCCTGAGATGATCTGACGAAAGATATGGATGTTGTCTTTGATGAAATTAAGGTCGTTCTCTGCATTTCCTTTCTTGTTTCTGGCTGCAATATATTCGTGCAGAGTACCTAGCAAATCCGAACGGTTACACGGGCCTGTCAGTACGCTTTACGTATCTTACTGGAGCACAGCTGCATCTGAATATAGAGTATGAATCCGTCAATGATCTCTGGGTTCTGGACCGCATAGAGGCTGTCTTCTGAAATATCATAATCGTCACTGTCCAGCTCCTCCTTTTCCATCATCGAGGCATACTCAAGCCAGGACGAGTAATACCTCACGACGTTGCGATGTTCCAGTCTAGCCAGGCTTTTGATCTCCCGAAATATGTTTTCGTACTTTTCGTCATCTCTGCCAACCAAGCGGATCTTTTTGACGGCGTATACAATCGCGTCCAACTTGTTCCTGGCCCGCCAAGCGCTAGCAAAACCCCCTCGCCCAATCATTGACTGCTCCAGAAAGTCGTTTCTGTACCGGGATTGCTGAATACTCAAAAGAGACTCTGTGCTGGCCGTTGTAATCAAGCGGGGGCTGCCGCGTTTGACACTTGCCTTGGTTTGAACAAAGAGCTGATTGAACGCTCGGTGATAAGAAGATCGAAGCGAGGCTAGCTCGTCAATAAATTCGTAATGAAAAATACCGGCTTGCGATAGTCGGTGGCATATTTTCAAGTACAATTGACGTTTTATTTCGGTCGGTTCAGGCGAAAGCTGACAGAAAGACTCGATCAAAGAAGCAAGTAATAATTTAGTGGGCTGGTGACTCCGGATATTGGGTGACTGGGCAACAGCAAGTGGCCCCTCTTCTGTATAGTCTAGCTACCGTAAGAAGAAAATGTGCTGAATGTTTCATGTTACCTGGAGGCTGAAGTAGGTTGTTTAAGCTGTCATGGAATTCCTGCGGATTTGTATAGAAGTTGCTAGAATTATGGCTTTCGGAATTCTCGTCAAAGGAAAAGGAAAACTCTGATTCGTACATTGCTTTCGTTATAGAGTATACAGATATATGCTTTTGCTAATGATGCGTCTTCCGTCTTTATTTGGTGTATATTTGTATGTGTGTATATATCTACAAAAGAAAAAAGGGAAAAAAAAAAAAAAAAAAAAAAAGCACCGAAGAGAGAATGAGGTGGACTTTTAAACATTGACTAGAAAGAAAAAATTGTTTATTCTTCAAGTTTAGAAATACGATTTATTCTTTTTTCATGCATTTCAAAAGCCTCTTGGTTTTGCACACTAGGCTGGCTGGCGGGATGGTGAGGGTCGAAGAAAGGTGTACTTAATGTGGGCGAGGTGGGCGAGTCGCTCTCTCTATAATCGTAGGACCGCATCATGCTTGCCGTTCGTCTTGGTATGTTGCTATGCTGGGTGAGCTCGGACGTGGGTAGTTTGTTTTGAGAGGCTAAGCTGAGCGACCGTCGTAGGTCGTCCTCTACCAGCACTTTCGTTGTTGACTCATTCACTAACAGCTGCTCTAACAGCTCTTCGGGCACGGGCGCTACGCACACCAAGGGAAAAACGCCCTTAAGTCCCGTAGTAACATTGAACCCAAGTGCCCACCCATCGTCAAAGTTCATAGCAACACAAACAATATCCCCTACATGCAGCCCTAGTTCATCACCCATCTGTGGTGGATAAGGATGCTTTACTTCATAAAACTCTTCAATAGGCTGCGGTTGAATCACAAGGGGCGGAGGCTTGCTAATCAGCGGCTGGCTGGGTAAAAGAACACGTTGTGATGCAGCTACAGACTCGTATCCAAACACACTGGAACTATCGTTAAATTGCTGTTTCATTTGCGTTTTTCTTTGTCGCTTTTTGTAAAAATAAAGCCCAAGTCCTCCCGCCATCGCTAAAAGCACAACACATCCAACCACAATACCAACAATCCCTCCAACAGATAAACTTAGGCAACCCACTTCATTACAGCATTCATCCGCTCCATTCAATTTGCAGTAGTCACAAGCCTTTTTTGTATCCATAAATCCTAAAATTGACATTAACATATATATGAGCCCATGCATACATATATATATATATATAA
>JAIXMR010000035.1:0-208954 GCA_025677835.1 Sporodiniella umbellata
AGGTAATCTGGTGGCTCTATATGCTGATGATATGAAAGCAAACACCTTTGGTCAACCATCGATGGTTTGGGGTGTTTTACGGTTGGATTTGTAGTTTATTAATATAGGAAAATTGTTATTATTTGTGAGAATATTGGATACAACAGTGAGGGTGAAGTGAGAAACCTATCTAGAGTGGTAGCAAGGCTGGCTATTACAAATTTCCCAATCTAGCTTATTTTTGGATCGTTTGAATGGTGTGTTTACCAGGTTGAGATTATACCAGTCTAGCGGCTACATATTGGGGTTATAATAGAAAGTATCTTTACTTTAAATATATTTTATTTTTGCAGGCAAACTATAATTATTCTTCTGATAGAAGAACGCCTTTAACGAGGGATTCAAGCAGTCAGCAATTTTTATGTGAATCGTATAGTATACTACTTAGAAATACGAAAGAGGTTCATAAAACAGTTAAGTACGCAAATGACGAAAAAAAAGTTATGATGCCTAATAATCAATGGAATCAGCAGTACAACAAATAAGTAAAATACCCCAATAGTTGACGTAACAGGTGCTTTGGTATCTAGAACCAATTAAACCATTTTCATACTCTACTTATGCTATATAATATACGATACGCAAACAGTTTTTTTATTAAAATAAAAATTGGAAGAAATGAAGTGATTAAATAAACCAAAAACTGTTACTCAGAGTTTATGTACTTGAATATTTTTGCCATTCTTTAAACAGTGTTATACTGACAGTAATTAAACAATTAGGTATGAAACAATTATCCGTAGAATGAGTCCATTGGGTATACAAACGTTTATATTAGGCAGAGCACTGGAGAAAAAAATAGAAATCTAAGTATCCCCATATGTTAGTATATTATCTCATCAGCGTGTGATTTGCTAGTGTGCTTGCTTGCAGAAAGTAATTGACCAAGCTCTAAACTTTACAATAAAGAAACCGTCAGATGGTAGCCACTCTACCTATAGAGTATTGATGAACTCTTAAAAGGAATTAAAGAGAAGTTCGAAATATTAAATTATTTCAAAAAACGTACTTGCTTTAAATACCTTTTTATATTTTTATCTTATTATTTATCAATTCGCATCAATTACTCGGATATCTCCTTTTGTTCATATTTCATCAAAAAACTAGAATGGTATGAAACTCAGTATTAAAGCTAATAAAAACTATATACATAATTCTATCTTGAATTGGGGTTCTATAAATTTTTGTGGGTTTCATCATTTTTCTATTATCCGTGGTAACAAAAAAGTTCGACACTGATGAACGAACGCAATAACAGTCAATGTTAACAGGATTTGCGAAGACAAAAAAATTCATATACACTCATAAATAGAAAAAAAGATGACTTTGGTGTCTAGAATTCAATATACTGCCTTTCGATTAGTGCGGTTATATTTAATTGACTAAAACCTAGTTTTCGTCTGTGTTCATTTAGTTTTTGTTTTTACAACTTTGCCAATCATTCAACATTGTAATAAAATCCCAGTTTAATCGTTTTGGAGTCAAAAAAATAGATATCATTTTTAGGTCAATCTAATTTAACTTGTTGTGATGTTTCTCTTGATTCAAAAAGAAAAATCTCTAGATATAAAGGGACAACTAGTTTTGGCTTTGGGCCGTTGTTTTTTTTTTTTTTTTGGTTACGCATTCACTGTATCAAAACAAAGATCTGCATGACCTCGGAGTTTGCTTTCTTGGTCTGAGTCTGTTTAATAGAAAAAGCAATGAAGCGTTGTATCGACTGGCTTTCATTTTTTTTTTTTTAGATAACAGTACAAAAGTAGTTGGTCAAGTTTACATATTGTTTATAGAACAGCATGTAGTGATGAACATAAGTGGGGAACATAGCACTCAAAATTTTGTAATATTCAAATTAAATTAGGAATACAAAGCTTAAGTTAGTTGTGTTGTGGAAATGAAACAAGAAATTTTTGCTGGTACCAAACTTAAATTTCTGTATTAAAGCAGTATATAATCGATAGAAACCGTTTCATTCTTTAAGGTCGTTTTGATTGCAAATGTAATTTGGCCAGTTATACTGAAAGCTTATGAAACACTTAACCACCAATATCATTGTATAAGTCTTGTTATACAATCCGACGTGTTATAGCGTCAAGGTGGTAAACAGAAAGAATATCAAAATTAAAGATATATGGAATGTCTCTCTATGGTTTGCTTGATTTGCCGAATCTCAAGCATCCTTAGGAAGTCCAATTAAGCTTAGTTTTATGCAAGACTACGCTTGTGTTTTTTCAAAACATTTTCATTTGATCGTTTTTCCTTTTTTCGATTTTTGAGCTTATTCATGTTTGAAAGGTAGGTTCCGTTGGAGTAGTTGTATGTACACCGATTTTGTAAAAAAAAAAAAAAAAAAAAAAAAGCAGATAGTTTTGAGTAAAAGTAATTGCCTACAAGTGAAGAGTGATAAATTATGCTTACAGAGTCTCATATCATATAATGCTTAGAAAATACTAGGAGTCAGCCATTCTCAAGAAGATTGAAAAGAGTTCAGAATATTTTGATGTGACTGTATTTGTTTAGTTTGTACCTGAATTTTTTCCAACAGTACTGCTTGTTATTCTACTGTTTTTCTAAAGAAAGTTTTTTTTAGTAGTATGCGGCTATATATCGACTGTTTGTAAAAATTCCTTTTCTCTTTTTACAAAACTCGCTTGACGTAAAGCTGGACACAAGGATTAACAAATCCTACCTAATTTTAGAGTATTATCAACTCAAGACTTCCATATATAGAAACTTTAGTGTATAATAAATGGCTCTGATTGGACGATACAAATTTTTATTTCCAAAAGTTACAACCAATTTATATTCTTTCTCAGATTTGCCTTTTTTTTACATACTTTTATTGCGTAAAACAATGACAGATATTAACCGACACTCTGTACAAAATACAACTTCTTTGACACAACAGCAACCAATGCCTGAGGTTTCAACTTCAAAAGGGATTAGTAGATCAAAAACTGTGCGCAATCTCAATTCAGCTGGTAACAAAATGAAGGGATTGTTTAAAACAAAAGAAAAATCCAAAAAGACAGACGAGCGACCAGGAATAAAGACGTCCAAATCATATGGACCAGGGGACAATATAGCTATACGGGAAGAGTTTCAATTTTGTAAATATTTAGAGAGACCACCACCCCCTTTTTTTATTTCTTTTTTTTTTCTTTTTTCCTTATTTGCTACTATTGTTACAGTTAGGCCGGACTATACATAATTTCTTTGGTTGCTAAATAGAACTTCTTTTTTTTTTTTTTCTAGTAGAACAAATGCCTCCAGTAAAAGAGAATTCTCAGTCTGAAGATGAGCCTCTTCAGCAAGAATTAGACCAACTTAATGAGCTAATTAATCAAAGAACTGCTGAAATTCAGCAAGAGAAGGCCAAAAGAGAAAGGTTGCAGGCAGACCTGATTGAGGTGCAAAAGACTTCAAAAGAAAGAGAGATTGAGTATTCAACTATCGAGCACAGCTTTTTCGAACATACACGTTCAATTCGAGCCACAGACGATGATTTATCAACTATTCGTGACTCTTTCAAGCTCCTAAAATACTCCATCGCCCGCCTCATCATGACGCTCAGCAAAAAAGCTGACAAAGCTAAGGCAGCAGAAAAATTCAGCAAGACTTGGCCTCACTTGGTCATTTTACAGAGCCCAACTAACGAAATAGAATCCTCTTTGGTTAACTTGTTATCGGAAAAACTGGTCCACGAACATCTTGTCCAGTCTGTTTTCAATGTCCCCGTCTACCCTGGGCTTAAAGTTAACGAGTCATACAACGCTTTACACCACTGGCTTCAGGCACACTCTTCTCAATTTTCTGTCCGTCTACGTCAACAGATGGCAGTTGTTATTGCCAAGAGTAGTAAGGAGAGTGAGATTCAACAATTAGCTCAAAAAGAGAAGCAAAGGATTGCTACTGCCATATATAACGACTTAGCAGATATCTATCACCCGTTTATAAGAGAAAACGACAAGGCAGTAGAGGGTGATAAGAGTTATTTTAACAAAATTTGCGACATTGTGGAGAAAAGTCTCAAGTTGACTATCGCTATTCGTGGACAAGATGTGGAAATCATTACTGTGCCCATTGAAGAGGGCAAGGCTGTTTTCGATGAAGAGACGATGACTGAAGTAAAAGGCAGATCAAATGGCATTGTTCGCTTTTCTATCTGCCCTGCATTCGTAGGCGGCGACAGAGAACATGGTTTCCTTGAGAAGGGCAAAGTGGTTGTCACTAACTAATAAATGATTCCCCCCAATAAAAAGAACACAGCAAAGGCAACGTGTGTTTTGACTGTTTATAGATATATGTTTATTTTTACAAACAGAACGAATTAAGTTGGCTATAGGCCTTTTGATATAAAATAAAACAAAGCAGGAACGACAAACACAGCAACAAACCCAATTCCAGAATAAACAATCAGTTTTGTAACAATGTCTACATCGTATCTGAGTGGTGCATCCTCCATCTCAAACAAAGCAGAAGGATCTACAGCCAATCCTTTTTCGCAAGTTTTTCCACGATAGGATAACTTAGACTCTTGCTGTTCTCGCAAGTCAATGGCTGATTGTATACCAACATGTTCATGATCTTCCATGTTATTAGAGATGTTTTGAAAATCTAGAACTGAAGGAACAGGGTGGATACTCTCTCTACGTAAGCTTTTGTATGTTCTAGATTATATGCAGTTTAATATATTGTTCTCCTTATCTTGTGTTCTTTTTTTTTTTTATGTATATCCATTGTGAGTGTATGTATAAATTTTATTTACCTGGCTCCAATTTCAAATTTTCGGTGAGGAAGGTTAAATATGCGATAAATAGGAGGCAAAACATAGTAGCATACTTTTTTGCACGCGATACGCCATACAAATAAACAGGTAACCCCTAATTTTCTATGATCAGCTAGCTATAGTAAGATGGTTTAGCTTACCTAGTAACAGCTTTACTAAAAGAAAAAGTATGGTTACAGGGCTCATGTTGCTGGATAAAACAGAAGACAGTAGCCCTATTCGGCAGTAGTCAACTTGATTGCATAGCCAGCTTCCAGGCATGACTCCAATGACAACGCCTGTAAAGCAAACACTGATCGGTTATTAGCTAATGCATTAATAAAAAATATGCCTACCTGTCTTCAAAGCAAGGGCACCTTTCCATTGGGTCTGGGCTTTGTAGAGTGAGAAAAATGCATGGTGATGTATGTGGTCACTTACTGAAGGGATACGAGCATCAAACAAATAGGGATACACAAGAATACTACTGCATTTTAGTATACACATCTAATTAAGACTTTACTCACCCCAATATGAATTGCTAATAAACAGTGCATCAAAAGATTCTTTAAAGTGCCATTGGATCCAATAGACAATGTATGCCAGTATAGTGCCTCCGATACAGTCTGTTTTCTGTTGGTAAGTTTTTTTTTTTTTTTAAAAAAAAAAAAAAAGGTTTTTCTTAGTGCTTCGACTCACCTGTTAATGAATGCATTCCACAATATATTCTACCAAACACTACACTAGTGGCATAGAACACGCAGACACAAATCGAAGCAAGCCTGGCAGGCGATTCAGGGGTAAATTGTTCACATGCAATTGAAATGAAAAAAAGGGCGACGGAGACTGAATTAGTTGAGTGTGTAGAAGGAAACCCATATTCTAGAGCTACATGGGGTGACATTGTAAGTCTATGAACAGGTGGCGAAAGAGGTCTGGGAAGGCACATAAAATCCTGAAAGTATCGGTTATTCTTGTTTTTTTTTTTTCTTTAGAATAGTAACCACTTGCTTTAAGAAATCCTGACCAAAATACACCAGCAGCTGTTAATAAGCATACACTGTGGTAAATAAAGAGATAAATATCGCTGACTTCCTTCTTTCAACTCTCTTCTGCCTTTTTGGCTTTTTTTTTTTTTTTTTTTTTTTTTTTTTTTGCTCTTTTTTTACGTTACTTTCTTCCAAGTTCTGCATTGCCGAACCAAATAAGAATAGGCAAAAAAATCATAAAAAAGGTGTGTGTTCCTAGATTGGCTGTCCATACAAAATAGGCATCAAGTACGTTATTACGAATGTGTTTCTAGCAGGTGCTGTTAGATGTTATTCAAAAAACAAGATGTGTTGTTAAGCTACCTGCATAATAGCCAGGAAGGGTGTTTCATAACGAATAATGGGAAGCAGTTTATTTCTTAAATAAACTCTCCAACTACTGAATGCATTATCATACACATCATCATTGTGTGTTCCCGCATCGATGTCAGCTTTGATTGCCCCAAATTCTTTTCTTTTCATAAGCAGCTAGAAAAAAGCAATGTTAAATATTAATTTTTTTTTTTTTTTTTTTTTTGTTTTCTAAAGAAATGGTAAGACTTAAGAAAAAGACAGCGACCAGTAGAAAATTCAATTTTTTCGAGTTTAGCCACCAAGAAAAAGCATACAACAATCTTTACAGAGAAAAAACAATGTAAACATGCATTGTTTTCTCTTATTGGCAAGTCCCTATTACATTGTGTTCATGGAGTAAGTTCTCCCTTGGTAGTTTTGATATAAACATATAAAATGAAAAAGGTGTAGACAGACACGTGATCGCGATTGTATTGTCACAATGACTTCACCTTGTTCACTAAAGCCGCTTGGTTTTCAAATTGCCTAGTACAGAGCAAAAAGAAAAAAAAAAATGATATGCAGCATTCAGAATCTTTTTTTTTTTTTTAGAGAAGTTTGTTGTTAAAATTGTGTATTTTTACGCACAAAAACAAAGAATGTGTAGCTCGGTTTTTCCCTCGAATATCTTGACATACGAACTCGAGATCCTACAGTTACAAACTTTGAGTTTATTGGTACAAAGTGTTATAGTACTGTCGCAAAAAAAGTTTTTTTAAGTGACTAATGTTGAAATTGGTCCTGCTTTTTAGATCTCAGTATTCATCTGATATACAGATTGTTTCTTTTCGCTCTTTTTAACAATGCAAGGTGCTGTGACATATCATTGCTCTCTTTCGCAATCTCTTCTACCTTTTATGAAAAATTCAATTGTCTTTAGAACATGGTTTTTAGTATAGTTTTCGTAAGTTTTAAAACAAATCAGTATCTGTATGCTTTTTCTTTGTACAGTGATTCTAAATCCACTTGACTTTAGATAAAGTGTTTGCGTTCAACTAAGCCGAAAAGTATATTGAACGTCAATTCAATTAGTATAGTTGATCTGATTGTTTTTTTGGTTTTTTTTGGTTTTTGATTCCGACTACTCAAGTCAGAAGTTTACAATAAACTAAGAAATCCCAGGTAGACATTCTCAGTTCACAACAAATGCCTTTATTACAAATACTTTTTTTTATTTACACAGACATTGCATCTACTGATACCAAGACGTATGAGTACAGTCACTGATTGATTTTGTTGAAAAAACGTCGTAGCGTTTTGACCAAGACAAGTACGTATACAGTCAAAGTATTATGTTTACTCTATAAATTCAATATGTTAGTCTTTTTTGGTTTTGTTTTTGGTAAATTGTGTTTTTTGTTGCCAACTTCTCAAAACTTTGCTTCAGCGTTTTATCTACATATTAAACACCTTGACCATAGCAAATATATACATATTTCCGATTTGAACGGATCCATACGTTGGTTTATTTAATTAGATCTATTTCCCTTTTGTTATTTTAAAAAAACATTGCAAAAGAGGGGTGGAAGACCCTATCTATATAAAAAAATAAAGTCTCCAAGAAAGCAGTAATCAAAGAGCACGCTCTCCGCTTTTTTTTTTTTTTTTTTTTTGTTGAATGTTGGTTGAAGTGTGTAAAGAATAATGATAACCAGAAAAAAAAAAAAAAAAAGGCAAACGAGTCTTATGTGGTTGTTCTGAACTTGTTAAAGCAAATTTGACAGGTTTTTATTTTGTTTTCTTTGTGTAGGATGAATAGTAAACACGTAAAGATATTAACCCAAAGTAAATTAAGGTTTGTTATTCTGTATGATAAAAGTTACATTAATGACAACAATGTTTGTTTGTTTTTTTTGTTTTTTTTTTTCCATTTTTTATTTTACTAGAAGAAAGGAATCAATTTCGTAATACGGGGTTTGTTAGAGTGGTATCTTGTAAATAAAACAAGAGCAGAAAGATATGAGCAGCCTTGCAAAATAATGCAGAGCTGGCAACAAAATTCTGGCAACATGTAATGTGGATTTGACTACCCAAAGCCGTCAAAGCGATTGAACTTGTTTTTATTTTATTTTCTTATGTCACCCTGAAAACTCCTTTTTAGCGTAAACAGTTATGTATGTTTATTTTGAATCATTTTTAGCTTTGTTTTAATTAGAAAAATAAAAAAAGAATCAGTCTAGATATAAATCACTAGATATAAAAAGATCCCCTTTTTTGTTTCCCCTTTTCTTTTTCTGCAGAGAGAATGAACCCAATCACAAACCCTGCTACTTGCGAATTATGTGGCGAATGGATGCCTAAACATGCTGTAAAAAGAGAACATAAATATATATATATATATTTTTTTTTTTTTTTTTTTTTTTTTTTTTTTTTTTAGATTTTAATGAATTGGCTTTCATTTTATAACTAGTCAAAATGTCCCCGTAACGGTGTTCATCCTTCTCAGTGGATGACAGAAAGTGATGAAATTACCGATGCCGACTTACTGCTTTACACACTTTACCAAATACCCAGCCAATGGGTGGAAAATAAACACTGCTTGTATTTTTAGTGATTAAATAACGCTTTATTTAACCGAGTTGAACTTTTTTTTGCTTGAAAATTTCGTTTCGCATAATTGTATCCAAATCGCTAAGTGCTACTTGGGCTTGATATCTTGTGAGTTCGTCAGGGTCTAGCTCCTCTATATATCTCAAAGTTCTATAAGTGCGCCTTAGATTCTCAGCAGGGTAAGAGTAAAGCGTTTGCTGAGCCAATCCTCGAAAAAGAGACAATATCAAAACAGTTCCCGCTGCAAAACAGCGATAAGTTCTCTTTCCGACGCACTTGTATTTATGTTACCTCTTCTGACTTCTGCACTTTTTTCAAAATCTAATATGTTCAACACCCAGTCTATAAGCTCGCTCATCTGTGAATGTAGCGCTACAGGACAAGTTTCACAAGCTACCCCAAGGATCGATAGGGCAGATACCCGCAGGTGGCTATCTTCGTTCCGTCTAGAGAGAACTGCTTCCAAAGGCGCTAGTAGTGTATAAACTAGAAAACACTTAGTACGTAGTAGCTTATTCTTACTTTTTTACTGTATTTTCCAAGAGCATCTCCACATCTTTGAACTGTTTGTAGTAAAGCTTCACCGATCCTTAGTCTATTATCCAATTTTCTTTCGTTGTCACTATATATAGCACCTAGTTTTTGAATAATATCATTTCCGTACGCATCTGTCATTGCAGATAATCCTTTGACAGCATTCAAATAAATGTAACTATTTTTTTTTTTTTTTAAAAAAAAAAAAAAAAAGATATAAACCCAGTTTGCAATACATTTGAAGCTACCTGTCTTCATCCTGAACTAATCTTATAAAAACATCCAAAACCTGACTTAGCTCTTCTCTGGAAGAAAATAACGGATCTTTTGATAAAACCATTTCTTTTAGCATACCCATGCCGTGCGCACGAATGGGTAACAGGTCATCTTGTAAAGACTTCATGGCCTCTTTATATTTCTCTCTAGAAGCCTCTAGCGAAGGCTGATTTTTCTTTTTTTTTGACATTTTTTGAGCGGAAAGGTACGATGTGATAGCCAATAAGAGTTCCTGAACAGGGTCTTGAATTAGCTCAATGGGAAGTTTCTCTAACTTTGTAAGCGGTTCCAGACAAGCGGTAAGGAGCTGCACTGACTTTTCATCAAGCTCTTCATTTTCTGTTATTAAAAAAAAAAAAAAAAAAAAGATTATAGTTACTTTTGTCTTTTCTTTTTCTTACCGTGCATAACAGCCCTCAGCAAGTTGATGGCTAGAATCAGAGATTCGAGCTCCTCTTCAAACGACGAATCGTCTTCGATAGCATCCCTGTCTTCTTCAGTAACAATACGGGTGAAGTCAGGAAAGCTAGACTCCTTTTTCTTTTCTTTAGGAGCTAGTTTATCCACATAGTCTTGAACGCCGTTCATAGCAAACGAGATGACTTGGGTAGGCTTTGCAAGTATACTTGTTCCCATTTTATCCAACATGCCCATAATCAGATGAATGGTCAGTAAAATGCTAAGTCAAAAATATCAGTTTCTATTCCTCTTTTGTTATTTTCTTCTTCCAAACTCACGTTTTTGGATCATCTTTACTTTTTTGTAAAGAAGAGTATTCGTTTAAAAGAAAAACAAAGAGGTCACCGCATAAATTATTGTTGTTCATTTTCCCCATGAAATCTACAAACACATCTGCGTTTAAAGGGAGTTGATTTCCAGCTAGGGGTCGGCGTATTCTAAAGCATTTTGATAAATGTACAATACACTGGCATGTTTTTTTTTTTTTTGTTACCTTTTAAATCTCAACTCAACCTGAGCGGTTGGTCCAGGTGCAAAGTACGCTATACGGTCTCCACGTAGATCCACTTTGTCTAATAGCATTCGTTTAAGTTCACGAATTCCATCTGCAGTAGTCGTGATGCGGAAGTATGTTAATAAGAGATCCAGCGCTGTTTCTCTTAATCCAGATTTGGATTGAACTGTAAACTCGTACAGATGATAGAGGCAAGGAACTATGGAAGAAAGACATGTTTGGATTATTTTGGCTGAGGGCTCACCTCCGATCATAAGCTTGTGTACTGTATGAAGCAGCCCAGTCAATGCATCCTCGCTCAGCACCACACGATCTATCAAATCCTCCTGTTCTTCATACTCTGATTGGTTCCAGGCTGAAGTCAGGGTTCCCACAATAGGATCTACAATGTATTTTTTTCCGTGATTGGCATCCTGTGCTACGATCCGACCAATTATAAAAGTCACTGCTTGATGTGTGGCAGGTGATGTACTGTCGCGTTCAAGTAAGGCAAGCAATTGGGGGCAAATAACTGCATAATAATCATCAACAGATGACATTTTTTGGGGCACAGATAAGATTAGCTTGGATATGTTTTCCAACTGAGTCAGCTGTACTTTATACGACTTGTTTAGTTCTCCACATTTTTTTTTTTTTAAGGGCCTTACATTGATCGACTTGTCCAACCGTAAACTCTAATACAAGAGCCACACCCTTTGGTTGAAGCAGAGTACGCGATAAGAACTTGCCACAGATATTCCTAAGCCAATTGGGCACAGGGTGTAATGGTGAGTTGCTTAAAAGTGACATGAGAGATTCCATCGCTTTCTGTATATCTGAGCGATCAAATAGCCACATAAACATACGTGCACACTTGTCGCGCTTCTCCCTTTCCAACCCTCCTTGTCTTGAGATAAACTGTCCAGGGCTTATGGGTATCATGTCTTGATTGGGCATAACCTCTGTAGCTGGTACATAGGCAAGCTCTAACAGTGCAGCATATATATCAGGTAGATGGCGAGTCATTAGAATAGATGCGATCGTAGTATAGTGTTGAGCATGTGTTGTTTTGGCGCTATTCGCAATCATGTCTACAAGAGGTGTAACAAGCTCATAAAGTTCGTTTAGCGCTTGTATAGAGATCCGTTTTTGGTCGTTTTCGTCTTCTGCTGTGAATAACTCTATAGAAAAGGATAGTCTTGCTTGAGTTGTCTACAGACTATTCGATGGGTTTACCTTGGTTCGTATAGCCCGATTTTACTCTCTTTGACAACGGTACACCTACACCAGGTAGAAAAAAAGAGTAGAGACCCCAAGAAATAACAATTTCAAGCAAGGTGTGCACCAGTCGAAGATCCCGTACACCCAAAAAGTCCTTCTCAATCTCACCTACAATGTACAGAATGTCAATGAAAACCACACGACAATGCTTATACCTCTAGAATTAGCGCACAGTGCTAGTAGTTCAGCCTGAATGTGTACTAATAATCTCAGGCAGCATTTTGCAAAGCTTGCTTTTGGGGCAAGGTCGTTGATAGGCTTTAACTCAAGTTCTTCAAGTCGCGAAATCAAGGCGTCTTGAATCGATCCTTTTTTTATTGTAAGCAAATTGCATTCATCATTGTTTATTTATTAGATTGAGATCTTTAAAAGTTATAAAAGCAAATAAAACCTTCTTTGGGCTCTAGCTTTTGTCCCACTAATTGTTGCGCTTGAGCTAAAAGTGTACTCAATCTTTCTTCATTTGACATGTTTTCTAATAGAAAAAGCTAAAAAAAAAAAAAAAAAAAAAAAGAAAAAAAAAGTGTGACTTTACTGTTTCATGCAAAATGAAGTGGAGATTGTTTATATGATTGTTCATCCACAGCTTGAGGGATGTTTATAGGTTTTTTCAAAGAGCTTTTAAAAATCATAGGATATTATCCAGTGACTATAGACAACACTTTCTCTATTCAATAAGTCGACTATAGACAACACTTTCAATCTGCATCTAAAGTAAGTCTGCTTGCTAAATTCATATAGCTCATGATAGCCAACAAACTCTATAACTCTAAATCTATCTTTGTTCACAAAAAAAAAAAAAAAAAAAAAAAAAAAGGCAGACAAAGCCTTTCTTCTTTTGAAACCAGGCTTTCTGAAAAAAAAAAAAAAAAAAAAAAAGAGTTTTGACTGATATACTAACATTGATAAAGAGCAGAGCAGTAAAGAGGCTTATCCACTGTGCTTATGGGATGAATGAGTTCAAGTACTAATTAAGATAAAAGAGGCAGCTGCCCTCTTTTGTTTATCACCTAAAGAGAAGAGGCTGTCCGTAGAGACTTTTATATAGGGAATGCTAGATTGAGCAAACCGGTCGAGCTGCAAGCGATTGCAAAGTTAAAAACCCGCCCATTGGCGTCGGAATCATTCATTCTGCTAGAGCCTTGTGTAGGGTTAAATCCGATGGTTATAAGTAAAAGAGGCCGCCTTTATTGTGTAAATAAAAAAAAAAAAAAAAAAAAGAGTAAATTATTTTTCTTTTTTGGTTTTCATGATTTAGAGGTTTAAGTGTACATAGAAGTAAGATAAGAGAAACATACAGAAATTATACAGATCATAAGGTGAGCATAGATATTATAAGGTAGATGACAGTATATATGAAACATAGGAGAGAAGGAAGGTTAAAAGGAAGGTCTTAGCGAGAGATGGGCGGATAGTTCAAATCCTCAGGTCCTTTTAGAACGCTGATGACTACAGCAGCCGAAAGTACACTCGTAAATCTCCACCATTGCAGACTATAGAGGGCGACCCTATGCAGCAAACTATGGGTGGATTGAGTGGGGTGATCATGTTGACGAAGTTTATGCATCGCGTTTTCAATCTCCGCAAAGGGACGACAACAGAGGTCAGGGTTTTTAAGCAACAGATACAAGTCATCACGAAAACTGCCATCGTCCCCGCCTGCCTCATCCAAAAAGCTCATGGCTTCGTCTAGCAAATTGCGGTCGGATGAATAGTGAGGGTGTTTATGTAGATGCCAGTGATCTCTTGCCTGTTCCAATTGGATGAGAGACAGAGGATGCTGTTGGCTGACAACAGAGCTTTCGCAAGAACTGGTAGTCTCGGACAGTTCTCTTTTGAGCTGTCGACGTTTCCAAACAAACTGAACGGTGGCGTTCTTCAAGGGTACTTGGGGCTGTTGTGCTTCGTCATAGACACTTCCGCAGAAACTGCCTACGCCAAAGCTACGTTTACCGGCAAGGTCGTAAAATGGGTTATCTTGTTCCTCTTCATCACCTGCTGTTAAAAAAACGCTGTGATGCCAGTTATCGATAGAGACGTGATCGCTGCATTCTTCTGAGGGATAACTGAGGATGCTCTCCTGATAGCGGCGTTTTTGGTTCTTGACTCGTTTACGCCTTTCCTTTTTCTTTTGAGGGTCGTCAGAAAAATGGGTTTCTTTTCTATCGGACATATCACTAACAACGCTCGTAGCGCAAGTACTTGGAGAAGAAGAAGATGTGGGCGAAGAAGACGAGGTTACGAAATGAGAAAGATCAAGCTGGTGAGACTCCAGTCTTTTTTCTAGCACATCCATCTGTCTGTTCATCTTCTGAATACCCTCTTCCGTGCTATCTTCGGGCATGTCGTTCACATTGGCTATTGTGGCGGCTGTGTTAACACGAAAAGTCTCTATACTTGCTTGAATATGAACCAGCTGGTGCATCACATTCTGCAGTTTTTCTTCCAGCAGTCTACGTCGAAGACGAGTGATGGCACGCTGAATAAGTTGGGATCTTGATTGATCGATTGTATCTTGAATTAACATTGTATCACAAATTTGTATGTATTTTATTCTTATTTTTACCCCAAAGAAATAGTAAAATGGAAAGAAAGGTTTAATTTAAAGAAATGTATAAATAAATAAATAAACAAAGCTGCCTCCTGAGTCGCCTTAAACTTCTTTAAAAGTGTGGGGTGGTTACAAGTCATGTGTATGTATGTATATTTAGATAAGATTCGCTTGCTATAAGGGCAACACTGCATATATCGATTTATGAGCCAGCGTTTGTTCTTTTATGGAATGACAGCTTTCTCCTCAGTGTCACCACCCCTTCCGCTCCTCTCTCCTTGATATGATGTAAATAGGCGAAAGAGAAACAAAATCAAACATTGATGTGGGTTGCAACAAAGCTTAGGGAAGAAAACCATACATATTTTAATCGTGCCGTATATGGAATAAAATAAAATAAAATCAAAACAAAGCACTCGAAAAAATAAAACAAAAACAAAATGAAAAAAAAAAAAAAAAAAAAAAAAAGAAAATAAAATGCGTTCTTTATTGCATTCAAATAAAATCTAAGCCTTTTGTGCTGCATTCCTAAAGAATTTCCACCCAAATAAAGATGTGTTAGAATACAAAGAACGATCTGTGCTGTTTTCTTACATTGCGTCTAACTGCTCTTTATACTGTTTGTTTATCACATTGCGTTTCAATTTTTGTGCAGCTGTCAAAAGTCCCTATTGACATTATGTTAGATAAACACAAACACAGGGTTGTCTTACGTTATCCGAAGTCCATTCTTCGTGTACTAAATGAACGTCTACAATAACCTCTGGCGCCTTGAGTTTTGCATCCTTGGCTTGTGCTTGTAGTTTGGCCAAGAAGGCCTTTTTGATCTCTGCGTTCTCACACAGCGCTTCAAATGAGGTTTCGGTTATGTTGAGTGAGCTGGCGATTTCTTTCAGGTTGGAATAGATGGGTGTCACAATCGCCACTGGGCGAGGGCGTAGCGAATCACCGTAAACACAAATATTGCTGACACCCAAGGCGGTTTTGTACACAGACTCTAATTTTTCCAGTGCAATGTATTCACCATTGCTGAGTTTGACCAGGTTCTTGATACGATCAATTACTGAAAGGGTTCCATCTGTATTCCACTCGCCTACATCGCCCGTACGTAACCAGCCGTCTTCAGTAATCGTTTCTTTTGTAAGTTCCTCTTGTTTAAAGTATCCTTTGGTCACAGACGATCCGCGTACCCAAATTTCTCCTTGTGGTTTGGGCTTGTTGGTTGAAAGATAGTTGGCTTCAGGAACATCCACCAATTTGATTTCGCAACAGGGCACAGGTACACCCACAGGTCCAACTGAAAAAAGTTCGGGTGTCATAATTGCACACATACTATAAACTCCTTAGTTTCACCAACCTTTTTTTTTTTTTTTTTTTTTAAAAAAAAAAAAACTTACCCAACTAAGAGCGCCAAAAAAAAAAAAAAAAAAAAAAAAATAGATAAAAATATAAATTAAATTCAAAACAAGTCCAATGAATTTTCTATTTTACCTGATTCAGTCATGCCATAGCCACCCAAAATGGGACCCAAGCAGACAGACAAAAAGCGTTGTGTTTCGTGTGCGAGAGGAGCACCTCCTGATAAACCGAATCGGAGACGACCTCCCACTTGCTCTTTGATTTTGTTGAACACCAAAGAGTCTAGCAAACCAGTAGGCAATCCACGCTCCATCAGCCAAGATTTAGAAGCAAAGGCGCGATGAAAAATGGCTTGAGCCGCTGGGCTAGTCTTGGCCAAGCTTGACAAAATACCCTTACGAATCGACTCCCAGACAGCAGGAACGCCTGTCATAATGCTGGGCTTGAACTCCTTGATGTCTCCTTTACAGTTGCGTACAGAGCTGTCGGTCAATGTTCTTGGTGAACCATAACCTAAAGTAACACCCCAGAACAAACACAGGTTTTCCACAAGAAACTCAAGAACGTGAGCTAAAGGAAGGTAGGCCATAATGCTGTCGTCTTCATTAATATGGTTTCCGATCAGGGTATCCACGCCAGAAACTAATGCGGTGTGAGAAAACAATTGTCACAGCCCTGTTTCAAATTCACTTACTAGCGCCTATCAGATTCGAATGGTTCAAAATAACGCCTTTAGGAGCACCTGTACTGCCAGAGGTGTACATAATACAACAAAGATCGTCACGCCCAGGCTTGTTGGGTCTTTGAGGGTGGGCTTGCCCAATCTTTTTTAATTCGTCGATGCTGTGGATTTGTGTGTGTTTTTGAATAGAAACAATGTCTTGTTCTTTGGCTTCTCCAGAGTAAATGACTAAGGGTTTGGTGCTGCATTCAGGCAAAACAGAGGCCAAGGTCTTGAGAAGTTCAGCAGTGGTGTAGATAGCCTCTACCTCAGCTTCTTTCATCGAGTGCAACAAACCTTCAGGGCCCAACGTCTCATAGGCAGTGACAATGGCCATGTTTTGTGTAAAGGCACCGTGGGCAATCAACATCCAGTCGGCACTTGGGAAAGAAAATGAGTTCCAAAACCCATGCATATCTATTTTTGTTGCCGCTTCTTACCTTGTGGGAGCAAAAAGCTCTACCTTTGACTTGACAGACAATCCAAGGTGCACTAAGCCAGATCCAATGTGGTGAACGCTGTCAGACATTTGCTCATAGGTGATGTATTGGTAGGGAGATAACTGAAAGTAGTTCCAGGTCTTTTTTTGTTTTGTTTCAACACCGTCTACAACCTTTACCACTTCTTTTTCTTCAGAAATCATCTTTTCCAAGTTTCTGTAGCCCATGGCTTTTTTATCGCCGCGTCTTTTGACACAGTACTGCAATACATCGTATAACGTGTGGACTCCCTGAGCAGGTGTATCCACAATCTCTTCTACAGCTAGTGTAGAGCGGCGTACTTGACCTTCACCAGCAATCTCTTTTCCAATATAAACAGACATTTTGATAATAACAATGAAAAAAAAAAAAAAAAAAAATTAAAAAGATTATGGGAAAGAAGGTAATTAAAACAAAGGCTTATATATATCAAAACGAGTTTATTCAGCGCCCGAAGCCTCAAATAAGATAGCAAGAAATCATATGAAAATTTTGTATCCTATTCTTCACATGACAAATAAAAATCTCAGATCCTCTACTGATAAACGATCAAGCGCCTTGGAGTTTTTTCCTATAATACGTCTTAGTAAAAACATAAGGCTGAGCCACAACCACTTGCCTACGGTGCTTTCTACCAAAGCCGCCTTCTTTTCTTGTAGTTGCACTATACGACTTTCAATACTATTTTCTATAATAAGTCGCGTAATCCGAATTGGTCTGCGTTGCCCTAATCGATGAATGCGATCCATGGCCTATGTATATGTTTAGCGTACTATGAAAACTTGGTAAACGCGTATAAGCCCTTACTTGCACTATAAAACAAAAAATAGATCGCGTCAGTAGCTAACAATAACATGGATCACAAAACTTACATTCGGCTGCCTAAGTGTGCACCAAGGAAAATATCGGGAATAGTTGGGTTAAAATTACTTAAGCACAAATAAGTCGGTAACACTTACTGGGTTCCACCAAGGATCACTAAAATAGAATGTTAATTATAAACCATTTTGACACTCCCCAATTCAACTTACCAAATAAACACCCGGCTGGCCTCTGTCAGATTCAGAGCCACACCGCCTGCCTTGAGACTGATAAGAAATACAGTCACTGAAGGGTTGGTCATAAAACTAGAACAATGGAGAGTAATAATAAATATAGTGTGAGTAACATCCGATCCCCTAATAAAAAAGAACGTGGAAACGTTACTGATGGATGGCTGCGTCACGTTGGGTAGGAGACATGGTGCCATCTAAGCGAATGCACTCAAAGCCGGCACGAGACAGTCGCCAATAGACTAGATCCAGAAAATTTACAAACTATACAGTGTGATACATATTAATCACCCTAAACGTCTTTTCTTGTTTTTCTGCTTACTTGAGAAAACACAATGCTATTTAAATAGATATAAGTAACGTAATTATTTTTACTAATAAAAATTACCTTTTAATCGTTTTATCTTCTCGTCTAAGTTTCGACAGTTCTTCTACTAGTGCCTCTATCTTTGTAGAACTTCTCCATTTGTCCATGTTAATACGGTTCACGATACTCGACTTTGAATAGTTTCTGTTGATTCCACCGCCCCCTTCAATTTCAATAGCGTCTTGTGATAGGTCAACTGTGAAATTAGCAAAGCACGTAGGGCACTTGGGAGCTACACCTTCGGAATCGTCAAAGCCGCTGTAGTACTGAACACAGCACTATACGGAACAAATCGTTAGTTACCCCTCGATAGATATAACCTTTAGTTACCTCTCTACAAAATACGTGTTTACAGGCAGCTGCAATCGCATCCTCCGGCGGATCGTGACAGAGCATACACACAAGCTGCTTGTTGTCTGCTGACTTTTTTACGACCATATCAGGATGATCAGCGCACTGACGCATTTTGGTGAGGAGCTCAAAGATATTTGCGTAATTATTCAGAACTGTATCCTGTTCAACGTAGGTGGCAAACTCGCGAGACACAGACGAATACAGTGATCGGTAAACGTCCTCTTCTTCTTCACTAAAAAGATCCCTTCTCACAATCACCGTACGGGGCGGCAGCCCGAGATCATCCGCACATTCCAATTTAGTTCTTCTCAGCATGATCTTTTCTAATAACAGGCCCAGCTTCTCCAGCGCCTCACGCCCTTCATCAACGTAACCGTGGCTTTGTATAGGCTTAAGAATCTCGTTATTCCACCAACACATGTGACTCATCGGTCGATGTCCACATTCGTCACAATCTCTCTTATTTGAGAACTTCCAATTAAGTTGTTTGCATGGGCATTTCATACAATAGTAATAGGCATAGGGGTCTGTACATCTGTTAGGCCCGCATCGAATATTGAGTCGTTTGTATGTTACCTGCTCGCATAAAACGAATCAAGGAATATAATTCGCCTACTCGATTTTGTAAAGGCGTGCCTGTGAGTGACCATCTAAACTTTGCTTTCAAATTGAACTTTTATAAAATCTTTAGTACGCGCTACTTATAACATAGCCCATTGACTTTACCACAGATCTAGCTGTGTTGCAAGAACGGTCTTTAATATTATGGGCCTCATCAAGCACAATTCGATGCCAATCAATTTTATGAAGAACAGACTTTTCTTTGACAAGTGTAGAGGTCCCATCTATCATACGCTTTGTGCCGTATTCTTGACGCCTAAATGCTGATTCAAGAATACTGTCTATTAAAAAAAAATTCAAATGTAAGCCTCTGTAGTTTCAATAGCCAAGTTCAAATTACAGGTTGATAAAATAACATCAAATTCCTCTAGTTTTTTCTCTTCGTTTGTCCTATTGGCACCTATAGTGATGTATATTTGTTTAATTTTTTTTTTTTTAGAAATAGAAACTATGCTTTTTTCTTACCATGAAAGATGTAAACTGATAATGCTTTCTTCGTATGTGTTTCAATTTCACGTTTCCATTGCATGAGAGCCACTGTAGGTGCAACAACAAGACTAGGCTTTTGTTTGTCACTCAAAAGTAAAGATATGGTTTGGATGGTTTTGCCCATACCCATCTCATCCTAATTTGTCGTTAGCCTTATCAAACTTGCCAAAAAAAAACCGTCTTTTTTTTTTTTTTTTTTTTTTTAGTTACAGCTAATATGCCGCCTTTGAACTGCAAGAATCAAAATATATGCAAACGATCAGTAACATAATTTAATAGCAGCATTTAGAATTTACAGTGTCAAGAGATTCCTGCTGTATCATCCAACCAACACCATATTTTTGAAATGGTAGTAGTGGCAATGACAGCTGCTCTGGTTGCTCAACAGGAACTATCTCTAATTTTTTGGCGTTCTTAAGATCAGTCCACACGTTAGCTAGCTCGTTATGTTGCGATAATACATGACTTCTGCTGCGCTGATACTAAACAGAAGTTTAGAACAAAACCTTGTTTTAACACGTATCTCTTTGAAACTTACCGCCATTCCTCGTCTTTGAGTACGGCGTCTGACTTGTACTACTTCTTCTTCAGATGAAGACTCATCTGAAGAAGAACCTGCATCCGAAGAGCCACTCGAAGTATCGTTAACTGCGGATGGCGTTTGAGCTTGTGAAACCACTGCCTCTTCTTCAGAATCTTTGTCAGACTCATTGTCATCTTTGGTGTTTTTAGTGTTGAAAAACACGCTTTTCACGATCACTGTTGCGTCAAGCTCATCCGCGCTGTGTTGATCTTCCGCGTCATTTTCAAACTCAGGAATGACTACGGAAGTTGAACTACTTGGGTTTTTACTGTTCAACTTCTCAACATGAGAAGAATCAGGTGTGCTTGGAGATCTCTTTGCTGAAGACTGCTTACTGCTTGAAGCTTTCTCAAGCTTAGCTCGTTTGGCTGAGTTCCTAGTCACTCTACTAGAGGAGACAATAGGGCTTTGGAAATCGCTGTCATCATCGTCTGAAGGATAGGCTCTAGCAAGCGGGACCGCTGGCTCTTGGGAGCTAGCGTCTGTTTTTTTATTAAGTCTACTGGATCGTCTTGAGGCAACCATATTTTGATAGAGAAGAAAGAAAAAGGAAAACTTTTTTTTTTTCGAATTTTTAAAAATGGTCAAATTCATCTGACGCACCTTTAGGGTGCCGTAGTCTATTGACCTTTTTCATTGGTGCGATTTGAGAACTGTGATCGATCCAAGCTCAGATATGTTCTACGTAGTTGAAAAGAACTTTGACAGCAAAGACTGATGTAATCTATCTATCAGTATGTTTGTTACGCTGCATTAAATTAAAGATTAACTGGACGAGGTGGTGTAAATCTTATTATTTGAATTGAAGACTATGTAAGAGCTTTTTTTTTTTTGGAGAAAAAACAGGTTATATACGGTTTGTTAATTTTTAATCAACCATTTATTTGCCATTTCTTTCATGATATTGCAAGATCTTCTCTCATCCTGGTCCCAGTATGAGGTTTGATTGTCTACATAGTCATCACCATTATCTTCTATTTCGTTTACTACTTTTCCTACGATACTTCTAGTTGTAGCGTCAACCTGGACACCATTGACTGACATTTCTTCTAATAGGTCCAGCATACCATGCACATCTCTCCAAGCTTCCCATCTTAATAGCAATATAGTGTTATATGTTTCAACTGTACATCCACTAATATAGCTTTGAATACTTTTTGTTTTGACTTGCTCAAAAATAGACAATGTCAAATAAGGGTCGATTTTCGATGCGTAGTCAAGAACGGTTTTTACAACGTTGGGGTAATATACAGGATACTCGTTTCGATCTATTTCTTTAGACATTACACCAATGGCTTCGAGGATGGTTTTGGCTCCAAGAACAGACTCTCTAATTCGCATTTCCTTTTCTTTCATTTTTATACGTTCATCTTGAGACATCTTCTCTCTGAGCCAACTATAATCAAAAGTCTCTACCGCATCCAATATATTGCTATCGCCCACTTCTTTTTCTTCCTCTTCTGTAGCTCTGTGGAAAGCATTAGACATAGCATGGGGTACAGCTGGTTTTGACTTGTAAGAATTGCTGTCAATAAGTTTTAGCAGCTTTTGTTCGATAAATGTTTCGGAAGATCTTATTTTTGGTGGTGGTAGTGTTTGTGTTGGAGAGAATCCTTTTGGATTCATCGATTCGTCAAATAGAGCACCCAACAAGTCATCAAAATCCCTTTTGTCCACAACTCCTCCCTTTTTCTTTTGTGTAGGGGCATTTTCTAAATCAGAGGCGCTCACTTTAAAAGTGTCGAGTACATGTTTTGATTGTTCGTTGGTAGAATACTGACAGGATGCACTGTATACAGTTCTTGTAGCTCGTTTTAATCCTGTTTTTTTTTTTAGTATGAATTCTGAAATGCAAATGGCAGTTTGTACCAGTTCTGATCAAACCGTTTGATCTAAAGATGCAAGGTATCATGTGTAGTTTATTTAGAGAAAAAAAGTATTCCATTAAAATGCAAGCAGGGAAATCGTTTTAGCGACAAGCCACCCTTCAAAGTAAACGAGTGAAGGTCGATTGGTTCAAAATCGATTCCAGCGACTTGAGGATTTTAAGAGCAGGAGAACGATTTTCGGGAGCATAGGCTAGTCCTGGTCGTATGGCTTCCAAAAGAATCCTGTTTCGTTTGTCTATTACGTCTTCAGAAACAGTAACTCTTTCCTTAGAGTGGTCTATTTTAAAGGCTTTGAAATTTCGCTTATTGTTGTCAGTTATAATATTCATAATCACAGCACACGCCAGAAAAACGTCTGTAGCTTCTGAATAGGTGTCAAGGCCATTATCGCTTTTCTCTACAAACTTGTTATTCTCGTGCTATCTATTTCAGTCTTTTTTTTTTTACCAGGAAATATCAAATGATCTGTGTTTAGCCATGGTTTTGGTTGGCGTCGTTGTTGTGAGTTCAAAGCAGAGCGAAAGGAAGTAAAACACAGTCTTCCATCAGTGTCAACATAAAGGCTTTTTGTTGTGATGTCTATCAAGTATGTGGATATTTGATGTGCGTCTGCAAGCATAGAGAATATGTTGACTCCCATTTGAACCGCATGAATGGGTTCAATATCAAAACCTATTTTTTAACATTCATTACTTTTACAATAAAGTCTCTCGCTGTGAAAGGCTGTACCATTTTTTCTCCTTTTTTCAAGGTACTTCTTAAGACTGTTGTTGGCAAAGTGTTGTTTGACGAGGAACACAGCGCTATAATTCGGCGCATATCCCTCTATATCCACGTTCATTTCGGACAGGGTAGCATCAAAAAGAGTATATATCGAACTCATGTTTCTGCAACCAGATAACCATAAAGACGCTCGAAATTCATGAACAAGCATTGAGACTTCAGCTTCAAATTCAGGTATACAAACACAATCAACTTCAAGCCCTTTATAAAAGCCTTTGAAGCAAAGTTCTTTTGTGTTATGTTCGGTAGTTTTAGAATATAAAAGTCTTTTTTCTATCGTAATCTCATGCGGTTCTATTACTAGTGAAGAAAAGTGTATACAATTTGAAATTGAACGCTTCTGAGGATTTTCAATGTGTGTTGACCTTCCAGCTTTTCTCGTTGGAGTACTACTTGTACTGTGTTTTGGTCTTTGCAAACGATTCTTTTCTAATTTGGCTGAAGTCATTTATTTATTTATTTTCTTTTTTTTTTTTTTTTTTTTTTGATATTATGGAAAGAGGAACCAAAAATTATCAATCTACTCATAGTACGCGACTATCTACAGTTTTGTGAAACTTAATTCACAGTGCGGTCGGTACAAAATGTTGCTGTTACGCCTCAAATGTATAATAAACCTACAACGTCTATGAGTCGTATAAGCACCTTACTTTAATTGCTCAATTTGAAAATTTTCTTAAGAGCAATTAAAGCTTTTAGTTAGATACAATTAAACAGAATGTTACTTGGTTTGATATCCCACTCAAAAGCATTAGCAAAGTTCTTTTCACTTGCTTGAAACACAGAATGCTTAGCTGTGATTTAATTGTTAGCTTAGAAAAGGCTAAAAATGAGAAAAAAATTTTCTTTCGCTTATTTTACAATGATGATTCTCCATCCTTGTTCAGAGCAAATAGCGGTTCTTTTGGAAGCGGGATTTTGCAAAGAAGAACACTGTTGAGCTGGCCTTTTGGTGTTTACACCGAAAATATAAAGTCTGAGTAAAATAAGCCAATGTTTATTCTTCTTCGCTATCACTACTTCCATAGTCAGCCAGACCAGTCAAAGATTTATTATTAACTGGCTTGGCAGAGATTGTACTGGGTGCGTTTTTTGTGAGCGCTGCTAGATTGTTGAGTACTTTTTTTGAAATAATGCCATTGCCTTGTTCTTCGTCTTGCTGTTGTTGTTGTTGACCATAATAATACTGATAGTATCTGTCATAATCTTCCTGCGTGTAAACATAATCTTCAGAATCTTGACCTTGAGGCGCGTCTTTTTGCTTTTTTGCATCAGAAGCAATTTGATGTAACTCAGCAGCTGCAGCATCTCTTTTAACCTGAGTAGGCTCTGGCGGTAACTCAGGTTCTTCCTCATACTCTATGACATACTCATCATCTAGATCAGCGGCTGATTCCTCAGCTTTTCTTCTGTCATCTTCGGCATCCAAGCGATTTGCAATGGCGTTGGGATCTGCTGTGGCCCAACGCACATTGACAATTTCGTTATTTTCAAGGCATTGATTCATCATAGCTTCTCTAGCAAATTCTGCATTCCCCCTTGTTCGATAAGTAACAAAAGCAACGCCTCTACCTTTTAGAATTCTCACTATTATACGTTAGAGCTGTGTTTCAGGTGAACTTCACAATTCATATTAGTTACCTCTTTCTAAAGAGCCAAATTGACCAAACTGTCTCTCAATCACTTGTTCTACATCGTCTGTTACAGCAATACGCCCTACGTATAATGTGCGATTCTCTTTCAAAAATCCTCCTACACCTCCCATATCTTGGCGAAAGTCGCTATTTTTTTTTGTTTGTCAGTTTTTTTTTTTTCAATGGGCATATAAACTCTTACGTAAATTTATCTCGTCCGAAGCAATCTATTGTGGTTTCAATCACATCGCTCTTGGCTGGAATACGATGCCACATGGCACAGCGGGGGCCTTGCGTGCACATTCCTTTGGCAAAAAAAAGACAAAAATGAGCGTTGGGGTTTCTGGAACCTGTCGTTTCCCCAGAATCTCTTGCAATGTTGACTTTATATTTAGGTCGATAACTAAAAACGGTTCGTATTAGACCTTTTTTTTTTTTTTGAAGAAAAGCTCTTCACCTTCTCTTGTTGAAGTCTCTTTCTAAGCCTGAATATCTGTGATGCCAAATGTTGTAAGTTCCACCTTCTGGTCTCTTTTCTCTAATGTAATCATCAAGTTCCTGTTGAGCTACCTATAGCAAGTACACGATTGTTAATTGAGTTGAAGGATAGTTGATAGTTTGTTTAAAGCACTTTACTTGTACACGCGCTGGTCTCATTTTGAATAGGATTAGCAGAAAAAGAAAAGGTTGATAATAAAAAGTAAGGCTTGTCAAGACTATTTTGACTACCGACAAACATCGATTTGTTATTTTTTTTTCGTACGCTTTTTTTCCCTTTTCCTCTGGAAAAAAGAAAGTATGCTCAACGTAAGCATTCACAAATTGCAAGACTCCAAAAACAGTAGATTTTGATTTTGAAAGCTAGAAATTAAACTCGATAGTTTCAAACAACATGGACGAGGTTCCACAAAGCAAAGAATATAAGGACTGTCTGCCATGCAAGTTGACAGGCGGTCTTGCTTTTGGGGGTTTGGGCGGATATGCTTTATATCAGGCGAATGCTTTAAATAGAGTGCCTGGCAAAGCAAAGACGGCAGTCGGTTTAGGGGTTGCTGGTGTAGGTAAGAGTGATTTAATGTTTATTCACAAAATAGATTAGTAACATAATAAACGTATGTGTGCGCAAGTTTTTATTTCGGCCGGACTGTTTAGACTGACGATATAAAATAAATGAAAATGTTTTCCTATGACGAGTCTTCGAGTTTCTTTCTACGACTAATTCTACTGGAGGATCTTTGTTTCCTTCCAGAGGCGATTTTGTTTTCTTTTGTTGTTGTTTTAGTTTTGTCTAAGATTTTGCTTGTTTCTTCTGAGGGTTGTGCTTCAATGGATACAACAGCAGATACAATAGGATGGTCTTCCAAGAGGCTATCTTCAGAAGCTGTAGGGGAAGCTAGTTTTTTTGAGTGGCCTCTTGATCTGCTCTTGCTTTTGCTTCGACCTACTTTGCTTACGCTTCTTGATCTACTCTTTCTGCTCTTGCTTTTGCTTCTAATCCTTGAGATTTCCGGGTTTGTTGGAAACCGTTGAGGCCTTTCGTCATGATCTGTAAAAGGGTTCATGTTTTCAAAAGATTTGACTACAGGTGAAAATACAATGATTTCTTTCAGGTTGTCTTTGCTAACAGCAGTAAGCAGGGTGGATGATACCAATGCTGGAATAATATAGAGCAAAGCTGACTGGGCAGTCTTTGTCAAGTGCACAGCGACAATAGAAACACCCGCACCAATCACGTAAGCAATTATAGCCGAGTTGAAAAAAGGCTTGTCAAACTCCTCATCTGTCAAAGCCTTCTTTTTATCGAAACGTAAACAGTAAGCAACAAAGATACCTATATGTGTTTGTTTAGTAAGAGCTGAGTTTTGAAGTAGTTACGCCTTCATCCTATAATAATAGTCTACCAGGTATAACGATGTCTGTTGTACTAAACATAGTAAACATTTGATTATCTTTTACGAGTTTGTCGAGCACAAATGTTTCAACGTGCCTTGGCCATACAATGTTAAGGGGTGCATTAGAAAAACTTTCGGAAATCTTGGAGATTGTTTCTGATCCAGACATCCATAGTATATCGTGAAACAGCATACCGCACATTAAAAAGAATCCTGTCCAAAACGAGTCTACCGCAAAAAGCCCCATAATGTTGATGACAATGCAGATAGCAAATATATTGCCAACAATCCAGTGCTGGGTAAGTGTGTATACTGCAGAAAGGGCAATAGAAATTACCATCACCAGTAAATGGATCGTAGTTATATGTATGTTGAAAACCTCTGTTCTCACACAACAAAATATGAGTATCATTCTTTAAAAGAACAAGCATTTTCTCTTTTTACCGTTTCCTTGTTTGCTAAAGCTGAACTTGTAGTTTTCTATTTTTTCTATCCATGAACTGGACATATTGTTTTTTGCTATCATCAAGAGTGTGTTGGAGAAAAGTGCAGTGGTAAGAATAGATGCGATGATGACGATCCCATCATTGATATATTCGGGATCAATTGACTTTAGCGCCAAATAGGTGTAAAAAACAGCAATAGAGCCAACGATGGGGAACGCAAGAGCGTGTTGAGCGGAAAGTATGCGGGTTTTTTCTGGCTCAAATCTGACACCTTTATCCTTCTTTTTTACCACACTTAAGGATACAAAGGATCCTATCCAAATAGGTGTGACAGCCAGTGCTAAAAGGCCTAGAAATGCACTTGTGGTGGAAAGCCAATTCTCTGTTGTTGTAAAAAAACGTGTTCCCATAACCCTTTCTTTTGTATATGAATATACTGTTTAGTAAAAGTGAAAAAAGAGCAAATATACGGACAAAAAGATATTTTTTTTAATATATTAGTAATGACGTCAAAGTGTACGCATGAATTTTTCAAGGGCTTGAACAGCGTATCAAATCTTACCTCCTTTTTTTTTAGAAAAAAATCCAAGGTGAAACTGAATTGCCTACTAAAATAGATGCGCTATTTATTTTTCTTTTTTCTGCAAAGCAGAGCCTGTTTCTGTTTTGTTTGATTTTGTATTGGAATGTTTTGATACTACACATTTAATTATAACATTTTCGGGAGTTCAAATGATGAAAGGTGCCACTCATATTGTTTAAAGCCTTGGTTCTTTCGCACAAAAGATTAAATGCGTTTTCAAACTCCGTATGCGTCCAACAACGTACTTTCAGCGAGGAAGAATGAGCATAAACTATAGCCTCCCACCTCGCCTAACTCTGAGAAAGAGCCTTCAAAGTTTTAGCATGCGTTTCAAGATGTGAGTCTTTTTCTATAACCCAAACATTACATGGGGTCCTTAGCCTGGATCCTCCAGAATCTAGCCTTTGGCTGAGAAGTACTGAAGAATTGCTTCTCGTTTGGGATGAAATGTCACCCTACTGTCGCTTTTTCCAGGAGGGTGAACACTACCAAGTCAACTGCAAGGAACTTCCAAGTTACCTGTCTTCGCTTTACATAATAATGCAACACATATTTCTTGACAGAAACAGATGTAGTGTTTTCTTTGTTAGTCTATGGCAATCAAAGCCAAAAAGGTAGTCACAATATTGGGAGGTGATCTAGTGATTGTAGGTTTCCCTGACCTCCTTTTTTCCTAGCTTATGTCTTTTCTGCTTAGACTGAAACTGCCTGTGAGGCCAAGTCGTATTTCAGGCGCTTTCAATTTTAGAGTAACTACTTTTCCTTGTTCTAAAAGGGTGCTTTTTTTAGTTCTTTCTACTAAATGTTGCAACTTTATAGAATAGATCTTACACTACATTAGAGGTATTGAATGAAAAAAGAAAACAATCTTTGGAAGGCGGTGGAAAAGCAAAGCAGGAAGCCCAGCACAACAAAGTAAATTTGAGAAAGTGAATAACAAGTTAGCTGTGATAGCTTGATTTACTTGGCTTGTATTTTTTTTTTATTCAGGGAAAGCTTACAGCTAGAGAGCGGTTGAATTTATTGCTCGACAAGGACTCTTTTCGAGAATATGATGCATTTGTTGAGCATGAGTGTACAGAGTTTAATATGGAAAAGCATAGAATTCTTGGCGATGGTATAGTTACAGGCCATGGTACAATACATGGGCGACGTGTGTTTGTTTATAGCCAAGATTTCACTGTGTTGGGAGGAAGTTTATCCCGGACTAACGCAAATAAAATACTGAAAGTTATGGACCAAGCTATGATTGTGGGTGCACCTATTATTGGTCTGCAAGACTCTGGAGGAGCGAGAATTCAAGAGGGCGTAGACTCCTTAGCAGGATATGCTGACATATTCCAGAAAAATGTAATGGCTTCAGGAGTCGTACCTCAGATTTCTTTAATTATGGGGCCCTGTGCAGGAGGAGCAGTCTATTCTCCAGCTTTAACTGATTTTACCTTTATGGTAAAGGATACATCCTATATGTTTGTCACGGGGCCTGGTGTTGTGAAAGCAGTAACAAACGAACATGTCACTCAGGAAGAACTGGGCGGCTCAGAAGCGCACACCCAAAAAAGTGGTGTGGCTCATGGTGTGTTTGCAAATGATATTGAAGCATTAAGAAGGTAAACATATGATGTTTACTCTTGTATTTAAAGCCGTCAATAGCATTCGAGATTTCCTTACTTATTTACCATCGTCCAATAATCTTCAAGCCCCTCAGATAGAATGTAACGACCCCATTACTAGACAGGATGACGCTTTAGATACCATTATACCATCTAGTTCAAATATTGCATATGATATGAAAGAAGTTATTACAAGGGTATGGTTGTATACAAATATCACTGGTACTTATTTCTAGTAGATAGCTGACACACACTCTTTTTATGAGATTTCAGCTAATTTTGCACAAAATATGTTAGTGGGTTTTGCCAGAATGGACGGAAAAGCTGTTGGCTTTGTTGCCAATCAACCTTTGGTGTCATCGGGTGCGCTTGACATAAATGCATCAGTAAAAGCAGCACGGTTTATACGTTTTTGTGACGCCTTCAATATACCTCTGATAACGTTGGTTGATGTTCCTGGATTCATGCCGGGTATGGCTCAAGAGCATAATGGTATTATTAGAAATGGTGCAAAGCTGCTGTATGCCTACTGCGAAGCAACTGTCCCCAAATTGACTGTGGTTACACGAAAAGCCTATGGTGGCGCATATATTGTAATGAGTTCCAAGCACTTACGTGGTGACTATAAGTAAGAAAGCATTTGCAATTTATGTTTTACTAAAACGAATCATGCAATTAGCGTTGCTTGGCCCTCAGCAGAGATTGCGGTCATGGGATCTTCTGGTGCTGTGGAAATCATTTTTAAAAACCATCCAAACAAAACACAGATGAAGAAAGAGTACAAAGAAAAATTCACAACCCCATTGTATGCTGCCAAGAAAGGCTACTTGGATGATATCATCCATCCCAGGTAAGATATACACTGATCTTGTTCCATCTATACTAAGCTTTGTATTGTTTTAGTCAAACGCGCAAAAGGTTGATAGAGCAACTGGAATTATTAAAAACGAAAGTATTGAAAAACCCAATGAAAAAACATGGCTCTATACCTCTTTAAAACACAAACCAATACAGTATCCCATGTATTATCCATCACAAAACAATGAAATCAGCTTAAAGTTTGCCAAGCCTAATAAATTTATTTGCCAAATCAATTTATGCCAACTGCAGTTTGCTCGTACTGACAATAAACAATTCCCACCCACAGTACTACTTCAGCGAATTAATTATTTGACTACTGCAGTATGGCAAAACGGATAAATCATAGGTGAGCACAAAAGTAACGACAGGTTGCTGTTATATTTTTAATATTCGATTTGTGGAAAAGAAAAGAATCAACTCTGAGGCATCTGGGGCAGGTTATAGCAGTGAAGAGAGAGGATGCGTATACATATATTTGATATGTTCCTGTTATGTTTCGTCGCAAAAAAATTTTTCAGACAATCCTTCTGCTCTCACTTTTTGTACACAACTCTCTTTTATCTCTTTTGGTACTCCTACCATCTTAACGCAATGTGGTAGACAGTACCCTATATCCTAAATTCTTAACTCATGCTCAAAAAAAACTTTATGAAAATGTGTAATATAAGCTCCATAGGCGCTTCTATTGTGAAGTTTTTATAGTTGCTTTGTTATTTCGCTGAGGGCCATGGCTTATTGGGCTCTGACCACTTTTAACTGAGAGCCCTCCAACACTCTTCAAGACATTCGAATAATTTTACCAACTAGTTCCTATTTCAAAAGCTATGTTGAGACCGTCTCAAGATTCTAATAAATCTTTCAGGTATCATAAGCTTTTTTCATTTTCATAAAAAAACCTTTCCGGTCATTATTGAGTTACACTCTGTTAGGATCAGAGAGGGAAAATGCTATGTCTAGATAATATGGTACAGCTAGGCACAATATTTTATCCAGTCCTAAATCCAACATCTGCTCTAAACAAATTGTATAAAAACAACCTGAATTTGTAGCATTTATTTTCCAAATTGTATAGGTTAGGCTTTGTATTCAGCAAAGACAAAAAAAAGGAAAAATAGTCTAGAACTAAAAAATGGTGATCAAGGCACTTTTGATAATTGCCTATTGCATCGCAACCTTGCTTGAATCTTTGTTTTGATTTTTTTTTAACTTACAAATAATCATTCCAAAAAAAAAAAAGGGGGGACTATTTTTGGGGGAAGCTTGGGTAAACGTTCTCAAAGAATAGACGTGATTCGGTGCACAGGTTCTACACAAACCTCGATCGCTCTGTTTCAGTGTTATATTACATTATACTGCATTCTTTTCTTTCTGTTGTTTTGATCTGAAGAAAACACAAAGCCACATAAATACTATGGACTTACTCAGCTAAGAAGAGCCAAAGGCCTTCTTGCATATGGCATCTGTCCCTAATGTTAATCTATATGAATATTTATACTGATACTACATTCATTTCAAGTTCGTCATTACCAGTGCCGGTAACTTTTTATAGTCAATGTCACGAAAACAAATAAAACGAGATAGAATGAAAGGGATCTATAGACCTACAGATTGTGAAACGTCACATAAGATCCTTTTGGTTTAACTGGTTCTTAATATGTGTTTCTTGACACAAAGATGCTCACTAAATCTGAAAGCTGAGTAGGGGTACTGAGTGTAAAGTTGTATACTCCTTCAGAATCAAAGCATTCATCGGAAGAAGTAGCGCACTGACCAATTTAATATTGAAGGGATCTCTAAAAATTAATGATGTCTTTTTTCTTTGGAATAGTTACGGGTTTCGGTAAAGGAAATACGTACGTTTGTGTAAAAAGAAATAGAAAAAAGTTCCGTTGGATTTGAAGCTAAGGGTGCCACTACATTATCTAGAAATAGAAATCGGATAAAGGTATGTTTTTTTATAATAACGAAACACTAATCCCTATCACCTCTTTGTTTTCGATAATAAAAGAGGCTGCGCTAAAACCAGTTTTACAAGCCGATAACAATCCCATTATTCTTTTCGCAATGAGTGAATGTACACTCTAGAAGTACACCTTATAGCTCCTCTAGATTCATCACACTACTTAAAATCTACCTAAAGCAACGCTATATATGCTAGATTGATAGTTATAGTTGTAATAGTATTTTTTATAGTTTGTCTTCCAAAAACCTTTGAATTCTTAACTTGATCCTAAAACTAACAGTGAATTGATAATAAATAACAAAACAATTTATTCGTACAAGCACATTAAACCACTCAAAAAACGGGCAATAACAAATTAACTTTCACCATTATTAAGTACATGATATTTTTGTTTATCCCTCTCCACCTTTTCTAATAGAAATTCGTATAAACATTCAATAAATTTTGTACAAACACGATGTACTTGTATCTTTGCGACAGCAGTATGGTGTAATCGAGAGCCTATAAGATTATTTTTTTTTACAATTCAGTTAATGCAATCATTAGATATTAAGCCTACCAAAATCTAGTACTGATATATTTTCACTGTTTTGCAGTAAACTAACGAAAAGTCAGTAATGATCGCCATTAATATGTAACATGTCGATGCCTGTCTATCCATAGAATACTAAAAGCTTCAAGAACACACTATTTTTAAGATAACAGTATGTTAGACGATTGTTATTGAGATACTATGATATGAAGGCTTTACTTTTTCTAATTCTTCTGTATATCAAAACAGTAATTATCTAAGGATTACGGAAAGACCAGATAAGCATACCTTTTATATACAGCTAAACACATCAACGACCTATTTAGATTGTGTATCTCTAAACAAGTAGACTTTCATAAAAAAAAAAGAATTAAGTCACACCTTCCACCGTTTTCTCTACAACTGTTTTTGTATCTACTCTTACTAAAACTTGTATGATACTTGAAAATGAACAGCCTTTTTTAAAGTTTTTGACACATCGCTAAAATAACCGTTGTTACGCTATCATTATTCTTTTCAATTACTTAATTCAAAAAGCACTAAAGCCCATGGTTACCTCATGGATTTCTTCTACTTGTCATGGAGTGTATATATTTACAAGAAAAAACAGACGAAAAACGATAGATTTAGTGCTTAATCTTCTCTGTTTGTTAAAGGTTTGAAAAATTCTGAAAAAAAAAATACGGACTAGAAATTTGCGTTTAATCAATGTAAAATAGAAGATTTATTATATCGCTAATAGTTTTGTTATTCGGGTATGATTTCTCTGTTTGTAAAAGCTCCACATACCAGAGTTTCATCTTCAGCTCCTAAATCCTAACAGAATATAAAAGTTTTGCTCGAATTAGATGTATACTGTCCAAACACATCAATTGTGCTTACTCTAAATGTATAAGAAACAAAGATGCAAAACAAATGCTGCCTCACTCAGAAGAGGAGTATGTGCTGTAGTAAAAACATAGGTTCAATACTGTCAAACTCTTTGTTGTTAGCAAAAACTAGACGGGATTTTGATAGAAAACAGAAAGACAAAAGTCTCATTAACAATCGTACATAGCTCAATGTTTTCCCTAGTTGTATTTTTATCGGATTTGTCGTGAATAGCAACAAGCAAAGCAGGAAAGCTGCTGTAGTTTACTTCTCGCATATCAGACTGCATAAACACATACTTTGGCAGTAACCCATTTATCCTAGGGTGTAACACTCCCATTTGATGAAATGCCTGTATTTACAAACAGTTTGAATGTTAAATATATGGCTTCCTTTTGAAGAAAAAAATAAATACTATCAAATAAAAAGCGAAAATCAAATAACATAGTATCTAAATAAATCGTTAACAATTGAGATATGGAGTGCCTGTAAAACTTTTATTTCATAAGCAAAGCTAAGCCTTTTTCATTATCTGCTGGGTGAGTAGGCTTAACTAATGTAGTGTTAATGACAATCTGTTTTTGATTTTTTGTATGGCCATACTACAATCAGAAAAGAAACAAAGACACGATCGAAATGCTCACACACTCCCGTCACCTCTCTTTTACAATCACCTTCCCGAATGCTCTAAAAAAAAGAAAAACAAGGCACAGCTTCCAAAAAACAGCCAGTCGATGTTTAGAAAAGGGACTAATAAAAGCTTCGAAAAGCGATCTTTTTGTTTAGTAGGTAGTGGAAGTACAGCACTAAAAAAAAAAAAAAGTAGGAATTATACAGAGTGAATTGTACTACACAAAGCAGGGAACAAAAAAAATATGCAAAACAAACAATACAGTTTAAACAAGCTTTATATATACTTGGTGAATATTATTTCACTTTTTTTTTTTTCCCAAACTATTTTTTTTTTTATGAGCGCAAACGGAAGAAGCAGCATCGCTCAAATTGAAGCTTTATTTCTCCTATATTAATAGGCCAAAAGAAAATGATGCAAGCGGTGCTATTGGATATGCTAACACAAACTATAGAAAGGCCAAGAGGTGGGTCTGAAATAAAAATAGAAGTGAGGTCAGTGAGCATTATGAGCTTTTGTGTTAGTTTATCACAAAGGACATGACGCTGTAGATAGATAAAAAAGATAATATGAGGAAAGATAGGAAGAAAAAGGAAATGACAATAACAATAACAATAATGATAATAACAATAGTATGAAACCTAATTAAAATACTTTACGGGCACTGACTACAGATTGAAAAGAAAATCAAGTATTCAGGGTTAGTTTTGTTTGAACGAACGGTATTGTTCTGGACAATATACGAGGCTAGATTGCTTAACGATTCCGAAGTTCAATACTATCCTTAAAAGGAATGTAGGAGAAAGATCTACTCGTTACGTTGCTTTTTTTTTTTTTTTTATTTGTGAAAGGTAGTTTATTGAAGAGCCGCTCAAGGCGGTCTATGTTAAAAGCTGGCCATTTAGTGGCCAGAGCGCCAGCGTTTTGCTGTCGTCGGGGCAGCGCTTGACTTGGATTTTCTAAATGACTTGGTTGTGGTTGCGCTTTGATTGATTATAGCTAGTAGAGGGGCGTCAAGGTTCCCAAGTCAAAGACTCTAGTGTAGTATTTTTTTTGTCAGAAACGTATTAAACGTAGTCGATGCTTTCCTGGAATGTAGCTGGAGAAAGTCGGTTAGCGACATTTTGGCCAAATGTCACGCAAGCAGTCTTTGTGTCAATGTGTGTTTGCCCCTGTGTGCCAAAGATGTTTTGCTTTTCTTTGTAAAAGCCGAATCCTTGTTTTAAACACGCATTTTCTGCCACAATCTGCACTGGGTAGATGGAGAGTTGGGCGGCAATAGCCTGGGACATCTTTGGTTGAGAATGGATGCATTGGAGCCACGGCTTTTGAAAAATATGTTTGAAAGCCTTGATGAGACAGTGGATATAATTTACTATTGTATTTCTTGTCAACTCCGAACAAACCAGCTATTGGAGAACACATGAATAAAGCCTATACAAATAAATAAAAAAGTTGTTTTTCACATGTGTAGGCTAGTCAGTTTTTGAAAGTATCCATAATAAAGTTTGTTTGGTGTGTTTGAAAGCCAGCAATAATTACACGTTAAGGCAAGCTCTGCCAATAAAAATTTCTACTCTTTACACTTGTTTGAAAATTTATTTTATTATTATTATTATTATTATTATTATTATTATTATTATTATTATTATTATTTGAATCCGCTTGTTTTTAAAGTTAGAATTCTGCACAAAGAGCATTGTACCTACCACTGAGGTATTATCGGCCAATAGGCTACCTGGTTCCTTCCTGCCTTCTTTTTTTCAAATCAAAGCAAGGCCAAATGTTTCGAAATTTTTCGTGTCACACACGATGTCAAGGCAACGCTCGTCATTTGATGCAGACATTTCACCATAAAAAAGACCAAAATGCGCTTGTTTTCGTTTTCATTTCGCTTTTCTTTCTACTCTTTTTTGTTTTCCTCATACAATCATGTATTCTTCCTACACACAAACACACTGCGTGAGCCCACTGTCAATCACAGATGAATATGATTCATTTTCTGGCAGCCACACAGTAGACCCTTCTTTTGTTATGAATAGCTTTCTAACCCCCACTTTCCAGTCTTTGGATGACTGCTCCTCACTATACTTTAACTACTCGTCGCCCTTTAATAACACTGAGTCTCCTTTGTCGCTATCCTACGTGCATCCCCTACAGATTCTTTCGCCCACAACGTACGATCCATTATTTCTCTTGCCTTTACCCACAGAGGGGAGTCAAGAACCGCCGTTCAATTCACAAGAGACTGACAAAACACAGACAGAAGATGGGCTAAAAGCAGAGTCGCCCTCCTCTGGCCGTGAACTTTCGAGCGAAGACGAAGAGGATATAAGCACAGTTTATACAGCCGACGATGACTCGTACGCAGGTGAACAAGACAATGATTCTGATTGGGAGAGACCAAAAAGGATAAGCAAGAAATCAAAAGTACCTTCTGGCTCCAAAAAGCGCAAGAGATCTTCGCCTGTCTTGATAGAAACCGATTCCCAATGCTCGTACTGCCAAACCAAAAACACATCGCTCTGGAGACGAAGTCCTAAAGGCGAGGTTCTCTGTAACGCATGCGGTCTATACCTGAAGCTTCATGGAGTCATTCGGCCACTGAGCTTGAAATCTGATGTCATCAAAAGAAGAAATAGGGCTGGAAGCTGTAAACCTTATTCAAGAAAGTCTAAAAAACAGAAATCCTCTACTTTATAACTACTTTTGCCCTTTTTTTTTCTTTTGATTTTTAACTTTTTTTTTTTTTTTTTTTTTTGGATTTTTGATTTTTTGATCTTTTTTTTTTTTTTTTTGCCTTTATTTGGGTGCTCTGTTTGTCTTAGAAAAATAAATATTAATATGCATTAACATTGACAAATAAAATCTCTTTGCCCCCTTCTCTTCTCCTCGTTTCAATTCTAAGCAATAAATGCACGTGTATTGGCTGATCCACGTTATTTTTCTTAGAGTCAATCGTGCGCACCCCAAGCATGTATCCTGTGTTTTCAGTTTCAAATCCTTCTGAGCTAGCAAAGCAACAAATGTCCAGATTTGCCAAGCAAACTCGATTTTATGTACAGTTACACAGTATATCATTGGAAAAGTTGCACAAAAAACCTCATGTTTGTGAAAAATTCAATTTTTTTCCTTTCTTTCCTAATTCATGAAAAAAGAAGGAGGGAAACCTTTTTTTTCTTTTGCAAGATTATAAAACAAAAAAGCTTAGATGGCAGAAGACAAAAGGCTTGTCTGGACTTTTGACAATGTTCAGAAATGGCTAATTACCAACGGCTGGAGCTCACTTGTTCCCATTTTCAGCGGTAAGAATCTGACCAGAAACACAGACAGCTAAAAACAGTAACAGAACATAGCATTCAGCACAATCAGTTTCTTAATCTAAACAATGAGACACTCGAAAACTTACTACTTAATACCAATACAACTCATTCTGAAAGACAAAGACTCTTGCTTGCTATTCACCAAGTGAGGATGGATCAAGTAAAGCACTTCTATACAAAAAAAAAAAAAAGCCCACTGCTTATACATATGCATAGGAGCCTAGTCTACCACGCATTAATATACCAGCGTGCAATAAAAGAAAGCCAGACCTATCGCCTATTCGAACCACGTCGCCTAATAGCTATTTTAATATCAAACAATATATACCCAAACGGACTTCTTCAAGCGAATCTAGCGTTTCAAAGATTATTGAAGCATTCCAGCCCCATATGCGACCAACAAAGTCAAAAAACTTAATCAACCCTCGTATTAGTGCAAACGATCCGGAGATCCTATCCAAGCTGCTTGGAAAGCGAGTCCCGATACAATACGCCCTAACCCATGACCGAAGAATCCAGGTGACTATGGACGCAGACATGTTTATCAGGCTATGGATCAAAGAATCAAGCGATGCGCTGGCCATCAAACAGGGTATCCTTCAGAAATTATCCATTGATGTCGATCCTTCCTATTTTTTGTATTACCATGAAAACGGCATCCAATCAAGTAATAGAATACGCTAGATTGAAACCAAGCTAATGTTTTTTTTTTTTTTGGCGACTATTAGCGGTTCCATTGACAGAGGATGACCTTGTACGCACCTGTCAAGCCTCAGATGACAATCAACCCAATCGTATTCTGGTTGTACCTATCGAAGGCTATCAACTGGTTGGACAACAAAAATACGCCTACAATGAGCCCAACGTGATTCGCTATACGCTACAGTCAGGTAGCCCTGCTTCCACCATCACCGGCTACCAGCTTTCAGACCCTGAAACCCCGCCCACACGATCACTACCAACCAACAACGAGCCATGGTCCTCTAGCGAAACGTTTGTACTAAACAACACACATTGTAGCAGCTCGCCCTGGAACTACCCCGACCAAGGCATTTTGCTTTACGATCCACCCACGCCTAGAGATCGCCCCGAATGTGCTACCTCGTTCCCTGCCGAGCCATTGTCGCCTATCGGATCACACAAAAGTACAGAGTTTGGCGAACGTCCATCAATCGAGAAGTTGTACAGTGATATTGACCGCTATCTGCCTGGACACGACCTGGATCAAGAAATCCTGATTGAAAACAGTACGCCTAGACGACTCTTGGGCCACAAACCCTCTGTACGTGTCGTAGCCAAAGAGGCTCATAGAAGATGGAGGACCCAACATACTGCTTTGTTGAGGCGTAAAAGCACCAAGATGTGGGGGAGCCAGGTGGAAAGGGTCAAACCGGGTGAGGAGAGCACGATTGTGGCTAGCGATCGACCTGTGCCGACCAAGATGCAATGGCTACGTGGGGAGCTGATCGGCCGAGGGTCTTTTGGTCGGGTTTACCATGCACTCAACGTAGCAACCGGCGAATGGATCGCTGTAAAGCAAGTGGAGGTGGCTGTCACCGAATCAGACAGACGGAACGAGGATCTGAAAGAAGCCGCAGACGCCTTGTATCGAGAGATATCGCTATTAAAAGACCTGGAGCACAATAATATTGTGCAGTACATGGGCTACGACTTTAATTCGGATGAAGGGCTGATTTACATTTTTCTTGAATATATACCAGGAGGAAGCATTGCCGGTTTACTGAACCTGCAAAGTACCTTCAGTGAACCCCAGGCGGCATTTTTCACTCGTCAAATACTACAGGGGTTGGAGTACTTACATGAAAAGAACATATTGCATAGAGTAAGTAATCAGGTTTACATGTCTTTCTGATCTCTCTTTTTCAAAAAAAAAAAAAAAAAAAAAAAAAAAGGATATCAAGGCTGGAAACGTGCTGATCGATCAAAACGGGGTTTGCAAAATCACTGACTTTGGCTTATCAAAAAACCAAAACGACAATGCCTACGACCCTACTTCGAATAACTCAACCATGAAAGGAACTGTCTTTTGGATGGCGCCCGAGGTTCTCACTAATAACTATAGTGCAAAAGTTGATGTCTGGTAAATCGTAACATGGTAGAATTTTTTGTTTTTTTTCATTAGCTTATATATTTTGGGTAGGAGCTTGGGCTGTACGCTACTAGAAATGTTTACTGGAACTCATCCTTGGATGAACCTTACAAGTCTTGCAGCTTTATACGCAGTAATATCACTTTTTTTTAAAAAAAAAAAAAAAAAGAAAAAGAAACCTAAAACTCATATACAACTGTTTAGATTGGCAATCATAAATCGCCAGAAATACCTTGTAATATATCAATCGAGGCGAAAGACTTTTTGAACAAATGCTTTGAGATGTAAGTAACGTTTTTTACAAAAAAAAAAAAAAAAAAAAAAAAAAAACCGTATCATTCAAACACCCTCGAAAAAAGAAAACCTGAAGATCGCCCGACAGCTACAGAGCTACTTCAACACCCATTTGTACATAATGCAGACTCTTTTGATTTCAAAGTAAACTTTGCATATATGAGTAAAATGACGATCTAATACATTTTTCTTGGTAGAGCTTATAGTACTTGAAACACTACCAAAGAGCAAAGGATTGAAATAAAAGTTTTTTTTTATGGAGAGCTGATAGATATACATATGTCTCTTTTGAAAACTACTCTACTCTATCCTGTTGTCTTTTGCTTCTGTACAGAAGACCTGTATGTAAAGCTCTGCTTTCAAGGAGACTTTGGTTGGATGTTTCGGAGATTGAAGTTCGTCAACACAAAAAAAGAAAAATAGACTTGGACTATTTTCTTTTCACTATAAACATGGATTCAATTTATTATGAAAAGGAGAATTTTAACCCATTAGGTTGCAGATCTTTCTTTTTTTCTCTTCTTCTTTTTTTGAAAAAAAAAAAAAAACATGATTTAAACTTACATTTTATAACAAAAACAGGAAATTTGTCACAAATGTCTTATAGCAGACCTACCCATCCTGCTCGCTGCACGCATACAATTTCACAAGAGGACAATAACTCAGTTCTTTCACTTGCAACTAGCAAAAAATATCTGTTTAGCGGGAGCCAAAGTTCCAAGATCCATGTAATCCGTTATCCCTGAATCTGTAATATCAACTAACAAAGGAATAGGTTTGGAGTCTTGACACTTTTAGATTAGAGGCCATTCTAAAAGGGCACACAGGAAGCATATTGGGACTGACTTTGTCAGAAGACGAGCAATATTTGTATAGTTGTTCTGGTGACGGAACAGTAAGAGTCTGGAATACAGAGACTTTGACTTGCGCATATCTCATTCAATCTTGTCACGATGTTGGCGATGTATTCTCGATCGTCTATTCCGATAAAAGCAGTGTGCTTTTTTTTGGTAGCCAAAACACAAGCATTCAGGTAGGGAGAAAAAAGTTTTGAAAATGTTACAATTTTTATCAAAATAACATCATCCTGTTCCTTTTTTATACCTAAAAAGTGGTATAGCTTTGCTGACCCTCAAACGCATGGTTGTGCAATGGATATACCCAACGTACCCCTTTCGCCTAGAAAAAAAAAGGGGAACACATTCAATTTTTTTGACTTGAAAGAGCATCCAGGTTATGAGGACGAACAACTACAAGAGCTATTAGATAAAGATGTTATAAAGTGTGTCATAAGAGAAAAAAATGTCTATAGTAATGCTCATGACGGCTATGTTTACTGTTTGTTGCATGCAAAAGATATTCCAAATGTCGAAGGGGAAGCTTTGATAAGCGGATCAGGCGATGGTGATGTTAAGGTAGATGTCTACTTTTTTACGTCTTGCTTTTAGATTATTTACTGTACATGTAGATTTGGCTTATTAAAGCGGAAACTCTCCAGCATGAACGCACTCTAAAAGGGAACTCAGATAAAGGGGTTTTATGCCTTGCGCTTTCTGATGATGGTTACTTATTTTGTGGTGTACAAGGTGGCGATGTCCAGGTACGGTAGTACACACAGCTAAAAAGCGATTACTCACACATAAAACGTCATAGATTTGGGATTTGGAAACAGTAAGTTCACAACGCCTCACTCCTTTGTACGTTGATGCGCGAGTATTAAAAGAAGTTGTATAGCATCAAATGATTCGTTCAGTTATGGCACACACTGTAAGTTGTCAATTCAAAAACCGACCATTCAATTGATCGTGTCTATTGCTCTGGCTTGATTATTATAGGATGATGTGCTAGCTATCACTATTAAAGGAAGCGGTTTTGTAAGCGCATCAGCCGATGGATCCATCCGATTGTGGGATGAAAACTTTCAATTGACAGAAAGCTTGACTGAGCATCAAGGCATCATGTTATCACTAACCACACGAGGCAATTACCTTATCTCTGGAAGTAGCGATCACAGTATCAAGTTCTGGGACATTTTTTGTAATTACCCCTCAGGTGATCCTACTCGACGGTCCTCAGCTAGTACGCTTCAGAACGCCTCTACAAACGCCACTATGATTCATGTGCTAGAAAAGTTAGTATCAATTCGTACTGTTAGTGGGTCCCCAAGATACATGGAGGAATGTCGAAGAGGAGCACGCTTTTTAAAAAATGTTCTTCAACAGCTCGGAGCAGTAAGCCGTATGATTCCTGGTGCAACAGGTCGCAATCCGTTGGTCTACGGAAGATTTAACGGTAAAGGAAACGGACAAAAACATGTTCCAACTATTCTGGTCTATGGCCACTACGATGTTATTACTGCGGACTGTGAGAAAAATCTCTGGGGGAGCGACCCTTTTCAACTGACGGGAAAAAACGGATATCTGTATGGAAGAGGCACAAGTGACAATAAGGTAAGGGCTTGTTCTGTAATGCTAGCTAACATGATTCGTAAGGGACCTGTACTTGCTTGTATATTTGCTGTAAACGAATTGTTGAAAGAAGGAATACTAGACGTCAATGTAGTTTTTTTGATTGAAGGTGAAGAAGAAAGCGGCAGCGTGGGGCTTTATGAAGCAGTGAATCAGAACAAAGAGTTATTTGAGGGCATAGACCTGATTCTTTTGAGGTAAACACACGCGCACACACACACGGAGAGAGAGAGAGAGAGAGGCAGAGAAGCTAATACAGTTAAAAGTAACTCCTATTGGCTTGGGGAAGATTTACCGTGTATTACATACGGACTGAGAGGCGTTATTCACGCCACTGTATCTATTTGTAATGAGCGTGCTGATTTGCATTCTGGCGTAGAAGGTGGGGCTGTGTCTGAACCCTTGGTTGACCTTATCCATGTACTCGGAAAACTGGTTGATACAGAAAAACAAGTGCTTATTCCTGGTTCGTAAACAGAGCCTTGATGTAATGGAACATGTACTAACATACAGTTTAGGTTTCTATAAGGATGTTCGGCCTGTGTCAGAGGAAGAAAAAGTGCTTTACGACCCAATTGTGAAGTGGATGCAAGCCTCCGAAACAGGGCACTCAAGCACCAGAACCCATCATTCTACAATTACTTCTCCTAGTTTAGGACAAGAAACTAGCAATGAAACAAAATGTAGATTGAACACAGATAAAAACCAATCCAACGCTGAGGAACTAAAACAACAGTTAATGCGTCGATGGAGATACCCTACATTAACTGTTCATAAGATAGATGTATCCATAAACAACCCAACAATTATCCCTCGTAGCGCAAAGGCAGCTGTGAGTATGCGTATAGTCCCTGATCAATCAACATCCGAAATATGTTCGGAGTTTACGGATTACATTTGTAAAGTCTTTGGAGAGTGTAATTCCGATAACAAGATTTCCGTTAATATCGAAAACGTTGCAGAGTACTGGCTAGGAGATTTGAATTGCAAATATTTCAAGGCGGTTGAAGAAGCAGTTAGAAATGAATGGAAGACAGAGCCTCTATTCATTCGAGAGGGTGGCTCAATCCCTGCTGTGCGTTGGTTGGAACGATTCTGTAACGCTTCAGCAGTCCATATTCCCTTTGGACAATCTTCAGATCAAGCACACTTGCATAATGAGAGAATCCGCCTACTGAATCTTCATGCTGGTAAGCGTATTATCAAAAGCTTGTTGACAGCCTTACCCGAATTGTAATTATCTAAATAAAAATACTTGATCTATATACAAAAAAAAAAAAAAAAAAACAAAGAATTTACGATCAACCCAATTATATAAAGAGGTGAACAAAAATAGAGTTGAAAATGCTTTTTTTTTTTTTTATTGTTTTTATAGTTTTATAGCGAAATTCTTCCTGCGACCTTTGTCGGTGGCCACTCTCCTTTTTCTCTAAGATTCGCTTGTAAATGCAATGCTTGCTCATACATAACAAACATAATTGAACTCTGTAAACTTGTCCAAAATACTCTTGGGCCAATTCCTCTAAATAGCCCAGCCAGGCCTTGGTTTTTATAGTTCCACATCATACCATCTACAATCCCACTATAATGTTTTACTGGCGGCTCGGCAACAGAAGCTTTTGGTGTAGCTACGGTTGTCTTTTTCTTGGTATTGCTTCCGCCTTGTTGTGTCTGTAGCAGAGTCTTCATTACGTCTAAAGGTGTTGTAATTGCCCCTGCTATTCCACCCGCCAAAGAGCCGGTAACCATGTCTATTCCTACTGGGACTTGGTCGTTGTATTTCTTTTGCGCCACTTTTTTAAATTGTTCTATTGAAAAAAAAAAAACAAAAAAGAATCTGTCAGTTCTCCTGTGCATATAAATGTGTCGAAAAGCCCTCCATACCGTAAAGTGCAAACTGAATAGCAGAATAAGGAACATCGCGTAAAATGGTTGCTCTAAAACCATGAAATAGAGCCCCAAATCCATCATATTTCACAATCTACAAAAAAAAAAATTAGTCCTCTGGGCTATTTCATAAAACTATGCTGATACACTTACCATTTGTGTAGCATGCCATGTATTTCTATAGTTGTATCCACTCACAAAATGTGGATTGTTGTATCTACCTTGTAGTTGCAATCGAGTTTTTAGTACTTCTGAAGGTACATAAATAATCGAGGCTGCCAAATCGCCAAGTGACCCTGCAGTCAGATGAGATAAAACCTCAGGTACTTTGGTATCGTTGAGAGTACGTTTTGTCAATTCGTAAACTGCAAAATATAGGGTTGTACCAGGGACTATATTATGTACAGAAGACGAGGGGGAAAAAATAGAAATAAAAAGTTAATCTTTACATCCAACTTTCTTTTTTTTTTACTTGATCCAATCATGGCTGGAGTTACGCCAGCGTAAAGACCTCGCATGATGCCTTCTTGTTTCAGTATGGTCTTGTATGCTTGAACCATACTTGTATATTTTTGAATTCGGGTGTGTGGCTGACCCTGTAGCCTTGTTTTTACTGTATCCACACTGATAACGATCAGTTGATCGCACAAATCGTCTTTTTTTTTTGAGATTCTATTTACCTATGCATAACAAAATCAGCTGTTGAGCCGCCAATACCTCCAGCAATGCAAGCCTGTGAAATGAAGTTAGTGTTGAGCTATTTAAAACTGTGCATGCTCATCTGTCAAACGTACATCAAAAAAAGGAGGGTATCTCGAGCTTTCACTATGGCTGATAGAAGGTATTAAAAAGGCGGAAATTGGATGCCCAGCTTTGCCGGGTTCAGGAGGTGGAATCATAGAGTCAATGAAAAAAGATGCACTTGACATATTTACTTTTTTTAAGCTTAATCTATCGCAGTAGGCGAATGTGACTGTGTTTTTGCGTCATTTTCTTTGGTCTTTTGGTCTTTTTTTTTTTTCTTTGCCTATTTTTTTTGTGTTTGACAATCATGTCAGAAATTGCATCCTCTGTTAATGTCGATGCTCTTCCAAAAAACGACGCCGTAAAGAAAGCGCATAAAGCCAGAAAAAGAAATAAGAAAAAAAGTCGAAAGCAGCGTTTAGCCGAAGAATTAGAAAAAAAAGTAACAAAAGAGCACTTTGATTCGCGTACTGATTTTTTTTTTTATAAAAGAGTACTGAAAAACAAGAAGAAAGAGACGGTTCTCTTGACGATGTTGAAATTGAGTATGTGGTCAAGCCTATAGATGCATCAACGTTGAAGAAAGAGTTGAAAATGGATGAAGAATCACTTCAACAATTTTCGGAAATCTTTAAACACTTTCAGACTGGAAAGCCTGAGGAAGATGATGAAGTAAAAAAAAAAAAAGGCATTATCACTGTCCAAAACTTATTTTTTTTTTTTTAAGGAATACCCTGTTCACGATTCATCACAATTGCATGAAGAGGATGAAGAAGACGAAGAGAATGACGGTTCAGATCAACCTCTGTCCAAAAAGAAGCTTAAAAAAATTCAACGTTTAACTGTCGCTGAATTGAAACAGTTGGTTAAGAAGCCAGAAGCAGTTGAGGTAATACGAGCTACTGTTGTTTCAAAACAAAAACTGATACATTCTTCTACGTGTTTAGTGGTGGGATGTTGCAGCTTCGGATCCTAGATTGCTTGTTTCATTGAAATCATACCGTAATACAGTTCCTGTTCCTGCCCACTGGAGTCAGAAGCGTAAATACCTTCAAGGTAAACGTGGTATTGAAAAGCCACCATGGGAGCTTCCTGGTAAGACTGTTTACTAAAAAAATGCTAGACATACTAAATTTATTTATCTATTAGATTTCATAAAGGACACCGGCATCATGGAAATGCGTGAGGCCGTTAGAGAAAAAGAAAACTCTGCAGGTTTAAAAGGAAAAATGAAAGAAAAAGTAGCACCTAGAATGGGAAAACTTGATGTTGACTATCAAAAATTACACGACGCTTTCTTTCGCTTTCAAACAAGACCCAAGTTTACTATTCATGGTGAAGTATATTACGAAGGCAAAGAGTTTGAAACGCGATTGAAGGAACAAAAACCAGGACAGCTTACGACCGCACTAAAAGACGCACTAAACATGCCTCCTTTAGCACCCCCGCCATGGCTAATCAATATGCAACGATATGGCCCACCGCCTAGTTATTCCAATCTTAAAATTGCAGGCCTAAATGCGCCAATACCAGAAGGTGCACAATGGGGTTACCACCCTGGTGGTTGGGGCAGACCTCCTGTGGACGAATACAACCGACCTCTTTATGGGGATGTGTTTGGCATTTCTCAACCTGACACCACACCTCCAGAAATTATTGAACCTATTGACAAGCAAGTGTGGGGTGAGCTTGAGCCTGAAGAAGAATATGATGAAGAAGAAGAGGAGGCAGAAGAGGAGGAAGAAGAGGAAGAGGAAGAAGAGGAAGAGCAGCAACAAGATAGCAACGACGGAACTAGTATTCCTCAAGATGCTGCCGATGGTCTGGAGACACCTTCGGGCATTGCTTCAGTTGCATCTGGTCTGGAAACTCCTGCTCATATTGAGCTTCGTAAAGATCGTAAGAAGGACGAAGATGAAGGGCCAAAACAATTATACCATGTACTTCCCGAGGTTAAAAAAACCATTACTGGATTTATGGGATCACAGCATGGCTATGATATGACATCTATCAACGAAACAACGTCCAGCTCATCTAAACGAAAATCTGATAACGTTGAAGTAGCTATCGACCCAAGCGAATTAGAGAGAGGCTTAGATGAGTCAACTCTTCGTGCTAAATATGATGCAGAACAAAAAGCAAAGATGGCCATTGGAGATAACAGTGAAGACTTGTCTGATATGTATGCAGAACACGCCCAGAGAAAGGCAAAGAAAGCGAAAACACAGAAGCGCTAGCTTTTGTTTGAGATACGAAATAAAAACACATAAAAAAGACTGGAAAAAAATTTGAAAAAAAAAAGTTGATGACAAATAAAACTAAAGAAAAAGCGTAATGTCTCATAATAACTCCTATGTCTTACTTACTAAACTGTGTACATCAAGTTTATTAGTAGGCTGGTATAAAGTCAACATGACATTCATAGCGATATAAAACTTGAAATAATAAAGAAACCGAATACCGAGAACAAAATAAACATCTACATGATGCACATTTAGAAAGAAAAAAAAAAGGCAACTATTCATATACCATAGATTTGAGCGTAAGGGGTTCAATGAGAGTATCTACTAATTCACCAAAAACCCTGGTAACAATCTTGGCTCTCCCAACATTCTGCATGTTTGCACGACGGCACACATCCCATTCGTGACAAAACTGTTGCCACACAAGGCCTTGAAGATTCGGTCCACAGTTATTGCTTATATAATTGTGATTGCAATTTTTTACTTTCTCTTCAATTTCTGTGCTGTTTAAAAAAGTTTCGAGAGTTCAGCTGTATGTCCTCTGTGATTAAGTTTCTATCGCTTACACTTCAAGTTGATATTGCGATTCTATTTCTTCTAGACAGATGCGTACTAAACTAATGAGCACTATTAGAATGACTATAATGCCTAAAATATGCAAAAAAGCGCGCACATAACTAAAGGGCAAAATTCATATGTTTATGGTTAAAGTTTAACAGAAAAGAACAGATGTGAGGGAGTAACCTTAGAATAATAAAAGGAATGTCTGATATTTGATAGTTTGTGCTTTTAAAAGAAAACGTATGAGACTCGCTTTCTTCTATTCTTCTTTTCTTATTTGATGGTTCAAGTGACATGAAAGCTAAAGAAAGGAGCTTAAAAATGGCTTTTTTTTTTTTTTTTTTTCGTTTGGTTTTTTAAGTTCAGATAAACGATAATCTCAGCCTGAGCACCGCCTTTCATCAACAAACACTGTTTTTTTTTTTTTAAAAAAAAAAAAACAGTTTTTCTCCTTTCTTCTTTCGTACGAGAACGTTTTTTGTAAGTTGAATGGTTCAATCCTTTCATTTTATATCAAAAAAGATACAAAATAAAATAAAAAGCTATTAAAAGAAATATGAAAACACCGAAGCTAATGCGTTCCTTTATTTATTTTGTTCTGGTCATCTAGCAATTCAATAAATCATGGTAAAAATAAAGGGAGGCGAAATTGGCAGACAATCAAAGGGAGTCATAGGCTGCTTTACTGTTTTCAACTGAATCTCGTTTAAACTTTTCTTTTTGCGTGTTTCTAGAGCTTACCAGAAAATTGGGTTATGCGCCACTCTCGCACATACAACGCGGATTACTACTACAACACTGTTACAAAAGAATCGAAATGGGATGCACCTGTTTTAAAAGGGGAAATTGAAAGAGTTCGCGCTAGTCATCTATTGATTAAGAGCAAAGATTCTAGACGACCAAGCTCATGGAAAGAAGTAAAAAAAAAAAAAAAAAAACGATTTAATAATCATACGTATTGTTGTTGTTTTTTTTTTTTTTTAGGAACACATTACCCGATCAAAAGAAGAAGCTCTGCAGATACTGATGGCCTTCCAACAAAAGATTGAATCTGGCCAAGAAACTTTATCTGCATTGGCTACAAATCAATCCGACTGCTCAAGCGCTAAAAGAGGAGGTGATTTAGGATACTTTGAGCGTGGCCAAATGCAAAAACCATTTGAAGAAGCTACCTTTGCTCTTCAAGTAGGCGAATTGAGTAAGCCTGTTTGGACCGATAGTGGTGTTCATCTTATTCTGAGAACAGCTTAAAGGAAAGAAAGAGAAATAAAGAAAACCTCGCTGATGTTAAATAGTGTGGAAATTATTTATTAGAAGTTTTCCCCTTTTTTTTTTTCTTTTGTCAATGAAAGAGCCCTTGAATCAAGGAAGAAAAAAAAAGTGACATACGGTTGTTACCTTAGAAAAAGCTAGCATGATAAAGTCTACCAGAAAGAAATTTGTTTGTAATAGTCAGTACTTTTAATGATGGAATTATAATAACAAAAAAAGGGGGGTTGAGTAATAAGAAATTAAAGGATTGAAAGGTACATAAATTTACAGAAATATATATATATATATATATAGTGTGAGTGTGTGTTTGGATGTATGTGTATGTGTGTTTGTGTGTGAGTGAATTTTTTTTTTTTTTTTTGAGGTTGGAAAGCATAAAGGTATACAATAAGAGAAAAGCCTATGGTAATGAGAGTAATTGAATAAACGAATGACATTTCCTTTTTCTTGAAAAAAGAAAAAAAAAACAAAAACAAAAACAAAAGCAAAGCGCCTATGGCCTCTGTGGTCTATAGAAACCAGGGTTGGGTTGATGTTGTTCGATTACTGTCATAGGAATATAGCGTTGTTGTTCTACATAGCGAGATGAATTTATACCCCTTTCGCTTTGATAGTTTAGATGGGTACCGGGCATAATGGCGTAAAGCTGCTCAAAGTCATAGTATGGGGTCTGTTCTTGTTTTATATTGTTCGTGAGTTGAATTTCGTTTTTACTGCTCCAATTGTGAAGAGGAGCTGCTCTCGGAGTTCTGTTTGTAGCGGGCGGTGATACAGAGCTATAATGAGGGGCTCGAGCAACCTGTGTTGTGGGGAGGTAACCGACGGCTTGGTCAAGCGGTGATGACTGCTTTACCATTGTTATTGGGCTGGGTTTTTGGACGTCTTCTTTCACATGATCCGACCCCACTGACTTTGCAGAACCAGGGCTGGCGGGAGGCACCGAGAGTAGGGGAGGATCCATTTGGATAGACTTTTTTCTTTTGTAACTACGATCGTCCAACTGAGATAATAAAACGCTGTTTATCTTCTCTAATTCTTTCACTCTGTTTTTCATCTGTTCCTCCCTAATCACTGATTCCTTGATATAGTCCAGTGTGCGATCGATTATCGTGACTTTAGAGTGTCGGTTATCGTTCTGAAGATTGGGAAGAATATGAGCCAATTGCTGAAACTTTGCGTTCAGGTTCTCTCGGCGAGCTCGCTCAGTTGCGTTATGCTCAGCCCTTCTTTCGGCTTTTGTCTGTAAAGGTCTAACTGTGTTACCTGCAGACATTAGGGACTCTGGTCTTTCAAAAGGGCTGTTTGGATAATTCTGTGCACCTAAATATATATTTTTAGCTAATCTTAATAAGACGCCGCCTTCTATTTATTTTTCTCCTTTCTTACAGGACATTATAGAATCGGGGCTTCGGTAAGAAGCTTGCTGGAAATCCAAAGATACAGGTGGCTGCGAGCGGTGGGGGACAGAAGCTGCAAACTGCAATGGCAGTTCAGTCTGATAGAGCCCTGAGCCTGGGTTAAACACTGGATGAGGTTGAGACTGGAAACTCTGTGAAAACGGATTCTCTTGTGACATCAATTTTTCAGAAATAAAAAAAAAAAAAAATGGATACAAAAAAAAAGAGGAAATAAAAATAAAAATAAAAATAAAAATAAAAATATATAGAAAAGAAACACGGTGTGTGCTCATCGTACCAGCTACAGCAATTTACGGATCTTAAAATCCTAATTTGTGGTATTCTGATGTCGCAATTGGGCCTTTTTTCGACTAGTACAAACTGCTACCACCTTGCTCTTTATTACATTGATTATTTCCATGGCACATGTACTAATTTTCTGGGCAAGTAGCCCTTTCCTCAAAAGCTTGCTGTTACAATAAGCAGCTTTAAAATAAATAAGGTTTGTGCACCACAAAGTAAAAAAAAAAAAAAAAAAAAAAAAGGAAAACAGAAACCGCTTTCTGCTGAAATCAAACAGTCTATACAAAAATACAGTTCAAAGCCGATTTGTTTTAACTGCCTAATCGTAGACTGCTTTAACGTAAGCAGAAAAAAAATTGGGACAGAATAATATTAAGTCATAATCTTGTGTTAAAAAAAAATATTCGTTTTGATTGTGTTACCAATTAGCCACACAAAGGCCAATAAAATCTGACTTTAACGATCATCTCTGAACCTTATGCAGGCTTTTAGTCTTAATTGGCACGCTTGTTTTTTTCTTCGGGTACGGGTTGATCTTTTATTATTTTGTTACGACTTCAGAATAAAATTGGCACGCTTTATAATTTTTTGTCATGCGTGTTCTATTTTTGGTACGGTTTGAAAATAGAAATTGGGACGAATTACTTTTTTTGGTACGGAGTGCCTTCTGATTTTGGGATTAAATACGTTGAAGACAGCATGCAGCGATAACATATACCTTGAGCCTGGCTTTTTTTTTTTTTTTAATCATGTCTATCCCAAAACTTTTCAACATGCCTGACCCAAACTTGATAGCCTTTAAAAGCAATGTATTCGCAAGTTTCATAAAAACGCGATGTCAAACTGCCTGCTGTATCAAGTAGGTTTCTCTTGATACCGCTTTTTGTTTTTGGTCACAGTTTTTGAAGCAAGTTTAAAAAAGAAGAGTAAGGAGACATGAACAAAGATTTATACTCTTTCTTGTTAACAAAGCGGCTACTTCTACAGTTATCCACCCATATAAAAAATTGTGTACCTATCAGGTGTGTCCACTGATGCTTTCAAACACTTGAAAATACCATATGCCTTGGCTCCCCTTTTTCAAAGGCTTCTTCTTTCTTCCATAAGAGGTAGAATTTACATTCTCCATTTTACTCATTTTCTGCTTCTCCGTTGTTACAGTTGCTCTCTTTTATGGAAAAGCACACTACCCTGTTACATACTTGGACAGAGAGGCATTAAAAACGTACAACGCACTGCTGCTTTAGATACATTAGTACCTTCACATTGCTTTATCTTTATAAACATAAACGCTTGATTGGGTGTGTACTTGCTGTATTTTTTGCTATCATCGTCAATAAACACAGCTTTTTTTCTGTAAGCGAGTCAATTTCCGTAGTTGCGTCCACTTTTAGTATGTTGATAAATCGAATGTCTTTTCAATGTCGCCATATTTGTAGACTGTATTCTTCATCCTTTCTTTAGATTTTTCGCTAATAATATAATAGTCTCTTGGAAGTATAAAGCTAACGAGGTTCATACTAGTTTCTAATCGATCTGGTATCAAAAAAAAAAAAAAAAAAGGATACGCCTGAAAATACACGCCTTCAAATATCAAAAAAAATATGGGTCGTACCATCTAGCGTACCGATTAAGACTAGAGCTCTGTGCATACATCACGAATTCTCCATAAATATCTAAAATTACGCGTAAAATATACGAACTCTATCATTGTTTGTGTATAAAGACTCTCTTTTTTTTTTTAGTTGTTCATCCGTGAAAAGACTACTAGACGCCTCCTAAAAGCCTTCCTGGGTGTATCGTAATGCAATTAGGTTTTTTTTAATCGTATCCTTTGTCCTTTATTTCTGCATTTACCTTTTTGGGAGTAAAGCTGTCTTCACCTTCACGTGGCTACTCCTGCTAGTAAAAGCTTCTATTGCTTAGAAGCTAAGACAGACATTACACCGTATAGTTAAAAATGTAGCTTACAAAAGATGCTGTGTAGTTAAATTATTTGTAGTTTAAGATATTTTAGTTCCATTGCTACCAATTTTAATCATCCTGCTTTCTGTGTGTTTGCCATCTGCCTACAATTAAAGTATAATAAATACCTTACGTGTGAACCTAGAGAATGTTTTTTTTTTTAAAAAAAAAAAAACATACATAGATGAGAAGAGGCCTAAATAAATTGTAAAAATTACTTTTTTTTAATAAATATAAACTGGGTAATATATAAAATCCAATAAACTAAAGAAGGATATAATATGAGATAAAGATAATAACTTTAAGCAGCTGCTTGCTCGTTCTTCATTGCTTCTTTTTCTCTCTCCAGTGTTGAAGCACAGTGATATAATTCCTGAAGCAGCTTCTACTCTTGGTACGTTCCTTGTCATTTTGTTTGGTTTTTTCATGGCAGAAATTATTTGATAGACAAGCTTTAAAATTTGTAGCAGTTTTATACAGATACTATCAGATTCTTCAGATAAGATTATATGAGTAATTCTAGTTATGCATCACATAGGCGGGTCGCACAATGCCAAAAAAAAAACCTGTTTTTTTTATAAGATTCACTAATACTGACAGCTAATGTATCAAAAATTGTAAAGACTATTTAAACCATCGCTTGCCAACCTGAAGGAATCTGACAACAATAATACCCCGTATAAAAGTAGGCGCAGTATTATATGTAGATTGCACAACATACCTTTCAATGTTTTGAACATTTCAAAGGTTTTTCAAGCAATTCCTTTGTCTAATTTACCGTATTTTGAATAGCCATATTCTACATGTTGTAGTTTAAACAGCAAGTTTAATTTTCTGTTGATCAACATCATTTCCATCTTTTATTCGCCTGTTATTGTTCTTTTATTGTTTCTAGTTGTAGTAGACGACTTACTCGACTTTTTGTCACTAAATTATATAGACCAGAAAATAGTCAATACATACATACAGGTCGTCAAATTTAGATATATGTGTGTATTAACCCTCTACAATTGATTATGGATTCAAAATATACAATTTCCATATGAACCAAACTCTACGAAGAACGTCTCGTTCTACTTGGTCAACCACTCGTAGGTAATTGCACTTGGAGAGGCTTAAATTTTTCAAGAGAGCAAGTTCAATCCAATAACAAGAAAAACAGTCTACATCTTCTGTCAATTGAAGCTTCGATTCAGCAAAACCAAAAGATTTTTTTAAAGATTCAATGTAATCCTTGACCTCAAAGGTAACCCCAGTTAATCTTTTTTTGTTTGCACGCTCTAAATTCATTGATCTCTTCAACAATCAAATATTTTTTTCTATTGATATTTCTTGATCCATGTATCATCGAATCCAGAGGACTAGAGAAAAGATTATATTAGCATATATCTGTAGAAAGAGTGCGCAGTACTTACTGCTCATAAATTCAGCTCAAAGCGAGCTCCGTCATCTTTTTTTTTTTTTCAACAATAGTGCTGGTTGACAACTTCCACATTTTACTTTTGTCTAAGCTATCAAACGAGTCTTTAACTTTTTCTTTGTCATCTGAACAGAGCTTCAACTGCTTTGTACTGCTGAAAGATTCTGAACTTGCTGCTGCTGTTGTTGATATTAGTATTTTTATTAGCTTGAAGCAATAAAGACCAAGTTTTTTGCTACTAATTGTCTTGGTAATAAGCTCCCAATTTAGTTTGGCCGAGCTTTAAAGAAAATATGAATGGTTTGGAAATTCTTTACACAAAACAAGCTTACAATTAACTACGGATCTATTACTGTTAAAGACTGCCAAGGTCGGGTCAGATATGTTGAAAAATTTTGGGATAGATGTGATTAAAAAAAAAGAAGCCAGACTCAAGGTATATGTTATCGCTGCATGTTGTCTTCAATCCCAAACTCAGAAGGTAATATGTAACAAAATAAAAAAAAAGTATTGTCTGATGTAGAGCTAAATCTGTATGATGAATTCTTTTTTTTTTGCTAATAGTTAACTTTAGTTTATACTATGACTTTATGGTTTAAAAATACTTGTAGAGACAGTATGAAACTATTTTATAAAGTAACTTCTACTGAAAGCTCTTTTTAGAGCCTTTGACGTCAATTAGTAAGCATTCAAAAGATTAGACAACCATAAGTAAACCAAAGCAATTAGTGAGGTCCTCAGAGTACATTTCTATTATCTTGGAGTAGCCAGTAAGCTCTTAATGCCACACTCTTTCATCTAGCCGTATTGGTTCAAGCTTCTCCCCCCCCCTTAGGTTCTTTCTCCTTTTCTCTATTTGAGCAACTGAATCTTAACAACAAAATAACAAATGGCTCTTGAGAGCCAGAGCCCATCCTTTCGGCTACTCTTCTTCTAAAATTGTTCATCTGGTTTTGCGGTAAGCCGTTTTCCTTTTAAGATGTTGTAAAAGTAGATTGAACTGTTCCAAACATCTAGATATGAAACTCTATTTTGAACTGGCATTTCTCGTTGACGGCCACCTTATTCGAAGATTACATACGATAATCAAACGATCCACCAATCCCTCTCAATTGAGGGGTTTTTTCAACCAAATAGGGTCACTTTTCGCTTGGAAGAGATCATTAATTGATGGTATCGACAATGTATACGTCTTCAGATATATTGATCTTTCCTTTTTATGTAGACATATACTTGCTTTCAAACCTACCCGGCTACATATTTACATGTCTTTTTCTATACGTGGATACATAATAGCAAAATAACTTTTACACTTTATGGCTTACAAAAAAAAAAAAAAGAGTTCAGGTTTCCTCTTATGACGCTTACAACTACTTGGACTGATAAATTACAGGAATCGTTATTTTTTTTTTTTTTAATGAAAGGGAAAGCCTTATTAAGGGAACCAGCTTATTTGTGAGTGCTACGCCTTTTGCTGGAATGCATTTTGAGTTCTTTTCTGGCCAAAAAGTAAAAAAGAGGCCGAGAAAGCCAGACTATTAAGACAACGAAGTTGAAGAAAAGCTTGTGAGGGACAAAGGACTGGAGACTGAGGAGCCTGCTGTATTGTACGTCAACATTGAGCAAAGTAGTACATAGCAAAGGGTGCAACAGCTGTTCATTTTGCGAAATCTATGAATGAGCTTCTTGATATCATGAACGCAAACAAAAGCCTTGCTGGTAGTTACCTTTTAGTAAAAAGCTGCTCTATTTAGAAGTCGCATTTACTGATAAGAAAGATTGAGAGTAGAGGTTATTAAGTAATGTATTTGCTCCTTATTTTGCCAAAGCTGAAACACAACATAATGCGTACTACAAAATACACATGTTCACTAAAGATACGAGTAAGCATGATAAAAGCCAATTTTGCTTTATGTGCAATCTCTTTGACTGAAATCTTAAAAACCTTATGATCCTATGGTAAACCGCGGCGTCATGGACTCCAAAAAGTATACAAAAAAAGACCGACTCTGTTTCCCACTTTAGCTCTACGTACAGCAAGTCGTCTTAACGATCAAAAAAATTTCCAACTCCATTAGTCAAAGCTTTTCTTTTATTTATATAAATATTAGAACACAACAATCCAACCTCCCTTTTGGATGAGCCTTCTCAAATAAAAAGACGTGGAGGTGAGATGTATTCAAATTTTTTTTTTTTTTTTTTTTTTTTTTTTTTTTTTTTTTTTTTTTAGCTTGAGCTATTAAACCTCCTGAATCGAGTAGAGCTATAGAAATGTCTTTAATTCAAAGATGTATTAGTCTATCCGAAAAGCCTTATTTGTATAACCTATTTTTTCTATCAAATGGCAAAAAAGACGTAATATTTGTAAATCACACGAAGAAACGCTTCCCAGAAATGAGTTTGAAAATCGTATAGTACTTTCAAACCAGTTAAAGTAAGCTTCTGTAGTAAAGTAACTCAGTCTAAAGACGTATAAGAAAAAAAAAAAATTTGTTTTGTTTTATTTTGTTTACCCAGATCTAGGCTGTTACACTCTTCCTATGCTTGAGAAACACATGTTTTGTAAGAACAAGGTTCTGTTTGTTGAAAGTGTCAACTATTTTTTTTTTTTTTTCAGTTAAAAAAGTAGAAAGAGCAAAGAAACTATGAAATAAACCTTGAATACGTTACAAACGAAAAAGTAATCAAGGCGACGCCGGGTTTTAAAGCGAGTGATTGTTGTATCCGCAGCAATTGGGGTCTGAATCCCAAAAGGTAGAATAAACAGAGAGGCAGAGCGCTTTGTCTTTGATAGGTAGAGTGAATCCTAATTGGTCTTGAAACAACTGTCAAATGGGCAAAACAACTCGATAACATGTGTTCACTGTCGGCTGTGTGTTTGATTACAGACTGTATACAACAGATACAATTTCTGTCAAAGGAGAAGCACATACATGTTTTTGGATGCGATAAAAACAGCATTGTATAGAGTGTCCTTTCAAATGATCGTATACATGTATCTTCCCACACATATTCAAATCAAGCATGTTTGAGAAACAAGCAAACGACAGCAGATTCTTTTTATGGGAATATACCCATAGAAAAGGAAGTGTACCAATACATATAGAAGAAAAAAAAAAGAAAAAAGATTTGTGGAGATTTTGTTAAACAGCTAGTGCCTCTTAAGAGAAGGGCGATGTAAGCCAAGAGGGTAGTTGATCTTTGGAAAATCTGCCTACTCCATTTTGAGAGGACCTTGCAGTTCTTTTTATTACGATTTATCAAAGGTAGATTGCCTATACCCATTCGATTTAAACTGAGTTTGATAGAGCCACCCCCCAAGTGCGTTTATTTCACAACCATTGAGCTTTTGAAATCAAATACTAAAGAGTTTCACTACGGCATGCCGTGACTGCGAAAAAAAGGATTAAAAAGAAGTTTAGAAAGAAACGAGACGATTGCCAATTAGGAATAGAAATGTCCAGTTTTTTTGTACGGCAAGGTGCCAATGCTGCCAACAATGCAAAGTAAGTTTCTATATATATATATATATATATATTTTGTAGTAAAAAAAAGTGCCAAGAAGTAAATATGAATTAGGGATTTGGTTGACATTGTGTTGGTTCATTTACAGCAAAAGCATTTGGAGCTTTGTACTGAATATTCTTATTTGGGAAAAGGATTCGAGAAAACAATTCAACCTTGGGCGCTTGTGTTTTGTAACGATATGAGTGTATTAGAATCAGCATTGTGCCAAACAGAAGCGGAGCAAAGGGTATGGCTGGATATGATACGGATTTGGTAAGTCTTCATTTGTACGTGTGTGCCTTTCGCTGAAAAAAAAAAAAAAAAAAAAAAAAAAAAAATTACATTAGCCGAGTTGAAACGGCACATCAACTTCGAGCTGTTTTGTGCGGGATTCATATACAACCCCAAGGGGAATCAGAGCAAGTTGATATCCTAAGTTGGATTGAGAAAGAGAAAAACGGACAGCCACCGAGTCTAATTGTGGTATTTGACCTTTTCGAGCTACTGCAGAGTGAAGCGACAGGCGCTGAAGATTTACGTTACCTCTCTATCAAGTAACTTTCGTATAGAAGGGCCAGTCCATTGTGTGACACTAACCTTATTTTTAGCTTTAAAGGATTAAGTCATTTATTGCTGAACTTGGTTGAAACCTGCGCTTTTTTAAGTGAACGGAGCAAACAGAGGTGGATGGAGCACCTGGGAGAGAGAGTGGAAATGCCCACGGAGCTAATAGTGACTGACAATGGAAGAATACCAAGAGAAGGCGAGCGTACAGAGACTGACCATACAAAAAGAGTGAATCGTACTGTCATGTATTACATTAAAAACATACTTTAAATAAGGAAAAGATACGGGTCTTGAAATAGAAAGAACCAATAAGACAGACGAATCCTTTACAAAGATGATCTGTTGAGTTGACAAACTGTGACATGAAAGCAGTCCTTTGAGGCGTCGGGTCACCCACCTCCCCAAGAAGAAAAAAAAAAAGAAAAAAAAATTTTTTTTTTTTTTTTTTGAGAATAGACTTAAATACAACGCACATCTTTGCATCTTTTTTCTGTTTTAATCCCTTTTTCTTTGTAAATATCCTCACTTTATTTATTTGTACATTTTCTCCTCCTCCCCTTCTGAAAATGGATTCCACACACTTTTTAAACTTTGATACCTTGGATGATTGGTTAGAAGACGATCTTCGTGAGTCTGGTCTGTTGACATCCAATTCACCTGTAGACAAGACCAAGCCTGTCTCGCTTACCCCCACCCAAATCTTGATGGCCTCTCCTCCTATTTCCGAATGTACTCCCCGTATGGAACACATCTCTAGCCCTGCCACTCCCTTAATGAAATACGAACCTCTCTCGCCTATCGACACTCCCAGCGTGATGCCAAAAGATGACCTTTCTTCTGCTACTGCTGCCCATCTTCAACCTTTCATTAAAGCTTTGGCTATGCTTGGCACAATGCAACAGCAGACAACGACGTCCGAAAACAACACGAAGCGTGAAAGATCAGAAAGCTCGGACCCAGCCCTGAGTCACGAAGACCTGATTGTGTTAAAACGACAACGAAATACAGACGCTGCCCGAAGATCTCGCCAACGCAAAGCAATGCGAATGGAAGCACTAGAAAAGAAAGTCTCTGAATTGGAAACTTCCAATGAAAGACTTCGACTACGTGCAGCTATTGCCGAAAGTGAGAAAGCTAACATTGAAGCCAAAGAGAAGAGAAGCAAAGTTCGAATTTTAGAGTTAGAACAACAATTGGCAGATGCACACCGAATCTTATTACAAACCAACTTTAAAGAAATTACAGCATAATCAACTTAATTACAACTACAACAGCCTCTCTTGGTGCCTTTTTCCCTTTTTTTTTTTTTTTTTTTTTTTTACGATTATTTATTGTTCTTCTGAACGCCCTTTCCCCCTTTCCTTTCTTTTTTTTTTTTTTTTTTTGAAACAATTTTTCAATTTTTTGGTATTTGTTCTGCTTGCAAAAGCAACAATACTTTAAAACGATAAAATTATATTCTACAAAATCTTAAAGGAAGTAGATGTTTATCATCTCTTCTTTTAAACCACTTCAAAGCGTTGTCCATGTCTTGATAGTGTCGAAAAATTCTTTTTTTCATGGCTCTTTATAGATTGGTCTTTACGCTTAACAACTCTTATATCAACGGTTTACTAACTTTTTTTTTTTTTTTTTTATAAGAAGTATTATAGGTTAAGTTTCTTTTGGTGGGAATTAAAAAGTTTCCGGTGGTGATTGAAAAAAAAAAAAAAAAAAAAAAGGGGACTGTCATCTGTGTTGGGTAAAGAACTTGTGGAAAACTGTGGGTTAGTAAAAGAAATAGCTGGTTTGTTGTATAATAATAATAATAATAATAATGTGTGTGTGTGTGTGTGTGTGTGTGTGTGTGTGTGTCTGTGTATGAATGAAAAGCCATTGCAATTGTATACATCTCTTTGAGATACTAGTTAATAAAAAACCTTTTTTTTTTTTTTTTTTTTTTAAATCGAAATGTCTATAATAATTACCTGTCAAAAAAAAAAAAGGGGGGGGATGGGAACAGTCTTGAATCCAAAGCCATCAAAACTTACTTTTTATGGCATTTATTACCATATACTTGTTGACTTTATTTGGGCATCTATTCTCCCTATAGATTGTATGTTGGCAGTTTTATTGTAATGTTCATAGACCAAGATTTTTGATCAAGTATAGACAACATGGTTGTTTCAATGACCCGTTATTGTAGGTGGGTCATCATTTTTCCCACAGCTTTGTCTCTACTGAAAATCAAAATTTCTATTCAGGGCTGTTTCAAAACAAATATAGAACGAGTTGCTTTTAGTTCCATTTAAATGCGGTTCTAGACTTTTATGTCTTTTGGCTCTAACAAAAAAAAAAAAAGCCATGGATAATACATACAGAGCAAAAGACAAGTTTCTTTCCTATTTGAATTATTTTGTGAATCAAAGTTAAATTTAACCAGCTATTGTAGCTGATCAGTATTAGCCAGTTTAGGTATAGCATAAGCTTTGTTAATTGTTCTCTTTTTTTTTCTTAATGTGCAGAGTGTCCTATATTTCAAGAAGAGTGTAAGCTTTTTCGTTTGAGAAATAAGACGGGTATCGTGCTCTATTGTCAAATATGGACGTTATTCATTTTACAAAAAAAAAAAAAAAGAGGCTAAAGTAATTGTTTGGTTCCCCGAGGTTCGGCAAGTTTAGCTCGTGGGATAGAAGCCGTCTGTTTTATAAACTAAAGGTTTATGACCTATACCAAGAAAGCCTTGTGACATGCAAAGGGGGGGGTTTTTTTTTTCGACGATACATTATGTGTTTGAACAATCAACGCTTTAGAAAAAAAAAAAAAAAAAAAAAAAAAAAAAAAAAAAAAAAAAAAACCGAATATGGGTCAAACTATCTGTTTATTCAGTCTCAAACTGTGATTTTAAATATAATGCCATTCTACTTTAAGAATGCCAGTATCGAATTTACCGATTTTGGCAAAAGCACTATAGAACAAAAATTAGTAAAAGTAATAACAAAAAAGTCTCTTTGACTTACGCAGGAGAAAGATCGATGTGGGTTTTATCACAAGTTTCGCATGCATCTTTGATGGTGACCTTGACACTTTTTCCGTTGGCTTTGTTGGTGACCAGCACCTTTCTACCACAGACATCGCTCTTTTTGCTGTAGCTTCCGTAGATTTCTCCACTCAGAGCAGCGATCATGTCATAGTTATCGTTCCAATCGCCACAAGCACCTTGGTTAGGGGTAAAGAAAGTAGCTTTACCGTTATAACCTTCAGAGGACTTGGAAGAGTGCTTCTTGGTCTTTTTGTGTTTTTTGGTGGTCTTTTTATGCTTTTTGGTAGTTTTCTTGGAATCGTCATCGCAATGGATGCTTTTGATTTGATGGAAAGGCACATAGACTTCTTTCTTCTTTTTGGCATGGTATTTACCAGGGTTATTGTACCAGTTGGCAACCACAGTACATTTCTTGCCAGAGTGTGTCTTGCCCTTCTTGTCCTTGAATGAGATATGGTTATGAGAGCTAACCTTGATGGTGGTCGTTTCATGATCGTGCCCTTTGGGATCAGGTTTACAATGACCCTGAGTAGAAACACGTCCTCGAATACGAAGATTGCTACCAGAGACCTTCAACTTGGACTTTTCAATCGACATTCCACATTTCTTGGCAGAGACTGTGTAGAGTACGCATAAAAATACGGTGGCAATGCAAATAAAGCTGGATCTCATACTTTTTTTTTTTTTTATCTGCTAATAAAAAGTGTGTATAGAATGATAGAAGAAAAAGTAAAAGAAAAGACTTTTCTCTCTTTATATAGTCGCGTTGAAAGTAAATCGGAGAGGTTTATATAATTAGGTTGTACATGAACTACTATGCTATATGAAAGACCTTTTTTCTTTCTTTATTTCTTGAAAACCATTGTAAACGTTCTATTGAAAGAAATTAGCCCAGACCTTGGGTACTTTTAATCCTTTTTGTTTTTTTTTTTTTTTTTTTCAAGAGATATTTGTTTTATAATAAAAGAAACTATGTCCATTGTCATTTGTATTGTTATTTACCTTGCTCCTACTTTAATTACCTGAGAAAGAAAAAGAGCAAAAGGGCCCATGCAGAATTTGGGTCACACAAATCTAATTGGTTTGTAGAAAACAAAAAAAAAAAAAAAAAAAAAAAAAGCAAGCCATTTGAGCCATTCTGCCTTTACTCATTGGCTTGTGGTATTTTAACCAACAAAAGTAGTTTCAGTAAAGGGTAATATTGAATTGTGTTTAGTTCAGATCTCGAAAGCAATCAAAAGGTATTCTGTGACAAGCAATTGTAGAGAACATAGTGTTTTGTCTCGAACAGTATTTTGTTCCCGGGTGCTGTTTTTTTTATAGCTTACACAAATAATTACTGTAACCACAATAAAACACCCGATCCGGTGCCTTTTTAATTAAAGAAAAAAGGGTTTCTTTTATTGCCCCCTCTCACACATAGATCCTCTTTTAATGTTTCAAATTCATATTTCAAACCATTGAATTTAAGCGCACAGCTCAAGTATTCTAAAGACCCAAACTATCCAAAGTGAAAATAAAACAGGAAGCATCTACAGAAACCAAAAATAAAACATAAGGGAGTAAAAGGAGGCAAAAAAAAAAAAAAAAAAAAAAAAAAAAACTTTTAAAACTGATTCCGCGCGGTTGCCGGATCGCGTCTTACACAAACAAAAAGCATGGTCGCGTTACACTGTTCAGATTTCTGATGCAAGGAACTTGTACGCTTGACGAACGACACGAATTTCAAAGTTTGTTTACGTTAAAAAGAGGGGGAAAAGTTGGATAAACAGAAAACCAGGAAAACCAGATGAGTTTAACCTTATTCAAAATCGTAATGCGTGATTTTAGTTATCCTATCCATCGTTATCAAACTGACCAATCATTCATACTTATAACCCAAGTTGCTATAGCTACATTGGAGGGGTCAACTACAGAAAATGCCACAATTTTTTTTTATAAAGGTAAACCAATCAGATCAAAGGCATACATCTACAAAAAACAAGCGAAATGATCATTCTAATAGGTTGGCCCATCGTTTTTTCTAGTGTTAAGCATCGGAGAGTATGCAGTTACAATCTAAGCAGCCACCAATTGTTCAAGGTTACCAATATCAGGTACTCTCGAACGGGCTTTTGTTGTCATTACCACTCTCAAATGGGATTATCCATTAGGGTTGATTTTTTTGGTCTGTTTTTTTTTTTTTTTTTTTTTTTTGGGTATTCAGTTATAAAGACTGCTTTTTTTTTTTTTTTTTTTTAAAAAAAAATCGTGCTTAGTCGAAACAATGAAGAGTCCACACCACACTAAGGGGTATTTCAAAATAACCGAATTTAACATCAGAAGTTTATACTCATAGAATGACTCAAAGAAGAATAGTGTCTATTATTATTATACCTTGTATGTTTTGCTCTAGAATCCTGAAAATACACTGAAAAGAGATTTTCTAGTAAAGGGGGGGGGAATTTTAATGTTGTATTGACCATCAATGTAGTATCACTTGACTGTCTGGCTGTTTACAATAGTATGTTTATAATATGGTCTCTCTTTTTTTTTTTTTTTTTTTTTTTTTTTTTTTGCGTTTTTGCGTTTTTCACTTTATCAATGGAGCTTGTATGTGCTTGATGGATAGTTTTGTTAGGCACTATTTTACTGAATATACATTTTTATGGTACTATTTTTTAATATTAAATCAAGCAGGACTGCTTTCATAAAAAAAGATGTTACAAAGTCTTTGTGAACTAAGACAGTGATATGAATATTGCCCTTTACGATTGCTGGGAAACAAAGACAGCTGTCAATCATGTTGTACAGCATATGAATCTCACGACCTTGTGAACCAATATGGCAAATGAGGCTTTTTTTTTTTTTTTTTGTAAGTGGTTCCCATTTTCTATTGAGATTTCAAACTAAAGAACAAAGCAAAGCATTGAAATACTTTTAAAGCCCATTTTTTATAGTAGACTTTATCAAGAAACGCAAACTGAGGGGGGAGTTGGTTGGTAGATAGTAAAAAAGCCCGCTCAGAAGGATGATCAAAGTAAAACAAAAGTTCTTGTTGGGTTTGAGATTTAGGCTCGTGTAAAAAACAGTGTTTTTTTTTTGTCTTGACTTTGAACAATCAGATATTTTTGTGCAACGATGATAGTGTGACGGACATTAAACAGTTCAGACCATTGAAGAGTGGGTTTGATTAGAAAAAAAAGAGAGGATCCACTTGAGCAAAATTGGCGAGCAAAATAGGAAGAGAAATTGAAATCCATGTATTTCAGCTTAAAAACATACAGATTTTTTCTTTTTCTTTTTTTGGCCGTTTCTTTTTTTTTTTTTTTTTTTTTTTTTTTGTGAGGCTTGACTTTTAAAATTTATCTCCTTCAGGACATGAGGTTGGATTCGGCCAGTCTCGGCGGTGTACATACTAGCGTATTCGTGTTTTGTTTATGAAAATATAGTAAATGGACATAAACTACAGGCGCATGTTGTTTTACAAACATTGTGAAATGCAAGGGCCAATACAACAAAGGTTAATTGTATCCAATCAAACCCATTTACACTATATTTCTATGTCCAAAAGTGTAACATAAAAGACCTTTTCCTTTTTCATCTCTTTTTTCTTTTTTTTCCTTTTTTTTTTTTTTTTTTTTTTTTTTTGGCAAGAAAAAAATTTCTCTTTAGTCTTTCTCTTTTTGTTTTCATTTTATTTTATTTTTTCGAAATGTCACTTTCAGCCATCTTGAACTCGATTACTCGATCTGATGAGCTTCTTGCTATTTATGAATACAAGTTTGCACCTACCACTGATGCCAAGCGTCGTCTTCTACAAACACTGACCAAGGACGCGTCAAAGAATCGTTGCTATGACTTTTTAAACAGGGTAATACTAATAATAACAATAATAAAGCGTTTTTCTAACTGCCGGCTCTTTTAGACCTCAAGAAGTTTTTCGGCAGTAATTCAGGAGTTAGAACCTGATGAGGTGCGAGATGCTGTAAGTGACTCCGAGTTGTGTCTATGTTTATTTCTATTTACAAATCTTTTATTTTTGGTGTACAACTTATTCTATGTGTTTCTATGTCTCTATAGATTTGTATATTCTATCTTGTTTTACGTGGATTAGATACAATTGAAGATGATATGACGATCGAATTGAACGAAAAAATAGAGCTTTTGAGATCCTTTGATTCTATTATCTACAAAAAGGGTTGGACATACGATAAAAGTAAGTCACGTTCGGTTACCTATTTCTATACGTGTGTTCATGTTTGTGTGTGTGTGTGTGTGTGTGTGCGACTCTAAAAACCCACTTTTTTTAGACGGTCCAGACGAGAAAGACCGGGATTTGTTGGTTGAATTTGATGTGGTCATTCAAGAGTTCCTCAATCTCAAGCCACAATACCAAACAGTCATTGCCAATATCACACGACTCATGGGCAACGGTATGGCAGATTATGCAAGTGGCGAGCACCGGGAAAACACTTCGATAGCTACCGTCAAGGATTTTGATCTCTACTGTCATTACGTAGCTGGGCTTGTAGGTTACGGTCTGTCAGATATATTCTCTGCTTCAGGTTATGAATCGTCTGAAATTGCCCTTGATAAAAAGACTTCAAATTCAATGGGTCTCTTTTTACAAAAGACAAACATCATTCGTGATTACCGAGAAGATCTTGATGTGAACCGTCAATTTTGGCCCAAGGAAATCTGGGGTGCTTATGTTGAAGACTTTAGCGACCTGATTAAACCAGAGAATAGCTTAAAGGTAAAACCAGAGAGTAAATTTCATTCTGCTCTTGTTTTCAGAAACCTGACCTGTTTTTGTTAGGCAAGGTATTGTCTTAACGATATGGTTTTGAATGTTTTGACGCATATCCCCGACGTTTTAAACTACCTTTCCAGACTTCAAACACAATCCATTTTCATCTTTTGTGCCATCCCTCAAGTAATGGCCATTGCCACTCTTGCTCTTGTATTCAACAATTCAGCTATCTATGAGCGCAACATAAAGATCCGTAAAGGAGAAGCACTTCGACTGATCTTGGATAGTAAAGACATGAACAACGTGATTTCCATCTTTAGAAAATACATTCATGAAATCTCAAGGAAAAATGAAGCCTGTGATCCAAACTTTATGGAAATCTCTATGGCTGTAGGTAAAGTTGAGCAGTTCATCCATGCCAACTTTAATGATGCAGTCATTGCTACCCGTCAACAATCTGGGCTTGACCATTTGATCATACCTATCGTCATTGGTCTCGCTGGCGTTCTTATCTTTACTTATTTCAAATAATCTTTCACAAAAAAAAAAAAAAAAAAAAAAAAAAAAAACAGGATATACATTTCAGCATAAACTCACAATGAAAAACAACACCCTTTTTTTATACATAAAACACACATAGTTTAGACTCTTTGTTTCTTTTAATAATCATAATAATAATAAAAAATGGTTTGTTTCTTAATAGCCAGTAATGACAAAAGGCGTATTTATTAAAATGAAAAAGAAATACAATATAATGTGTTTTACGTACAATAAGGCATAAACCGAGTAGGGGAGAGCGAGTGTCGGTTCGTAAGTGAAAGATCTTGAATGCCTTGATCCAAGTCCTCCAACATGGAATCTCGAATGGTAAGATCCAAACTATAAGGATTAGCGATTGTATTAGGACTGGAATCTATAAAGAAAACAACAAAAAAAGAAAGGTTAGTGTCTTTTTTTTTTTTTTTTATGGGGACTCAAGATTCAGCTCAAGAGAGGTTACTACTGCTCAACTCTTTTATCTTGTTGAAGGGTTTCTGTTTATCTGATTTTTCGGGCATTGTGTAGAAAAAAAAAAAAAAAAAAAAAGAGAATTTCTCTGCTTTTGTTTCAATTCCAACCGTTTTAGCACTATTTTTTAAAAAAAAAAAAAAAATAGAAAGAGCCCCATACCATTAAAAGATAGAGGGATCTTTACACACAAACCATTTTATTAATTATTATATTGGGTCTGCACTTGTGATGCAATCGTCATTCTATGCTCACGTCAAATCAACTCCTCCGGTAAGTCTATATTAGGTAAATCGGACGTATTTAAGGAAATTCAAAACTTTACATGTGTCTACCACACATGTGCTTACACTTTCCCACTCTACATTAAGATATATATATATATATAAAAGGCCTAGATTTTTCCGTGTGCATTTGCCAAGAAACTAAAAGGTAATTATAAAAAGTGTGTTTATCTTCTCTCTCGCCTTACGTTTTCCTTTTTCTTTTATTATAGTAGAGTGAAAAAGACAGACCGTCGCTTGCTATCCTGTTTAGGTGTATGTGTGTGTGTGTTTTAAAGCGTCGGTCTATTTTGGTTTTTTTTTTTTCAAAAGTAGATCTCTATAAACAAACGTATAAAAACTAGCTATTGTTCACTGAATACAATCAAGAATCGGTGGATGTTTCAACAGGTCAAATCCAGGGTGGTGATAGGCTCATCGTCGGAGTTTTCTGAGTGTTTTTAAGGGGCAAAGAACCATGAGGGTCCTATGGGCAAGCCCTTGAACTTTTTATAGTTTAGTAGATCTGACCGATAAGTCGTACTCCACAAACTACATACTATCTAAGCTGACAATAAGATGAATCCAATCATTGTACTCCAGCAAAAAATTAGGGGGGAGTAGGTGTGTGGGTCCGTGAATAAGGGTTTTTTTTTTCTGTCTTACAATAAAGTTCTTTTTATTTATTGTCAAAATGTAAAAAAAAAAAAATAAAATAAAGAAAGTCTGTTGATGTCAATAATAAATAATGGGTAAGAGCAAAACAGATATCATAAATATTGAATGAGAGAAAGGGTAAAAAAAGAAGATGCATAAGGGAAATAAATAACATAAAAACATAGCTAATGCATTAGGTGAGGACAATGAATGGGAATAGCAAAAGGATAGGAAGAGGTATAATAGTCATAGGCTTTGATGATTTTGGTGTATGTGTGTGTTTTTTTTTTTTTTTTTTTTCTGGGTAATGAAACGAGTGGATGTGGTTTTTGAGTAGATTAACTTGAATAAGATGTAATATCTGAATGTGTTGGTTCTAAACTCGGAAAAGAAACGTAGTCTTCTTTGAATGATAGAGCCCTTTTGGGTTCGCTCCAATCGATACTCCAGTCGGATGGCGTTGAAGTACTTGAACAAGTTCTAGCCAATGAGTTGGTTTCGTCTTTGGTTTCCATAGTTCCTTTACGTTTCCAGTCACTCCAGAATTTGAACATGTTTGGTTTATATTGATCGTGCAAAGAATTAAAAAAAACCAAAAAAAAAAAAAATAACAAAGGAAAAAGTCGCGGCGATATTTATACTTTTTCCCATAAATAAAGCGTATGTGTGTGAGATCACCAAAAGAAATCTAGAATCTTAAAAAAAAACTAAAAATATTTTTTGCTAGTATTTTTAGGATATACAAAAGTCTACGAAAGGTGGGATTTGAAATTAGAATGTAAAAATAGCAAAAGTAAAGGCCAATCGTGAGTGACACAGTTGTATATATATATACAAACATCCTAATGCGTAGTTTTACATAAAAATGAGTGTAGCCTAGTTTTTTTTTTGTTTTGTTTTGATAGCTCAAAGCGAATGACGATAGCTAGTTGAAGTTGTATACGTAGAGCACCTGTCAAAGAATTTGAGAAATAAGGATCTTTGTCTATTCTAAAGAAAGTCAGCGACTTCTCTTTTATACAGTATCAAAGATAGATTGCCATTTGTTTTTCTTCAAGTGAGTAGGATACTTTGGTTACAAAACAATTATATCAGCTCCTCTTTTTCAGAATATGCTGGATAAAAAATACCGCTTGTAGAAGAGGTTCTCTAAAAAAGATTCAAACTCCCTTTTGTATTCCACGAAAATCTGCTTGTCAATAGACGGACATTGCAACAGACAAACCTTGATAAATTAAAGCTCTTTTGAATATCATGTTTAGAGGATTATTTTTTGGATCTTTTTTTTTAATACCGTTTGTCAGAGTGGGCTGTCAAAAACTGTCTTTCAAAGAATATCACGCCTAAAAATAAAACTTTCGATTTTTTTATGTGTGTATAGTGGCTTCTATTATTAGTGTTGCAAATCTATTTTTCCACGTTGTAGTTTGACGTGTAAGCTGAAAGTTAATTAACCCAAAAAGAAGCGGTGAATGTGAGGACATGGTTTTTTCTAAAAATATAAAACAGTTCCAGACGTTTATAAAAAAAGCACAGTGACTTCAATAAGCAGCTACCTGATATGATGGAGTGTATTTTTTCGGCTTTTTACTTGTTTATTTACACTTGTTTAGCTATTTCCATTTATAACATCTAACTTCTTTACTGGAAGTTGCCACAGAGCGAAATACCTCGTACGCTGACACATTTACCAAAGAGTAAATGGCCTAACGACTTGGATTTTAAAGTCAGTTTACTGATAAAACATTAGAAGGACGGCTCTTAAGAAAAATAAGGGGCTTTCAGCTATGTAAAACAAAGTACTCGTATTCTTGGCTTGAAGATGTCAGTATAGTAGTCAAAGACCAGTTTCTCTATTAAATTCTTTGTAACATGTTATCAATAAGTTGGGTTATATCTTTTAAAAATAGAGCTGCCGTAGCAGATTTGATTAGGTTTAGTACTGGGTTTTGAATAATGTTTGGAGAGCTTTTGTAATTGATGGATTTTTTAGTGAGACGACCTTGAATTGATTTGAGATGAATAAAACCTTGGCTGGGGACTAGCAACAAGTATAAAACAAGTTGGTCAGACTTTCAAGACTGCATTGGAGCCACTTGGGATCTTCAACTAAAACTATTCTTTCTTTTCTTCGACTAATACCTGATTATTCAATCATCTTCGTTCCTAAAAACAAAAGCTCGGGTTGAGGCTTAATCTCTCTTTTTTTTTTTTTTCCATCATTTTTTTAGAAATTGAAAAGACCTAAAAGAAAAAAAAGGGTACAATAACTCATGTTGACATTATAGCAGCATACTAGCATTCCGATCCCATTAAACCTCATGTTTTCAAGCAGTTCGTGATTTGATAATTAAAAAGGACGTGCTCCATTTGGAGCTTCTCAAGGAACTTGAAGTACTTTTGGCAGAGTTTAAAAGAGCTGTTAGCTATCAAGCCAAGACTGATTACAAAATCATTGGAGATGATTTCTCAGGAACATAGGAAAGCTATTGTTTAGCTGGTAGACGACATAAATGCTGTTGACCTTGCCATAGTGTAGTGTATAATAGTTTAAGATGTTTGACAACATAAACTGCGTAGGTATATATTCACTCTTTTACAGATGTACTAAAAAAAATATAGCAACAACAGCTTTAAAGTAACACATATGGTGAATAAGAGTAGATGCTTTACACTATAGGAAGGAGAGAAATCTGTCTTCTTTCTTCAGCCCGAGTGCGTTATAAATAACCAAATTTATGTATTTATTGATGAAGGCATCTCCAACATCGATATAATCAAAGGCTGAGTGAGAGCTCAGGTTGGAAACATAAAAATGTCACCGTCTTTTTGACTCTATATGACAATGATCTAGAGTGTTACTAAGCAACGCTTGTTAGTGATTGTACAACTGATGAGTAGAAACCACACTATTTATTCAAAATAGAGCATTATATACGATCTATTGTAGACAATACTTTATAAAAAAACATCGGTGGGCACATTGCTGAGCCCATATTTGGTGATGAGCGATTCCAGGACTCATTACAATTTCAGACTACACAAGTAGACTGACGCTAGAAGCATTTACAGGCTGTCATTTTACCCAACATACTTTGCTACAATAGCCATACATAGTTTTTTTTCCCTAAGAGACCAAAGAAAGCAGCCTCAGTTGTAGATCCCAGATGGCTTCAGTTCAGTCTTGAAGGTCTTACCAATTTGTTTTACGTTTGTTCCTAGAGCATACTAATTTTTTTTTTAGCTATCCCTAGCCAAGGTTTTATTTATTTGAAATTAGTTTAAAAACAAGTACACAAACTTTAGGCGATCGGTCTCTTTTTGGAACCGAAATGTCCGATTCATTTCGATCAGTTGCAAAAGGGATCTACAGTAACATTTATTTAATCCGTGCTACAAAATTAAATTCGCCCACAGCAAAGATAAATACCTGTTTCTCAGTATTCAGTTGTAGTATACATTAAATGATTGAGAAAAAGGAGCTTTGTATATCAGCCACTCCTATTATTGTTGTCTTGTATTTTTAGAAAGAAAAAAAAAGGCCTTTTTTTGTTTCTTAATTAATTCACTTTTTGTACGACAGTTTATAGTGAAAAAGTTTAATAAAAGTCTTTTGGGTGCAAGTCACTAATAATAGAAGCTATCCTTTTATGTTCTGCTTTCTGACAAGATCGATTTCAGAAAACTCAGCCTAAATTTACCTTATAGGGGTCCTTAAAAGTAACTGGGAAAGGCTTTGCTTGCGCTGTTTTGCACATGTACAGATAAATGTAATTAAAACGTGTACTAAGACGCAAATAACAAGTATGCATAGATTGATACTTGTGACAGTTGCTTTTTTATTGTTGTAGACCACTTTTTTTTTTGTCTGTTGTTATATATATATATATATATATATATATTGAAAGTGATTAGCTAGGTGGATTAAATACATCTACATATCGAGACCGCATAGGCTTCTTCTTGCCACTTGCTCCCGCTCGTTTACTACCACCAATAGGCGGCGTGCTGAATCCAGGTGGAGTACCGCTGGGAGAACCTGGAGGTGCACCTACTGGGGCAGAGCTGACGCGAGGTGGCACATTACTAGGTTTTGAAAGAGGGGGCGATTGAACCGAGGCAGCAGGTTGAGGGGTCATAGATTTAGGTGGAGGTGGAGGAGTGGCTGCTACGGGCTTTACGTCATTTAGTTTGTTGACCCAGCGCTGCTCTTTTTCGTCAAAATAGAAAGAGCTTTCTTGCCCTAAGTTAGCTCTTACAGGTTTCTTTTCATCAACTGCAGATGACTCTTTTCGAGAAAACATGGAAAAAAAGCCCCACCCGCCTCCGGTACTTTTTTCTGTTTTAGGTTCTTCTTTAACCGTATCATCTTCTTTAGATTCCTCTTTGTTTTCTTCGTTTAAATCTCTTTTCTTTTGGGAGGAAGAGTTTCCAAAACCTAAATCGTTATCGCCGTCATTAAGGTAGGATGTAGTCTTGGTTTCTTCTTTCATATTTTGGTATGCGGGCGTTGCGTTAACCTCAGGTGGTTGATAGTTGGTATCTATTGGATTATAACTATTATGGCTGTCGTAGCTGTTGTTGTTATTCTCAGGAGTATAACCCGTGTTGTTTTCTGGTGTGTAACCATAGCTATAGTTATATGATCCTTGGTCTACCGTGCTGGGCTGTTCAGAAGCACTATAGTTGGGTTCTGCAGGAGTATAGCCTGTACCTAGATGAAAAAAATTAGATATCAGGCAGATAAAACAAAAGTGTTACCTTGGCCATAGGAGAAAGGGTTGGTGTTTTGATAGTTGCTATTCATGCCGTATCCATAACCCCCAAAGTTGTTTGAATTGAACTTTTCCTCAAGCCCACTGATCAGCATATCAAATGCGTTCTTGGTCAAAGGTAGTGTGTTGCTATCAATACAAACGAAAACCAAAAATATGATTAGGCGCTATCGCATACAACTTTTTTTTTCTGTTACATTCATACCTTGAAAGTTCCAAAAGCTGTTGACAGATAAATTTAAACTTTCCCATAAAAGGCTGGTGGTCTTCAGATCCAATTGCATTGGCAATGGACTCTCGGTAATGCTGAGACTCTTGGTCAAATCCCAAATCAGCAAGCCACCATGCATGAACAAACTTGTAGCTTTGAATAGAGGCATGGTCCTCTTTGACAGCAAAATCGTACAGTTCCATGATATACAACAAGTCTAAATCGTCAAAATGTGTATCTGCAATACTGGCCTCCAATCCAGACGAAACGGAAGCATTGGGTGATAAAAGATAGCTATATGGAATTATTGTTTAGATTGTTATACAGCATCTTTAATTGTTTGGTTTTTTCTTTATCTTACCAAATGCGTGACTCATCTAAAAGTTCACATTGTTTTAACGAATGACCCAGTTTCTGGATTGCTAATTCGTTTTGCTTTGATGGGTTAGATAAAGCTAAAGAAACAACAGACTTCCAATCTTGTAGGGAATCTTTTGTGCAATCGCTGTTGTTTGTCAATTGAGAGACTTTAATGTATGTTAGTTGTAGTCAAGTCTAAGCATATATCAGTCATTCACATATTTACCTATATCAGCTCCACTAAACAAAGAATAGAGAATACGTAGAGATTTTTTGTCAGCTGTAATCGGTGCTTCTAGTTGACCAGAAGAGGAAAGAGCACGATCTATAAATTGACCCATGGTGTGCTTGTAGAGCTCCTCCTGTACACTCTGACTAATGATTAAAGCATGGTCCCACATGTCATGCTCTGTGGCAAATTGAACTGCACCCTCTCTGTCACCGTCCAATAAGAGCTTTTCTAGATGGTCAAGTGTAGTTGACTCGTCTGGTTCCTTTATGCTGCCGAGAAGTTCGATCATGGATTTGTTTAGTTCACTTCTATACAGAAACGAACTTTTAGGACAAAAAGGCATATACTGTTTTTTTTTTTTTTTTTTTTTACTTTTCTCCAAGTAGGCCGCCAGTTTCAACAAATACTTTTACTGTTTTCCATAACAAATATCTACCATCTTTCAAGTTTTCAAATTCGCTTAATCGACTATCAATATAAGAAATAACGGATACTTTCTTCTTTTCTTGCGTCATATTGGTGTCAAATAAACCGCATTGATTAAAAAGCTTGAGGCTTTCTGTCGCACTTTCTCTTTTTTCGTCCAAAGGGCTCTTTTGAATTTCTGGGGTTGATGTGAAATTGACAAAAGGAGTGGAGACTCCAGGTGTATTGGAGCGTGAAATACCTGCTAGAGGACGGCCACATTCACAACAGAATTTAGCTTTGGGCTTATTTTCACCTTCGCAAGTAGCTTCAGGGCAAGGTACCAAAGAAACCGCTGGTGAAGCTGAGCGATCAATGAACGATCCTTTCATATCAAAGGAGCCTCTGGAGGAGGCATATTCCATAGATGTACGACCGAGGGGAGAAAGGATTCTCTCAGGAGGGGGGGCACCGAAAGGTGATGTTACTCTATGGGGAGGCATGGTTGAAGGGGCGGTTGCATACATATTAAGTGTAGGCTGGCTTTCTTCATATAGTGTTGTCTGCGGACCATAATGGTTCAAGAGTTCTGGGCTTTTAGTTCCATTGTCGTAGGAAATGTTAGACGTTGTAATGCCGCCCGTATAGCTATCTACAGGTGCCAACTGAACTTCGGCAAACTGCAATTCGGAGTCTTGTTGAGCGCTTGTGAAAGGAACACTTTGGAGATCGACGGTGGCTGTAGGTGTCTCAACACTAGTATCATTCTGTACAAAGCTTGAGGAATGGGTGTTAACATCAATGCTGTCAGAGGAGTAGGGCTGTTCTTGGTAGTTGAAGTATTCTACATCTACTGAAGGTTCATCAGCGTTAAACTGTTGAGGTTGGAGTGCTTCTTCAGTTTGAACATTATTAGTGTCGGGGTGATACATTGAATAGGAGCCTTGCTCATGCTCTAAGTCCCTCTGAGCTATGTTTTCTTGGAACAAATTGCTGAGATTGTTTACAGATGTTGAATCGTGATCAGACGAAGGAACATTAAACATAACGTCGCTTTCGTTAGAGTGGTTTTCTTGAGGGTGTTCAAATGATTGCAAGTTTTCGAATACAATATCCTGTTGATCGTACGACACAGAATCAGACAAATCGGGGCTATTATTCTTGTTTTTGGAGTCATGTTCATTTATTGTCTGACTATCGACCGGCAAAAACGAGTTTTCTGAAAAACCTTTGGTTTCCTGATTGGCCCCTTGATTTAAAAGGCTTGGCTCTTGGTTGTTTGTTTGATTGAAATCAAAGAAATTGGATTCAAAGACATCTTGCGTTGATTCCAAAAGTTGCTTGTTAGAGTTTTGGTCCTCGTTTGCCAAAAAGATTGTGGGATCTATGGTTTGTGGATTCGGGTCACCCTCTTCGTGTTTTCCGTATTCAGTTTGGGGGTTATCAAAAGCGCTACGGCTGCTGGGCTGCGATTGTTTTTGCTGAGCATTTCTTCCTTCTGCAACAGCTAAATTTGGAGGAGGTAATTCTAAGCTATTCTTTTCTTGAGTAGGAGCATATTGACTTTCGTGGGGGTTTGTGTATGCATTGGGGTTGTAAGTCTGTTGCAGACCCGAGTCTTGTATAGCGTAGACATTTGTATCATATGTATGATCATAGGCTTGTTGGTTGCTTTGATCGTGTTTGGGATAGCTATTGGGGTCATATACCTCCTGGGTGTAAGCACTAGGGTTGTAAGTTTGTAGATTTGAGTCTTGTGCAGTATAAGTATTGGGATCGTATGTGTGTTGAACGCTCTGATCTTCACTATAAGCATTAGGGCCATACGTTTGTTGAGCACTCTGATCTCCATTATAAGCATTAGGGTCATATGTTTGTTGAACGCTCTGATCTTCACTATAAGCATTAGGGTCATACATTTGTTGAGCACTCTGATCTCCATTATAAGCATTAGGGTCATACGTTTGTTGAGCACTTTGGTTTTGGCCAGTGTAGGCATTAGGATCGTATGTTTGTTGAATGTTTTGGTTTTGCTGAACATAAGCGTTAGGGTCGTATGCACTTTGGCTTTGGCTAGCATAGGCGTTGGGATCGTAACCCTCTTGAGAATAGTACTGAGCATCATAATTATAGTCGTACCCATATTGACTCATATCGTATTCTTGGTTGGTGTTGGGGTCATAATAGTGCACTTGGTTCTGCTCATCATAATAATAATGTACATTGGGATCAAACTGCTGCCATTGTGTGTTAGTCTGCTCTTGTCCAATGTTTTCAGGTATCTGTTGATCAAAGCTAGAGGCCGGATCATAAGATTTGGTAAGTGATGTTGGTTCAGGAGGTACATGTTCCTGGTTTTCAGTATTGGAATTAGGTCCTAAATGGTCAAAAAATGTCTCAGACGGAGCCTGTTGTTGATCGAAGAAATTGGCCGCTGACGCGTTAGAAGGTTGAGCAGAAGAAAAAAAGTCGTTAGAAACGTCGTTATTTCCAAACAAAACCGAGGCATCAGCTACATTATTGGACGGTTTCTCGTTCGAAGAGAGCTGTTTAGCCTGGCTAGAGGGGCTGTTCTTTGAGGACCCTTTAGAAGGAATTGATTCTTTTACATTCTCAGATCGAGAAGTCATTTTTCTAAGAGAAAGGGAAACGAGTGTTTTTAGTTGTTTGGTATCACAAGGAGTTGAGCAATTGAATCTTACATCAATCCGATTTTATTAAAAAACAAAAAACTGGGCAAAAGAAGGCTCAAAACAATAGAGTGAGGTGTAATGCAATCGGGTATTCAAAATTAAATGTTAGCAAATTGCTTGTGTTTGGAAATGATTGGTTGGAAATGATTGGTTCGATTTTATTGTGCCAGTTCCGAGGGCACTGTGGTTGGCTGCTTTTCTTCAGCCAATGGGGCTGATTTTTGCATTTCAAGTCGCTGGGACCTAGGAAGTGGAGGCGTATCCTCTTCATTTTGAATGTTTCTTAAGAGGTCTTCTACTTTAACAACCATAGATTCTGTCCTGGTTTTTCTTCTTTCTCTTATAGACATTCTACGGCTTTTTCTTTTTTGGCCAGTATTTATTTCTCCTGAGCGAAGTTTTAGTAGCAAGTTGTCCATAATATCCTTATCTTCCTGGTTTTCCGTAGCACCTGATAATTTTTGTTAGATTTGCTACAATAGAACGATAAAAATAGCGTGACAAACCATCTTTGATATCCAGTTTGTTTTTGAGGAGTGCCTTTCGTTGTTCCTGGTACTGTTTGGACTTTTCTGCTTGTTCCTTTTTCTTTCTTTGCAGGTCGATATCGCCTCTAACTCTTTTCCAACTAGACAAGAATGTTTGGAAAATACCAAAAAATTCGTCAGGCTTCATGTTGCTAGGATTCTCGCCAAAGTACGATACAACATCTTTATAAGCAACATCCATAGATGTATATCTGACTTCAAGCAAATCAAATTTATCAATCGCTTGATCGCGGAATTTGATCATAGTAGCGGCAAAGTTATCTCCTTCTTCAGCTTCATAATCGGGGCCGTAATGGCACTCGAGTTCATGAATAAGCGTTTGAAGGCCAACTCTCAAATCATTATAGTCCTTGATCAAATCTTGTATTGTAACTACTCACATTATATTTTGTTGAATCTATAATTTTTTTTGACTTTTCGTGTTTGCTTACCTCGACACGCTTCTCCACAAAGCTCCAAGTCTTTCTCTAAATTATCGCTGATCATAGGGAACCTCTCCTCAATCATTGTACACAAAAAGTGAAGTAAAGTTGTATCGTTTGTAGATGCTCGTGTATCAACTAGCTTGTTAATACTACTGATACGGATACCAAACGCGCCACCCTGAAAGTTTGTTCCATTCAAAAAGTTTCCTACCATCAAGATAATCTATAGGTAGTGTTAGAGTAAGCTAGTCATTCAGAGTATTTTCTTACATTCAAAAAGTCAATGAAAGCTACAGATTCTTTTAAATTAGTTGAGGCGTCCATCACATTTGACATATTTCTTCCAAGTTGAGTAATACGTTCACGAAACGTAGTAATAAATAGCATATGAGTAAGACGCTCTTTGAATCGATCAACAGTCATTATCTACTCAAACAATGGTCAGCACAATATGTAAAACGAAGGGTCTTTACCTCTGCGCAAAAGGCATCTGATTTTGACAGACATTCCAAATCTTCTTCTGATGCTGTTTTCATGAATACAGAGAGTTTACCCATCTCATCATGGGAAGGTAGGCTCATCATTAGATTTTTCAACAAAACCTCAGAACAGAACCGCTCATCTATGGCCAGTAGTTTTTTCTTAAACTCGCTGAAAGACACATTTTTGTGCTTTGCCAAAATAGCAATATCTGAACAAATTAGAGTCAATTAACATTGCGTTTAATTTTCTTTCTTGACTTACTAATGTTGTATGCTTTCCTTGGATCGATAATAGAAATCTCTTGTCTTTTTTCTTTTTTAGCGAGTTTTTTAGATACAATTACTTTTTGGGCAAATATTTCCTCCATCCGCTTAAATATTCCCTCTGCGTCAAACAAGCTTTCTAAAGCCTCTTCTTCCGAAGTAGCTTTCTTCCATAATGTAGATTGAATATGGTTTGCATTAAGCTTCTGCCATTGTAACTGTCGCGTTTTAACTGTTGGCAGATGTTTGACTTGTTTACGAAGGGCCATTGTATTAGGGGCTAGAGGAGGAGGAGGAGCGCTGCCAGGTGGAGGTGGGGGTATTGGTGTGTTAGGCTGAGGGGGAGGGGGAGGAGCAAAGCTGTCTGCTGAAGGTGGGCTATTAGTAAGCGGTGGTGGGGGCGGTGGTGGGGGTGTCGATGAAGGGTCAGATACAGATAAACTAATCTCTGTAGGCGAAATAGCGAAAGGAGGGGGAGGGGGAGGTGGGGGTAGTAGTGATACTGGTGGGCGGGCATCTGTGGGTAAACAGTTGATTAAAGATGGAGGTGGAGGCGGAGGTGGAGGTGGAGGTGGTGGGGAGGGCAATGGCAATAATGATGAGTTAAATTTGTTTGCTGAAGGTGGGGAGGCAGACGGTGTTTGATTAAAATTAAGCTTTTCAGGTGCTGCGGGTATATTGTGAAGATTCGTGATATTTGAGCTATTGCCCGTATCGTCAGCGGTTTTTGAAGGGAGAAAAGTATCTTTTTTGGCTTCTGAGAAATCCGAAGCAACGCCTGAAGACATATTCTCATACCCGCTGTTTAAAGAAATTACTTCTTTAGAAGAATGGGGTTGTTCGTCGTCATGTTTTGAAGAATAGTATTCTTCAATGGACTGGTCTATCAGTTTTCTCGATGAAACGTCCGTGTTTTTTTCCTCCTTTAGTGACTTTCTTCTCCTAATTTCAACCGAATCCTTTTGCTGTAAATCATGCTCCTGCATTATTCTAGACTCTTGATTTTCCACTGCATTGATGTTGACTTGTCTCTTGCGGTTATTAGAACGTCTTACTGAGGAGCCCATAAGAGGCATGGTTCCAGGCAACACAAACTCGCCTAATCCATTACTGGACCCAAACTGACGTGCCAACTGTGATTTGAAATCTTCAGACAGACCTGCTGCAACTGACATGTATTTGTTTCGGCTTGATTCAATGGGCGATGTATCTACAGTAACTTCAGATCCTTTGCGATGGTGATGCCCTTCAAGACTTTCTTGGGCACGAATTCTACCAAAAGCAGTTGCAAGGTCTTTGCGAGATATAGTTACATCCCCTTCCAAATTAGATCCATCCTCATCAATCAGTTTGTAAAATTCATCAAATTGCCTTCCTGCTTGTTCAAAGTTGGCATCATATTCACTTTGGAGGTCCCTTAGTTTTTTCTGTAGTGTGGAAATTGTATGTCGGGACATTCTCAACAAATCTTCCAACGATGCTGTTTTTTCTCTGAGCTGAATAACTTCCAGTACATCTATAAAAACGATTTTAGCTAAGGCAAAAATTTCTTTTATAGACTGTTCTATAAATGTTACCGCCTTTGCTCGATAGCTGCGAGCGCAACAAGTCTCTTTCCCTTTCAACTTCCACATATTCAGCCTGGAGTTCTTTCATGTCTTCTAATGTATTTTTTAAGATGTCTTGGTCAGCAAATTTGTCAATCAAATGCTGAACAGTCGTATTATAATCAGCAAAAAAATCCCCTGCCAAGCCCTTATGGTCCAAAACAACCTGGGCCACTAGATTGTCAACGATTTGAAAATATCTAGCCTTTGTATGTGGCTCTTCTGTGTTGATCAACAAAAGATGCTGTAATGAGCTCAAGAAAAAATCGTATGCCCTTGTCCCTTCTACATCGTTCAAAATATATTCAAAAACTTCTCGAGGATCGTCTTTGTCACTCAGCATATTTTCGTGGTACATGTCCATAAGTTCTTCATGATCGTTCTCTGCTAAAGATTTGAACTCCCTGATTTGACGGTCTACGTGTTCGTCTGAAAGCTCCTTCATTTTAATCAAAACTCTTTCTAAGCCTGACGCTGTCATTTGGTTTCTAAGATGTATTCTTATTTCGACATCCTCTACCACATTGACAACTGCATTAACTAGGATTATATTATATAGCTATATGTACACAGCAACATATTAGTTGCATGTCTAAACAATATATAATGGAAATAACATACAACGTATTCTGTCAATTGATTGTCAGGTGACCCATAGATTGCCATTTGTTTGAAATCGTCGCTTGCACCCACCATGCTGCCCATCCTTCCTCTTCCTCCTAAAGAACTCTCTAATTCATTTAGCCACACATCAAATCTGCCTAGACCCCGCTCATTGTCGCGCAATTTGTCCATTGCCTTTAGAACAATATCCTGCCCTATAGGGATTTCATAGTAGCACATGAACACAAGCACTTCACATACAAGGCGACGTGATTGAATGGAAGGGGATGTAATACAGCTGAATATTGCTTGTATACATCGAGGGTGGTTCAAAGCTTCTCTAGCACCTACCTATTCGCTAGTTAGTATACGTTTCCGCAAAGTTTTATACATGTACTCTGTTGTTCAATAAGGCCTTGAAGCATTTCAATAGATCTCCTTCTACAGATGGGTTGACAACATTTCTAATTGTTTGATTTCAAAGGTTACTAGTGAGGAAAAGGAGTGAAAAGGGGATGCTTACCTATTTTTAGTTTTATTTAGCGTTGCCAATAATTCGGTAACCACCTGCAGACCGCTCATATCGATAAACTGTCTGACCCAGCTTTTTGAATGTAAAAGTGTATATTAGCTACATTGAGATTTTGCTTCCTCGCTATTACCTTAATGGCATTGTTCTTAGTCCAACTGCAAGATGAGATACCACTTTTGCATCAACTCCCTTCGAGGTATCTGCTAGTTTTTTTACGTAGTAACCAGGACCTTTGCCCTCCTCAACTTTCTTGTCTTTTTTCGAGTTGGCTTGATGCGTTGTACTAGTCTCAGCCTGAATATCCTGAGCTACCATGATCCGTTTTTTATCGACGTGAAAAGAAGACATATTTAGTCTTGCATTCGTATCGTTTATGCCTCTCCTAATCTATTTGGCGACAATAAAACAACAAGAGAAAAAATCGTGGTAAATAAAACCAGGGCTTTTTTGATATGTCTATTTTCATATATATTTTTTTTATTGAACATACAAGCATTTTCTCGAAATAATCCTCCACTTCTGCATCTGACATGAATTCTACATGATTTAAATCGTTATCGGTGTTTTGCATAGACGAGGACTGTGAGTTTTTGTATGAAGACATGTCCACTCTGTGTCCAGCTACAAGAGCAATTAGTTTAGAGATTTTGCCTATTGGGGAGATTCTGTATATGTTCTGTATGTGTTTTTTACGATTCAAATAGTAGTCCTCAGATGGGTGAGGACTGCCAGGGGAATGAGGTGCATTAACATGATGTTGAATATTAGTTTGGACAATTATCTCTGCTTTTTTCCTCCCTTTCGATTTTCCTCGAGTAAAGAGGTCCATTTTAAATAAAACAGGACCTAGACTAAGAACAAAAGGATATGTTCCCTAATAATTCAATAAAAAAAGAAAAGCATCACAAAAAGGGGCCCACAACAAATAATAAGCGGAATTTCAAATAAGTTACACATCAAATTGTGTTTTCTATAGAGCAAGGCTTTTTATTTAATGGTCTCTCAACGATATTTATGGAGCAAAAAGAAAGATAAACGCCTTTTTGGTTTTCAATTGTATGACAAAATGTTTTGCAAACGATGTGGGTTTTTGATTGTTTTACTATATGCAACGCTAATTGATCAACAAAATGCTGTCAACACTACTCAGAATTAACTTTTTTTTAATCTATCTCAGAAATTAATTGTTCATTTGCTATAATATATAACGTTTTCCAGCATTATTAGTCAGAGTAATATACATTTATACCAAAAGAACAAACAGTAACCTTTAACAGCCACATAAATTGTGCACCGTCAGATTTGCACAGCAGTTTAAAAAAACCTATATGTTCTACTGTCACACAAACTCTTGGTCGATAAGGAATAGAATGAGAAACAGTCCTATAATAGGCAAAAGAAATATACGTTTCTCTTATTTCTTTAATACCATGAAATAAGCATGTAGAGAGCATTTTGTGTTATGGTTGAGTCTAAAAAAAAAAAGAAGAAAACATTTCAATTGACAAGTAACTATAGCTCAGCCCATCTTATAGCTTGTAAACTTAACAGACCAAATTATGAATGAAGATACACACTCCGATACAACGCGAACCCAAAGGTAGACTTTAGCTAACGTTAATCGCAAAGTAGGATTTTTTTAATAAAAGCAAACTAAAAAATAATAACAAGGCTTGCTAAAGCTACATTTAAATGTATAAATATCTATAGACAGGATCGTACAACTGTTTTGATGCATTGTACGCTTGACACTGTAATGTTTCGTGCTTTACTTTTAAAATGCTTAGAATTCTCAAAGATACGTTGCAACCTATTATGAAATTCACCTATCCGATCATATTACAGAAAATCATACTCATTTTTCCGGGAACTACTATTTTCCAAAAAAAAAAAGAAAAAATATACCAATGTAAGCTAGTTGACACTCACTTTTGCTACTATATGTGAAGGCTACAGAGCTTTTTAGTCGATATCCAAACCTTTCTCTCTTTTCATAAGCATAATTGCGTCTTATTTGAAGTAGTTTTTTTTGATCTAGTGACTATTTAAGCGTAGAGTATTATTAGAGGCTTTATAACTTTCTGGTGAAATCTTTTTATTTTATCTTATCTTGCTTTTTTGAAAACAATTACCTCTCTTATTACATGTAAAAAGCAACAATATTCTTTTATTTTACTCTTGAATAAAAACAAAAAGTGAGTCAGGAGGATGTCAATGTTGAACACTAATGCGCATATAAGGTGCCGTTGCAACTCTGTTTATACAGAGATTACTACGAGAGCCTATAAGGAACACTAGGTTTTACCAGTATCAAAGCAATCAACGGCCACAGATACAGTTTCTCAAAGCAAGCCATAGTGATTGACTGTTGTTTTTTTACCTTAAGAGGCAATAGTTGAGTAGAATAATGCAACTATGTCGAATGATAATAGGCATTTGAGCATTGACGGAGATAGTCGAAGCCGCTATTAAAATCTACAAACGGTTCCCATTAAGCTAACTTTATATGAAAACTTGTTATTAAGTATTATGTTGTCTTAAGTTTTTTTTTTTTTATAAAATTCATACAGTAACAGACTTATTGTACTTATTATACTCTTTTGTAGAACACAGAACTTGTAAACTTTGAGTAGGCGTAGATTGAATATTCATTTCGCGATTCTATTCTGATGTTGATAGCCACACTTCATAGACTTGTCGTCCATCACACAAGAAACAGTGATTCGAGACGATATAAAACACGTTTGGGTTTCATTAGTACTCTATGCATTTTTTCTATAAGGGAAAAAAAGAAAAGGAGCTGGTGTTGTTTGAAAGCCCTTTTAGTCTGTTGATTATAGATTCGCTAAGCTATTTGTTATATTTTAGAGTCTATATTCTGTCTTCTCATTTTGCTTTGTCAGCCTTGTTCGATTTGCAGAATCCAATAGTATCAAATCAGGTTCTGATTGATTGTCATTTTGTTGGGCTTATTTCGTATGGTTTTTTTTTTGTCAAAAAATACGCGTTTTTCATTGCTCTGATTTCTTTTAAACCGATAATAAAGGCCCGCAACAAGCAACCCAAAGCTAATTAATTACTGAAGGCATTTACCAACTACGCCTTCCATCCAGTTAACTTACATACAGAGACTGTTTTCTGTTGGCTTATTTCTTATTGATAGCCTTGTATTCAATAAACAATCGATGTATGTTGAAAACAACTAAACAGATTCACTCTACAAAAACAAAAAACAAATTTCATAAAATGAGCATTCTCCCTCCCTTTTCCCGCCCACTCTAACTTTCAAACACGCTTCACGTCAAAATTCTACTATAACAAAAGGAACGCGACCGTTCTTTTTTTTTTTTTTTTTGATTCTATCATGTGTTTTTTAGGCTGTTCATTTGCAAGGGTGTCGAATTTATTTGCTGACAACATATCCGGTTCCCTTGTAACCTTCTGAAGAGATACCACTGATGGGGTTGGAGTTTTGGCTCTTGAGATATTCGTTAGTAGCTTCTTCCCATTCTTTGTTGATAGTTTTGGGAGTTTCTTTGCCTAAAAGAAAAAGCAAGCGATTAGAGTCAAACGAGATTATTAGGCTTCGAGTTTTTTTTTACCACCAAGACGGATAGCATAGAAAAGAGCACCAGAGGCGGCAATAACACCAGCAACACCAGCAAAGACCTTAGCACCGTGACCAGGCTTGGTGAAAGGCTCACGAGGACCGTGAGGGCCAAAAGCAATGTAGTCTAATCATTAAAGAAAGCAAAAAAAAAAAAAAAAAAAAAAAAAAAAAAAAAACAGTTAATTACCCATCGAAGAATGCGTAAAACTACTTACAAGCGGCCTTCTTTTCATCGAGAGAAAGAACCTTCCAATCAGCCTTTTGGGCTTCTTCAAGTTGTTTGGCGATGGTGTTTTGTTCGGCAGCAGAAAGAGTCTTCCAACGGGCTTCGATGTTTTGAACAGAAACGGTGGAAGCATTGCGGCGACCCATCATGCGAGAAGCACCAGTAGCACGAGCAGCAGTAAGACGGAACATTCTATTAATTCAAGTTGAAGAGAGAGGGAATAAAAGAAAGCGGTGTTTTTGAGTGCTTTCGATTTTTTTTTTTTTTTTTCTAATCTTTCAGAACTTACACGCCGGGGAGGCTGAGTAAAATACTAGGGCAAATAGGTCCGTGGAGCTGATGAATTGCAAACTGAATATTTACGTCACAAAAAAAATGACCAATCAAAATAGTTTATTGAGGAAAATAAAAAAATATAAAAAGAATTACTGACGAAGACCAGCAATTTCTCTCATAATAGAGACCTCAGTAGCTACTTTTTGTTGTTGAGCAGGTGCTAATTCTTCACCTTGTCTCATCTTATCTTTAAGCTCTCTAATCTGTCTCAACTTCTTTTCCAAGTTGCGAATCTTTTTCTGCTTTTCTTCTTCAGTCAAACTTGGTTCGGCCTTGCCCAACTCTTTTCTGACTTCTTTTTTAGGACTGCTGTGACCATTTTTTGCCTTTGAGCCTACAGGAGCACCCACAACCTTTCTTTGAGTGGTGGGACCTTTACCAGAGCCATTCAAAGCAGCAGCTCTTTCAGATAAAGTCATAGGTTGAGCAGTGCCGCGAAGATGTGGAGGTCTATAGGCACCAGCAGGAGCTGTAGTAGATTTAGCCGCACTACCTTTCGATGGAAGCACCTTGATAGGAGTAGGAGGAGGAGAGGCTGACCGAGCAGGGAAAAGGCTGACTGGTTGGGGGCGATAGCCAATTTGGTAAAGCTCTTGAATTTCTTCTTCATAAATCAAGCTACCAGTGTGGTGCCATAACTTGAAACCGTTATCTACACGAAGACGAGGAGTCAACGTAGCCGTAAGAAGATATCGTCCACAAGGAGACCATTCACAATGAGTGGCGTTAGAGGCAGAGAAAGTATTGATCTTCTTTAAGGTCTTTCTGTCGTAAAGATCAACTGTACCATTCAAATTACCGAAACCGGCAATACAGATAGTGCGGCCCTGAGGACTGAATCTGACAAAGTTACGAGGGTTGATGCCAAAGTCATGGACAGGCTTAGCACGATGATCAAACAAAGTGGCTTTGGCAGGCATTGAGCCATAGATGACAACAAACTCTTTAGAGTCAGGCCCCCAGGTAACATCGTGTACGGGCCCTTCTTTGTCGAGAGGGACGCGACAATCAAAGTTGCCAGCTACAGAGAGATAGTACAGGTTGGTCTCTCCATAGTACGATTTGTTGGACTTATCCACGTCAGTATGGGTCAACACAAGTAAGTTGGTACCCAAATCGTTCCAATACAATGTGACGCTGTCAGCTTTGAAAAACGTTTTGCTTGTCAAGGGTGATTTGAAGTTGGGGACGCTAAACATACGAACAACGCCAGGTGCTCCCTATCTTTAATTCAATAAACACGTATCAAAACAAAAAAAAAACACCTTCATTGTTATCTCACCTTTTTCTCTGGTACAAATACTGCAACAGCAGGGGACTTTCCAGGACTTAACGAATATTGAGCAACACCCTCCATCTTAAGCCTAGCCCATACAGCTATATAGTTGTGTAAGAAAACCGCGTCCCTCCTACTTCTAAGTTTCCGTACCTTTTCCAACATCTTTGCTTTCCCAAAACTGGATTTCACCAGTAACCATACGAGAGCAGTATTTCTCGTCGTCTGTCCACTGAAAGTTCCTAGAAATAGAAAAACACGTTAGCTGATTACGCATCGTTGTTTTCGTGTTGTTAGATTACCAATTGTTTTGGGCCTTTTGACTAAAGGCAGCAATTTCTTGTCCAGTTTTTACATCCCAAATAGTCAAGTTATTGTTGGCAGAACCGTCCTCGCGCTTAGCTATACAAAGATCGTTAGCAAAATACATACAAACATGCATCTATGTTTAGATTTACAAGGACGTTCCCAAGTAGCGAGATAGCTTCCTTGAGGGGACAACCAGAAGTCGATCACATTGCTCTTGACAATTTCACACAGTTGCTCCAAACTGCTGGCATCAAACACTTTGACGCTAAATAAAGTGTAAATAATTCCATCTGGACTAAAAAAAAAGGAATGGCTTACAATTGATTGGTAGAATAAGCATACACATGGCCGTGTCTACTATATGTAAATGCACGAGTAGCGGTTTCCGGCCTAAAGCAAAAGAGAGAGAAAAAAGCGAGAATAACGTTAAGAGGCTAGTTGCTTATAAAAGTAGAAAATTTTACTTTGTAAAAGTGTTGATTGCTTTAAATTCGGGATATCCATCCCAAATGGTCAATTCCTTTTGAGAACGATCTAGAAAACACAATCAGCTCACTTTCTCTATATATTTGCAGAAAAAAAAAAATATTACATGAAAATTGAGTAATGGCTTTGGCGGACATGATGAGGGAACGATTGACAATGAAAAAAAAAAAAAAAAAAAAAAATATATATATATATAAATGTATACAGTGCAGTGATTGTACTGCTTTTTCTTGGGTGCAAAGGATATTCAGTGTCAGACAAATAGTGCCCTTATTAAAAGCAGCTGTTACACCAATTGACCCTTTTTCTTTGATTTCATTCACACGGGACAACTATGACAAACAAAGCCTCTTTCACAGGTTCACCCCATACAGTACGAAGAAAGAAAGAAAACATACTCATAAAAGTTTCTAAAAAAGAGCTTTTTTGTTAGGACCAAGCCTTAGCAGGGTTTGGGGCAGGAATGGTATCTACTGCTTTTCTCCACCCCCTTGATCTCATAAAGATTAGATTCCAAGGTATGGCAAGTGATCGATAAGCGTTTTGAGGCACTAACCCTAGTCAAATAGTGAATGCTTCTCAAAAGACGGGGCCTATTTTTGGAGGAACTCTAAGGTCGTTTAAAACTATTTTAGCTAATGAAGGTCTTGCTCGAGGTCTTTACAGAGGTGTGACGCCCAGCATGGCGGGATCAGCAGTCAGTTGGGGAATGTACTTTGGATGGTAAGACATCTATATACGGATACAGTGGTTTCAAATTAAAATTAAAGGCGTCTGTATTACATTCAATAGGTATAGCATGATCAAAAAGCATATGCCTAAAGATAGCAAAGGAAAGCTTTCACCTTTACAACACTTGACAGCCTCAGCAGGTGCCGGTGCATTGACAGCATTGATAGCAAACCCTCTTTGGGTAGTTAAAACAAGAATGTGCACAACCCAACACAACGCTCCAGGTTCTTATAATGGGCTATTTGATGGTTTAAAAAGACTGTATGGCGAAGAAGGAGTTCGTGGTTTATATCGAGGAATAGTGCCAGCACTCTTTGGGGTATCTCATGGAGCAATCCAGTTCATGGCTTATGAGGAGATGAAAAAGAAACGAAACGAGTTGATGCAAAAAAGAGGGGTGACATCTCAAGAAGAGTTAAATGCAAAACTGAGTCAAACAGAATATATTGTCATGGCAGTAACATCCAAAGTGATTGCATCTTCAGTGACCTATCCCTATCAAGTTCTCAAAAGTAGACTCCAGGTAAAACCAAAGCGAGTGCAGCAATGAGACAAGCAGTGTTAACACTTTATAGAATGGAGAAACCAAAGACGCTTACAAAGGGGTTATAGACTGCGGAAAGAAAATAATCAAAACTGAAGGCTATCGAGGCTTTTATAAAGGCATAAGTCCGAGTGTGATTCGAGTGCTGCCAGGGACATGTATTACCTTCCTTGTGTATGAAAACCTCACACAATGGTTTAAAGACCATAGCTCTTGAACGTTACTATTTTTTATTATTATTTTATCTATCTTTTATTTTATTTTGTAAATGTATGTATGTATGTGAGTAGTTGTGTGTGTGTGTGTGTGTGTGTGTGTGTGTGTGTGTGTGTGTGTGTGTGTGTGTGTCAAACAAGATAGTTTTCTTTTTTTTTCAAAAAAAAAAGGAAGAAAAAAAAAAACTAGAACAAAACAGAAAGGAAGAATAAATGGTATTTTTTTTGTATATAAAAGAGAAAAAGGATGTATCAATACAACAGAGAAAGAAACCAAAAGAAAGATGTAGTAACAGAAAAGCAAAGGTAACCATTATAAGATCAAACATTTTCCTTTCTTCTCTTTGCTGCTTTTTCCTTTGGGGCCACCAGGCTTTGTACCTTCTCTTTGGGCACGAATGGCTTTGACTACTTGATAGAAAGAACGTTCTACGTTGACACAAGTTTTAGCAGATGTTTCGATAAAGTCGCAGGCAAGTTGTTTTGCTGTAGCAGCTCCCTCTTCTCGGGTTACTTCTCTTTCTGTTACTTTGTCACACTTGTTGCCAACCAACATCATAGGCACATCGTCTACGTCTTTTACTCTAAAAATCTGGTTGCGGAAACGTTCGATGCGTTCAAATGTAGATCGAGATGTAATTGAATAGACCAACAAGAAACCCTCACCGTCTCTAATAGGGTATGTGTTAGATTAGATATGGTGTAAAGAGCATTTACCTAATCCATTGATCTCTCAAGGCAGTGTATTCTTCTTGACCGGCAGTATCTAGAACTTCGAGAACGCAAGGCTGATCGTCAATTACAACTTGCTTACGGTAAGAATCCTCAATGGTTGGATCATATGTCTATATATGCTATGTATTAGTTTCTTTTCTTTTTTATGTTCCCATTGCTTTACCTCTAAAATCAATAAAAAGGGATAAAAGGGAGTAGATAGAAAGGAGAGTGAAGGGAGGGGAAAAGATGTACTTTTAGTCTTCTGTTTCTTTTCTCAAGTATAAATATTTTCCCATTATTTACCAACAAAATGGTTCAGACATAGCTAGTAAGTATAATGAGTCGCACGCTCTTTCTGTTGCTTGTTACTTTTTCTATTTTCTGTTGATTTACCTGAATTGTTAACGCTGTCTTTCCAACACCACCATCACCAAGGACAACCAACTTGTAAAGCATCATCTTTAAACACCGAATTGATCATTTTTGTGTAAGAGAACCACGTTTTTTGAAAGCACGAGGTTTATAAAGAAAAGATAACTGACATTAGTCGATGTTTACATACAACTTTTTTTAAAAAAGAAAAAGAAAAGAAAAGAAATGCTAGGTGGCAATCTATCTACCTTGAATCAATAGAACTTATACAAAAAAAAAAAAAATTTTTGTTCTAAAAACAAAAGAAAAAAAAAAGAAAGAGAAAATAAAATCAAAAGCTGAGATGTTTACTGCACCGGGCTTTTAATTTGTAACCCAGCCTTTTTTTTTAGAAAATGATGCAGGTTCTTTTGTTTGATACAGTCAAACCAATGGGAATTGGCGTTTTCACAAAAATAATTGTCGCTTTCATAAAAATGATTGGGCGAAAGGCAAAAATAATTGGCGAAAATTAAAAAATAAATGTCACAAGCTCAATTCTTTTTGTCTAAATAATACAGTTTATTTGGGGAATGGTTAAGCTTTTTGCTGCCCAATCAAATTATTTTTAGCTCAATCAAAACTTTCCACTATCGTTTGGTGCACGTGGTGATACGTCACCGATTTTTCCACAAATAAGCGTGTTCTCACAGTTTACATCTTTACACTCTTTTTTTTCCGTTACATTGAAACGCAAAGGATGCTTCGATCTCTGGTTGCTCAAAGTTTAGACGTCAGCTTTTTTTACAGGAAGCAGTCTAATTGCCAATCTTGAGAGCTCCTAGAGACGGTCGGATGTCTAGTAGTCGGCTGTATGTTGCATTCCTTAGGCTTAAAGTTATATCGTCGCTTCGGTGTTAAACTAGTAATTGCTAGCTATTTGGCTGTTGGCAATGAAGACTCTAGACAAGTTACCAAAAGGCTAGTTTAATATCGGCTCTGATGCAGCCCTATTCTCAGGTTGAAGGTAAACTATGTGACGCAAAGCTATTTCTTTTACTAACCGTTTACATCTTTACACTCTTTTTTTCCCGTTACATTGAAACGCAAAGGATGCTTCGATCTCTGGTTGCTCAAAGTTTAGACGTCAGCCTTATTCTCATGTCGAAGGTGAACTATGAGAATCGATGAAAATGTCTTTACTTTAAAAATCAATACAGCAATTAAAAAAAAAGATTATATTTACAGAAAAATAATATCTAAAAGAAAAATAGGTTTAAGTTGCCAGAACTTACAACGTGCTTTTTTTATCAGTGGTTTTAAAAGAAAAAAAACATTGTCGAAATACAGCTCCACTACTGAAGGAATAGATGGAAAGAGATATTTGGAAACAATTCAGAATACATATAAAATATTCTCTAACGAAAAAAGAAAAAACTAGATGCGAAATAAAAAATATATAAAATTAGAAATCAAAATAATTATCTAGTTAAAATAAACAAATAAATTAGAACATGCATCGATTCCCTATGTGATGTCAAGTCCTTTCCTCTGCCACAAACCATTTCAGACCTATTCTGCCCAAACCTCGCCGTTGATAGGGTTGTCTCCTGTTCCATTAGTTCCACTCCTTCCTTCTCTATCACCTTCAGTTTGAGTTCTATTTTTCCTTCTTTAGTGTATCCTCTGAAAATTGAAAGTATTGTGGTGATCTGTATATAACTCATTAATATTATATTAAGCTACACACATCTATATACAATAGTTAAAGAACTATAAACTTGTCTATCTAGTTGTACGTAATGAGGGATGAAAGTTGATCGTACCAATTAATAAGTAGTTTAGTACTATTACTTATTTATATCAATCAGTAATATGTTAGTAACAAGACACTACCATTAGAACTATGTCATTATCTAATTGAACTAAATTAGAATGAAAACTTTAGACTAGAAGAGTAAAGCTGTAGCTAACAGCTGAAGAGGTATGATATATGTCAATATGCTGAAAGCAGCACAGACTTAGTTAGGCAGAAATAATATATCTCTTATATCTAAATAAGGTAAAGAATATTTACCTCAACAAGTCAAAGATGTAATAGCAATAGCAGATTGTAGTTTATATAAATACTGGCACATTTTATATCATAACAAAGACAAGTTTTTGTCATTTTATTTTTAACTATTTTATCTTATCATAAAACACCACAAGTATAACGCTTGGTTACATGAATATTTTGATTGAACAACTCGAATAAAATTTATTGGATGCCTTTATTTATTAATGACAATATGTGTACAAATAATGACGAGCAATGTGAAAGATACACACCATTTTTGAAAACGCACTTCTTTTTATTTAATACCGTTCTTCACTCAAGTCATCATCAGAGTCATCACATTTATAAGTACTAAACCATAACGGTTTTTGGGTGTGGGACATCTTGGATCTTTTCGGTTTCGTAATTGCTTTCATCGATACTGTTTTTCTTAAACTATTTTTCATATCAATGCAAAAATCCTATGTAGGGATACATTCGTGATGAGATATAGATAATTTATGTATATAGAAATTAGGTACCTTGAAATACTTTATTGAGTTAACATAAGCCTTTATGGCACCTTCTTTGATGGCCTGGACACTATTGGGAACATCAGCATCCTCTACCTTCTCAATCACACACCAATTGCTGTCAATTTGGTAGTACAATAATAGTTCATTTTCCAAACGTGCTATGAGCATTGCTGGTACTTTGATATTACTGCTTTCCTTCTGGTAATTTCGATGATATATAGCGGAGCAAAGTACTGTTTTGACTTTATCCTTGTAATATTTACTTGGGAACAGTTTTTTGGCATATTCAACAACACTGAGATCGAGAGGTTTCTTCGCTGGAATTGTCACTCTCATATCGATCTTACAGCCATAGCCTGACTTATTACATACCAGAGGAATAGTATCCCCCCTTAAAATAAATGTGAGTCTTTGTATATATCAATAAAGCGAATGGCACTTACCATCTTAGTCGAATCCCTGACCCGTGGAAGCAGCTCTCCATGATTGGTGCATAAAGTTTGCTTATGTAATCTTGTTCACTATTATCTTCGTTCATGTCATATAGATAACGGTGATAGACCCACGATTCCAATCTAAAGTAATACTTGGTTACTTTTTCTTTTTCTTTTGAATTATAGAATTATACTTACATTTGCAGGTAGTCTAAGAAAAGTAAAAACATATAAGATTCAAGTGTTTTCAATTCTAAAACTGTAGCTTACTGACGTTCTTTTTTGGCGTTTTGGTTCTGGAGGTGTTCGTATTAGCACCTCATTTAACCTGTTCTGTCTTTTCTCTTGCAATTCATTGTCAACCTGTCTTTTCCAATAATATCTTGCTAGTACAAGATTTAAGCTCTATCAAAAAAATGCAAAATTTGTAAGTTCAGAATTCAACTACTTCATACAGCTAGTGGGATAATTACACAGTATTGATTGCTTTTAATATTAGTTGCCCATTCACAATACGCTTTATCATCACTGTTGCATGCTACATCAACAGAGTACTTTTAATCATCTTCTGCCATTTTTCGTAAATCGAAAGAGTATCTTCCTTCCGAGAAAAAAGAAGGGCTACCGTTTGTTAAGATTCAGTTGTTCAAGCAGACAGGAACAGGAGGAACAGAAGCTTGGATAAACACGACTGAGAGAGAGAGGTGTGGCATTAATGACCTGTTCAGGGAATTAAGCTGTATTATTTAGACAAATATTCTTGGACAAAAGAATTGAGATTGTGACAACTATTTTTGTGAAAACGCCAATTTCCATTGGTTCGACTGTAATTGAAAAATCAGTTAATTACTGAAAAGTATCCGTTGTCTTTTCCTTTCGCCAGAAAGAGACAAGAAATATATACGGAATACACCAGAGAAGGTTTACTGCAAAAAACATGCCCGTTGTGTTTTTCCTATGGACATTACATACAGCTTAAAGGATCATGCCCTTTCACGAGGCTTTTTTTTTTTTTTGAAAACCAGAGCAAATGCTATAAACCGTAAGCAGCAAAGAAGGTTTATGCATCCAATAGACATTTTAAGGTTCTATTAGATCGTAAAAGATCTTCAAAAAGGAATGCAAAGCTGCAATGTTTTAGTGCTTTCTTTTTCCAGAATTGTTTTTTGAAAGGTTCTAGCCAGACATCAATAAGTCTGTTAGCGAAAATAGATGACTCAGCTGCCTTTATCAAGAGTATTACTATCATAACTGAAGAAAGTGGGCTTATGTTTTCAGAATTCTGAAAATGGGAAAAAAAAGATACTGATACCAGCAGTGCCAATAAGATTCAAGTAAAAAGACGAGCGTTATCTGTTGCCGAATTGTTAGCCGTTTTTTAAAAGGAGTATAGTGTACTCAAAAAATAAACAGACTGCAATCCTTTTGTTTTCGAGTATTTAGCTTTAGTAAACGTAATCATTTAAAGCTGTAGTAAACTATATCTTTCTCTGATTAACGATCTGTCCATTTTGATATACCTATGTTAATCCTTCAACGCATACAAATGACCTCACGCATTTAAGCTACCACACAAGCTTGTGTTGACCCAGAGACTGTTTTTCTTCTTTCATATTCGATTGACCATTTGATCTTAACTCGTTTGGCCACTAGCTGTTCAAGCTTATACAACAAAGCAAAACGTTTAATGAACATATAACCTGTTTAGCCCTGATTGCCGTCTAAAACAGCAGGAATGATTTAAACAATTGGATGTGAAACATTAAAGGGGTAAAGATGGGATAAATGCTTATCAAAATCAAACATCTACTACTAAGTAATATGTCTTACAAAGCGTAGTATCGTCATTATATTAGTTCGAATCTTCTAGTACAAGAAAGTAAAATACAACGATCGTTTGGACCAACTGTCATACTCTCCTCAGGTTAGTGGCGTGGACCAATTAAAGTAATTTTAGCGTGCATATTTGATCTTATTTCAAAAAAAAAAAAAAAAAAAAAACAGATCCCTACTGTTACATCAGAATTCTAGTACAAGTTCTTTATAGCTAAGGTTTATGCGATACATACTATTGTTTGCTGACTTTCTACTCAAAGCAAGCCCGGATATCGGTTAAATTCATTATACTTTTTGCTTCCTAAACAATTGATATGGCACTAATAAATAAAGGTTAATAGTCCTTCAAAATACATGCGCAAACTCTATTTAGAACAACCAAGTAATTACATTTGTTTAATAACGCTAGCCAATATAAACTAACGGTGTTCTGACTTTGATGAGCTATCAGGAACCTCTATTGACAAACCACCTGTTACTACCAGATGCTCTTTTTCAAAGCGCACACAAATGTTTTCTTTTTTGGTTTTTTGTCACTTGGGTTTCTGAAAAGTGTTATTTAGCTACCGTATATAGTTTTGATTTGTATTAAGGGAACGTAATCCAAATCTAATTGAAACACAATCTACCTAAAAGGCTCGATTAAATATCCGATCGTTTTATTGTAGTCTTACAATGGCAAATGACACGTGAACGTTTTTGACTTTACAAATATGGATCCTTTTGAGTAGCTCATTTACAAGCTTTGTGTACATACTTGAACATTTATCAGATAATTAAGGGTAAATACTTTTACGGTCATACAACGTATAGAAATGTATATATTTGCATATATTTGTACACAAACACTATTACAAGATTGTTTTTGTTATTTTTTTTTTATCTTTGCCTTTTAAAATTTTACGGGAATAAAAGAGTAGACTTTGCGTTTACTAACGGTCGATACCAAGTACTGCTTAGTTCTTAACGAAGGCAAAAATATATCTTTGTTTCATAGTTACATGGTACAATGTACACACCGCGCGCTTTTTTCTTGATTAATTTGAACCCTTGAGGCACAGTCTGACATTCAGAACGAAGCGACTTTGGCTATTTTTGAAGTAAAAAAAAAAATTCTTATGATCCATATACAAGTTATTGGTTGCATATTCGGATCAATTAGTAACGCGCTATATACAATCTGATTACTCTAATTTACATCATAATATGCTGCCTTGCCATTCAATCTATATCATAAAGGGTTTATAAAGAGTAATGAATCTATACAATCCAAACAGTTCAAGTTTATTATTAGGTTTTGTCACTCCATATTATCTAAATGAAGAAATTGCTTCTTTTTTTAATTCGCGTTTATTTTTTTCTACATACCCTTAAGAAAAATTGCCCCGGTTGTACCAACTGTATATGTTAGTTTTACATTTATTTTTTGTATTAATAGCAGCTGAGCAAAGGGTAATAGGGAAAAAAAAAAGTCTAAGCCAAGTAATGTATATCGCCATTATCAAGTGATAGCAGAGAGCTTACAAATGTGTGCGAATAAAAAAATCTAAAGTGAAAATGTATATGAAGCTCAGCCCAAGTGTGTTCAGTGTCTCTTTGTGAATTTGGTTTGTTAAATTCATAGGCAATATATTCGAAGGGCATCCCAAGTATTATATCTTTTCAACCGCTAATATTCATCCCCTACTGTTCTATGCTACGGACATGTGTTTCAAAAGTTTGTACTCTTGCTTTTCGTATTGTTTCAACACAAGTGCTCTTTTTTTTTTCTTTTTTTCAATGGAGCATTCTTTGTATTTCTTGGACCAAGTATAGCTCATTCAACACTTGTAGTTTTTGATAATAGCTGTATGAAAGTCACTTTTTCTCACAACCAAAGGTTTTAGAGTTGGTTCATACTTTTTGATAGAAGTTCGACGGCTTTATTTTTTAAAAATGTAGCTTTAAATCCGTTCTGCAAAGAAACATTTATTCTTTCAGATACACAACGTACCGGATATCAATACAGGTCAGTATTTTATAATTTCAAAGCCTAAAAAATCTTTGGTTGGGTATTTTTCCAGACTCAAGCTCCACGCTTAAGCTAGGCAATGAAAAAAAAAAAAAAAAAAAAAAAAAACTAGCTAATACATTTAAAAAAAGAAAAAGTATAAAGTTCAAAGACAACCTTCTAGATAAACAGGTATTATTGGGATTTTCAAACTGGCTACTTGTAAACTTTTTCGTGATTTTTTCTTTTGTTAACGATGTTGGATATGAGAACGGCTAAAGCTTAGCTCTTTTTAGACAATACTTTAAAGATTTTTTTTTAGAAAAAAAAAACAATGATAATCACAAGAAAAGCTACAAACAGAGAATGATACCAAAACTGATCTTTTTTCCGAAATATGAATACTATTATTATTTGTAAAAAGCCCATAATTATTACAAAGCCTGGCCCCTAAGATAGTCAAAATAAAATGAAGGAGTAGAAATTAGGGGAAATAAAAAAGGAAGAGTAAACAGAATCTAAATCATAGTGAACGATTTTTTTTTCGCTATGGTATTAAGGAATCACTTTAGTCAGGTTAAGCGCATGATTCAGGAGTAGAAGAAAAAAAAAATAAAACAAAACAAAATAGAAAAGGCCGCTCATCTTTTATTTTGAATGAAAGCTTAAAGACAAACTAAAGTAGGCGTTATAAATGAACGCTATTCTGTACTTGATTTTTGGTTAGTTTATATGCTAAATGTAGATGGCTCAACTACTTTCAAAGGCCAAGAGGGTCACTTAAATAGACGAGAATTACAACAGTCAATTTAGTGAATCATATATATATATAGTGACTTTGATTGGGTAGGCATTTCTTTGTTAATTTCGAATCCAAATTAAATTACAATCGTAACGATCAACGATAAGGTTTATTTGTTTTTCTTTTTTTGTGTGGATTTCGATAGCCATCTTTGAGCTTTATCGATGTTTTGTGTAACTCGTTTTATCTAAGCAAGAGGTACATATCAGTACTTATGATACTGAAAACAAGGCTGAGTCGGGTTTTCTTTTACTAAGCTAAAATTGAACCCTCAATGCATTAAACTACTAAGACTAAGGTTATTCGTTTTTAGCGTTGATGGTAATGGCTGCTCTTTTTAGACTGTCCAACGTGTGTTGTCCTTGGTTGTTGAAACAAGAGGCTTTATTCAGATCTACTACAAAAATTTTTTTTTCTTGATAACTATAGGTTAGAGACGAAAGAATAGCTGACAATGGCGTCGTTGGTATCAAAACGAATGAGATTCCAACTGACAGTGAAGTAATTGGTCATTGCATAGCTTTTTTACATAAACTTGTTTTCGTAAATAAAAACGCTAAGGAAAGTGATTTTTAAAGTATAGCTATAGTGTCCAGGCTTTACTAAACCAAGAGAATATGTCTGATTCTGACACAAAATATACTATACAAAAGACAAATAAAAACGTTTTCAACAGGACACATTGTAGTAAGAACAAAGTCTGTATTTGATTTTAAAAGTTACATAAACATTAAGAATATACAATGAAAAAACAGGCAGCAAAACAACAAGAAAACGAACCAAGCAGTTTTTTTTTTTTTTTTTTTTTTTGAGTAGAAAGATAAGAGTAAAGTAATATAGTTGTGTTCTTACCTATTAGAAATAAGTCAAACGAAGGGCATTTTCATAAGAAAAAATATCCACGCTACTGGAGCCGCCCAAAGTAATTTGTCAAGGCAGTACTGCTACGAAGCAAATAAATTAGCTGTTTTTAACGCAAAAGAATGATTTGCAGCCAACAATTTTCAAGTGAACGCTATTTTTAGAGCATGATCTCTTTTTGTTTTTCAAAACAGGAAAAAAAAAATGCTTGCCCCACTGCAGTGAACTTTCAGAAAGAGCAAAAATAGAATGGAGCTGTATTAGATCCTTGGCCAATCGTTTCAGTTTTCGGCAAAAAAAAACAAAAAACAAAAACAAAAGTTGTCTGTGTGAGTGACAGAATAAGAGAATGTAATGTTGGACTAAAATTATTGAGCGCCGCCCTTTTTTTTTTTCAGAGAAAAAAAGAAAGCTACTTTGGAATAAGTTGTTCAAGCCTCAAGTTGGTTATAAATACTGTCTTATGGCCAGTGCTTTCTACTGAAAATAAGAAAGAAAAAGCAAAAGAAGAAGCAGGTTGTTTTGTCATGTAATTCAAACTTAAAACCTGCGTCGCTGTTTGTGTGTGTGTTTTTTTTATGCTCCTCCTTTTCGACTTAATTACAGACTTTTGTTTATTTGAACAAAACTATCGGCTTTTTTACACTCTGAACGTATGGACGGATGGGCGTGCATACTGTTTTCTTACATAAAAAAGGAAAATAGCGAGTGAATACAACACTTTTAAAAAGAAAGTCTTTGACAAGAAATAGAAAGAGAATAGTGCAACATTAAAGTATTTGTATATTGTGTGATGTGACACATGAAAGCAGAGCGGAAGATTCTTTAATGTGTAAAAATGCAAAATTTTTTTTTTTTTTTTTTTTTTTTAGGTGGCCATGATGATATTTTTAATTGCTTTGGGTGTTGATTCATCGTTAAGATGCTTTGAGTTATACCTCAAGACAGAGATGAGGTTAGCAGTGCTGGATTGCTCTTGCTGAGTATGGTTGGTTTGAATTATTTTTAACGAGTTTTTCACCTATCACATGGTGTATTAGTTTAATCACTAAAGAGGCAACTTACATTAATGGGGGAATGCTTAGAAAATGCGCCTTGTGGATCCACATGATCATACAATATGATAGTCACCACCATCACCTTCAGGCAAAAGCTCACCAGATGGGTGTCGTTGAGTTTCTTTTTAGAGAGAGTCTGGTAGCAAACGGCCCAGATGCTAGCTAGCCATTCAGCTACGCTTTTAGAGGATGCGTTGGACTGAACGTATCTCGAGGTCGTATCAATTAAGCACTTTAACATGGGTGTGGAATAAGCAATAAATAGAGATATTCGATTCGCCAGATCGTCTTCATCCATGGCTGTACGCAAATTGGATCGCGTTGAGTCGTTATCCATTGATCTTCCTCGTTGTAGTGTACGTCTATAGAAAGAAAAATCGTTTTGAATAGCAGGGCTTCTAATCTAACCAAATAAGCAAAATGTCGACAAGTGGCATAAACACTTACTTTGATGTAATCGAATTCAAATACGAAATCAAGTAGATCAGCAAACAACTTGGTGAGGCCTGGATGTCTATCTAAATCTTTGGTAGTTCCGTCTTTACACAGAACGTTTAATAAAGTCGGGATCTCCGTCTCTACATGGACTGTTAGCCCTTTTTTTTTTTTTTTTTTTTTTAATATATGGGCTACCTAATTCAGATGAATAGTAGTAAAATGTGCGCAACATATTAACTGTGGGCGTCACTGCATTCCACGCCTTGTCTTCGTTTTCAGCACTAGGAGAGGCGATAGCATCTCTGATAGCATCTGAAGCAGGTTCATAGTGTTTAAAGGACTGTAACAGGTTAGGCGTAGGTTGGATCAAAAGCTTATGTAATTCATCATGTATTTCCGATTCCTCTGTTGTGGGTGATGCATCTATTTTGAAGGTTGAGACTCAAGTGCATTCAATGGACACTCACTTTCAATATCAAAGCCAATTTCAGGTACTATGTCTGAGTTTCCTCTAAAACTAAAAGAAGAAAGCAATTGTCCCATTGACTTTTTGTAAGAATGGTTGATTTTCTGAATTGTGAATGGTTTTTTTTTTTGGTTTTAGGATTTAAATAGAAAAAAAGAGTTGCTTTTTTTTTTAGTGAAAAAAAAAAGAGCAGGAAAAGGAGTGTGTGGGCTGAATGAACGTTTTGGGTTTTTTTAAAAAAAAAAAAAAAAAAAAAAGAAAAAGAAAAAAAAGGAAATAAAGGTTTTTTTCTTTAAAAATAAGAAATAGTGTTGTGTATCCGGACACACTCCTGTGGCACTGAATGAATTTGCATAGTTACACGTGTTGAAAACAAAAAAAAAGAAGCCAAACACAACAAAATCTGCTCATTATCTGTAATACAGTGGCTCCACTCCCAATGTCCGTTTTCCAATGAACTGAGTTCTTTTATCTCCGATTGAATTCTTGTTTTTTTTTATAAATGTCCCAAAGTTTACCTTTTAATTGGCTATAGCTTGTTTTTGTAAATTGCCCAAAATTGTTTTCACATCACCAAATTTTGCTGACAGTCTTGACTCGTTCTGATTTTCAAATCTTCTGATGATCGAAAAACCGTTTTGCTTGACAGCGCCCTTAACAATGGGCTCGAACCAAGATAGAAAGCTACTAAATCAAGTAAGACTTTAATAAACTTAAAGCCAGCTATAAACATGGCAATAACTTCTATGCAACACCAATGGTAACTCAAATGATATGTACGTTGGCCTCTGGTAGCTTTTGTGACTAAACACTTTTTTTTTTTTTTTTTTTGGTTTTGTTAATGGAAGCTCTGTAGAAAGCCAGCGTGAACTACAGAAAAATGGGTGAGTGAAGATTTTTTTGTTTTATCTTTTGGTATTTTATAAATCTTCAAATGGGTTCTAGCAGTTGTTGTTGTTAAAGAACAAGTACGCTCATCGCCATAAAACAGAAAAGCCAGACCAACCGATCCGACTGCCACAACTGTTTGCCCAATTCGACAATTATACTAGAAATACTTTTAGAAAAGTGGTCAATATCGTTGATGACAAACTTTTGGTAAGACACATTATCTATGGGCTAAAAGTAGGTTTAAAAGTTGCTTTAGGAAAAATCCAAGTTGTCGTGTATTTGGAACGCCTCTTCAATTGGGTCAAAGCCTTTGCAAAGCAAACCTAGCATACCTTCTATGATGAATCGCTAGTATCCAAACCTATCAACAAGACGCTACGAAATCGACAAAAAAAAACACTGAAATTCTATAAAATGAATACAACAAAACATCTAGGATCGCGTTCCTACGAAAGACATCGATATTCTAAATAACAGTTGAAAAAAAGGATCTAAAAAAAGTACAAGCTAGGTCTGTATGGTTACAGACAAATTAGCCTCTTTGCGATAAATTGTTTTTCTAACATTTTCAAAAAAAAAAAAAAAAAAAAAAACACGTAGCATTTCGTGTAATTCATAAGCTTGTAACATCTTCCTAGCAGTTCAATTCGTAATACAGTATTTTTTATAGAACCCATTCCAGTAAAGGGCGCGGAAACAGTTTCTTCTCATTCAACAGGTAATACCGGGAATTAAAAAAGCTAATGGCGTTGACTTGTTGTATACCAACATAATCAATTCTATTTAGTATAGCAGAGCTTCATTAGAAAATCGCAAAAAAAAACAAAAAAAACAAAACTATTCGCGTTTAAAGTAAAATATCATTTCACGAAAAAAAAAGGGGGGGGGGTACTCTATCAAAACGATTTATTATACTGTTACTGCTCTGTCTTTATTTTTCATCATAAACTGTACGATCAAAATATCACCAACACCAGGCTACGTTAAGAGAATAGGGAGGGGGGGGGGAGATTCTAGGCCCTTATTAGAAACAGAATTCGATCATCGTGTTCTTAAAAAGTGTTGATCTCACTCAATGATTCACTGCATAGGATTCATTCTGTAGCGAGAGTAGCTACGAATGGAACAAAAATAAAGAAACAACCACCAGAGTGTATAGTGTAAAGAAAAAGTTGGTACGAACCAAAAAAAAATCGATACTTTGTGTCAATATGTGTTCTTGAGATATCTTATCAGACGGTTTTAAAACAATGCCCATGTGCAAGCTTGAGGTCTTTTAGTGTTACGATCGCAAAGGACTGATAGTATAAGTTTTTATACACCCAAAAAAAACATCGCTGTATGTTGTATAGAACTGTAACAGAACCACCACTGTACTATTTTTAGGCTTTGTACTCGATTGACACTGATAAGTGCATAGACAAACATATTTCGATTACACTACACGGTAGCCCAAAGAGATAGGAGGCTGTTTTAGGGAACTGTCGTCCACAGACCCGATAGATGAACACTTTACATATTGAATATTTTTTTTTTTTTTGCCTCTGTAAAACCAACTGGCATTTTTCTTTTTCTAGTCATCCTGAGGGGCTTCCATGAGTATGCGTCCTACTCCCTTGGATCGGAGATGAAAACAACACTTGATAGGTTATTGTACAAACAATCAAACTTTAGATTGATATGGTTTATTATTACAGTTATTGTTCCGTATTTTCTTTAGTGTTGATCGAATACATCAACACCCCAGAAGTTGAAAGGATCAACAATTCTGTTGGTCTTTTGTGATTCTACGAGGCCATTGAGTGCCTTGAAGTCTTCCTCCTTGAGCTCTACATCCTTAAAGTTGGAGATAATGCGGGATTCTGTAACAGATTTGGGAATAACAACAGTACCGCGTTGGATGGCCCAAGAGATAAGGATCTGGGCAGGAGTGGTATCGTATTTCTCTGCGATTTTAGCCTAAAGTTAACGTTTAGTATGTAGCCTTCGATTTTCAACACAACTCACAATCTTTTCATCCTTCAAGAAAGGTGAATCGGTACTACCAAGAGGAGAATATGCAGTCACTGTCATAAAACGTTACACGGATTGTCCTAACCTTTACTTTTTTTCTTACCAGTAATATTGTGTTCATTACAGTACTTGATCAAGTCATCTTGAGGAAGGAAGGGATGTAATTCAACCTTAAAAAAAAAAAAGGGGGCGGGAGGGACGATAAATAACCGTGCAGGCTTGCGTTTTGTTATCAGACTTACTTGGTTAACAGCAGGGACAACCTTTTGTGTTTTGGCCAACTTTTCAAGCTTGGCAATAGTAAAGTTACTGACACCAATAGCACGAACCTTGGGGCCAACAAGCTTTTCCATGGCCTATCAAAAATGTATAAGCACAAGCTATCCAGGGATGTAAAATAATACTCACAGTGTAGGTTTCAGTATAGTCGACATCATCAAATAGGATCTTACCGTCCTTATCTTTGGGAGCGGGTTCTTCACCACCCTTGAAAGCAACAGGCCTATGATATAAGATCGTTAAGAATTTTTTTTTTTTAAAAAAAAATACGGGAATAACTTTTTACCAGTGCATCAAGTACAAATCAATATATTCTAATTGGAGGTTATCAAGAGAAACTTGGAGGGCCTTTTCAACAGCTTCAGGTCTGTGGCTGTTGTTCCAAAGCTTGGTGGTAATAAAGAGCTCCTCGCGAGGAACCTTACTGTCTTTGATAGCTTGACCAACCTCCTTTTCGTTACCGTCTAAACAGAAACTGTTGGTATCAGGCTATCTAACGATCATACTTACAAATAAAAGCGGCATCAATGTGCTTGTAACCGTTCTTGAGAGCAACGAGAACAGCGTTGTAAACTTCGTTAGGCTTGGATTGCCATGTACCGAGACCTAAGGCGGGCATGGTAGCGCCAGTGTTGCTTTTTTTTTTTTTTATTAAAAAAAAACAAAGGTTAAAAAAAAAAACGCGAAAAAGAGTAAGAAAAAAACGTGAAGAATACTTACAGTTGGAAAGTACGACCGAGAGACATTTTGGTTTGTATAGGTTTATTAATGAAAAAAGAAGACGAAATTTGTTATATGAAAGGCCCCTTTTATATGACGGTATTTAAACGTCACAGGCTAATATAATTCCACTCGACCTTGACACCTCTGGACTTCAAAAAAAGACAAGCATGATTGGGATTGTTTTGCTTTTGTTTATCGATCCTATTAGGTCATAATAAGCTCCCAAAAACAATCGATTCTGATCGAATCTTTTTTTTTTTTTTTTTTTTTGAGAAAAACCAGCAATCTTGTTAAATGGGAAGATGGGATACACGTACAAGATATAAGAAGAACTCTTAAATTTTAAAGCTTTCTTTTTGTATTACCTCCTCTGAGTTGATTACTAATACTGCGACTCATATACATCCCCAATGCGGTTTGAACCTCCTTCTATTTATACTTGAGCTAGTAGATCAATAGGCTTGTTTCTTTTCCTCTAAAAGAAACTTGCAACATGTGTACTGCAAAGGCCTTTTAGATTAAAGTGTAATCGTAAACGAAATGACGCAATTAGATATCAGCTTTTGGGTTTTACAAGCTGAACCATTAGCGAATAGGAAAAAAATTCGCGTCCCTGGTCGAATCTAATAACGAAATTTTTTTTTTCGACGTAATTAAGTGCAGTTTTTTTAAAAAAAAAAAAAAAAAAAAAAAACCCCAAAAGCGGATAATAAATATTTTTAGAGAACCGGTTTTAGAATCCCAAAAGGCGGTTTAAAAACATGAACCAAACATGGCCTTGTTTTGAATATGTATTAGTATGAGATCTATAAGACTGGCTGGAATAAACACTAGTATAAAAATGTATTTCAAGATGTTGAATTTATTTAAAATGTCAGCTTACTATTTATTTTTTAAGCTTAAAGATGCCTTCCTAGCACAACTGCTCGCTTTTATTAAGAAGACGGTCAGGGAAAAAGAGTCTTCGAGCAAGAAAACGATGTTGCGAGTTACATCGAGGAACTGCTCTCTTTTTTTAAAAATGTTTTAGTTCGTTTAAAGAATTATGCTACGAAGGTTATCAATTTGCGTTTTTTCTGCATTTGGAAATTTCCAATTAAATATCCTACTTTTCTTTTTGTATCCCATTGTGAAAAAGTCATTAAACCTCTTGTATCGCATGTTTACCCAGTAGAGTTAGACGTAAATAATCAGACCTTTTTGATCACCCCAAGAGATACTTTGTTAGGTTTTAAAAATTAGGTTTACTCTTATCATGGTGGATTTATGAGATACGACTGCATATTTTTTGTTTGTGTTAGCAAAAAAAAAAAAAAGGATTTCTGCTCGCATATATTTTCTGACCTATCAGCTACTTTTTGTTTTAGCAAGCGGATTAGGTGAAAGTACCTGAAGCCGAAAATCTCATTATCTAGGGAAATAAAATACCTATGAATATAGAAGAATGCGATATGATATCCGTTAGTTAGTTGGGACTTATCAAAGGGCTGAATTTGAGGTGCAGTTAAAATAGTTGGGTTCCTAGAATGCTGCTTGCTAACAAAAAAAAAAAAAGATCGCAAAAGAAAACATGGCAAATCAATTAACCTAGAAAGGAGATTTTCACTGTCAATACTAGAAAAACAAAAACACAAAAAATGCAAGTGAAACTTCATAAGTCAAATGAAGTTTTTATTACTGCGTATGTTGTTTTTACTTCATCTTTATAATCTTCATAAGAAACTGCAGCATGAACAGATTGTGTGCTTTAAATTCGTATTTTTGAAGATATATACCGAGTTTTTAGATCTTATAAGTATGTCTGTTTGGATACCCTGCATTTTTCTATCAAAGCTTTTCAGTTCAAGTGTTAGAAGGATAGTTATTGAGTCCTTATTTTTTAAGAATCCCTTGAAGTCGTAGTCTACTGAGGCATAAGCTTTATCAATTACAACTGATTTAATGCTTGGAAACCATCTTCCTTTATACCTATTATTATTATTATTATTATTGTTGTTGTTATTGTTGTTGTTATTAGTCAATTTTTAAAGTCCATGTCTTGTTGAACTACTATTGAGAAATAAAATATAAAGCAAAAGAAAGCTTTCTGTGGTCTATCATTTGGTACCTTTCTTTCCATGCGCACTTTTCGATATTTCTAGTCTACAAAAAGTATTGGCATACAAAACAGAGACCTTTTTCTTGCTGCTATCGTACCTATGTGTTGCTTTTCTTTTATTTTTTTAACAACCATCTCAATACTAACTTATCATAGCGTATCTTCTAGAACAACATTTAAATGCGCCTGTTGGATTACTCATAATCTCCCTCCTACCCTGTTCTTTGATTTGATTAAATACGATCATGTAGCATACCTTAAAGCATGTATACAAGTATATCAATTCATTTTTGGACGTTTGTTGAAAGCCTCAGATTTGAACTATACAGATTAAAGTCTTCACTGATTTCAATATATTAAAAAAGACCATTTATTACAAAAAATTAGCAGGTAGCTTGCTACTCAAGCACAAAACCAGCGGAATCTCTCAGCAGTATTTTCCTTTCTTGAAAAGTAAGCAATTGTAAGGCAAATAATGATTGGGACTAGAATCAATAAAGCAGGTGTGCCCTTGTCTGCTATACCTTCTTCATGTCTATTGCCTGCAACCCTACTATACTTGCACTTTGTATTGGGTTTTTTTCAATTTGTATCAGAAAAAAACCCTGCACTATTCTTGGCTTAGAGCTTTATTTAGTACACTTTACATTCGAACAAAAAATTTCCAGAATACTCTTGAGCCATAATGACTTTGACGCATTGACCACTAAATAAAATAAAATTGTAAGGAAACATAAAAAAAATATATGTAAAAAGCTTGAAAAAATAACGTATAAGGTTGTTGATGTCTATAACGGACACAAATGTTGCCATATGAGCAGTAGGGTATAAGCAAACACTATATCACTGGTTGTATGCGCCTTTGCGGAATGGTTTGTCATATAACAGTCCAAAATTTTGAAATCTTAGCGCATTATGAGGATCGTTATATTATTTTTAACCGGTAGGACTTCTCAAAAAAAAAAAAAAAAAAAGCTCAAAGCTGAACAGGTTACCATAAGAGGCAAAACTTACCCTATTAAGGCTTTAAACTGTGGTTTGACATTTCTTCCGACGTTGTCAAATGTATGGTTTACTTTGTGAAGCTGTCAAAAATTTATGCACTACAAATCTAAAGATTGATATTGAGCCTTCCGTCTTTTCTTTTTGTCTTTAGGTTCGTTTGACAGGCTGGAATTTTTGTTTATTATCAAGATAAAGCATCAAAACAGCCAACTATATCTCAGCTATTGAGTCTTAAATGATTTATAATCGAAAACGACCCGTATCTTTGAAAAGTTGTATTCATAAATTAATAATAAAAATAGGAAGCTCAGTGTAAACGCTAAATGATTCAAGTTTAATACTCAAAAACAAAACGTCTGTCGAAAACACTTTGATTGAAAGTGTAATATTGACAGGAAATGATGTGTACGTGCTCTTATCTGATTTTAAACCTTATCAGATGCGGTGTTTACCGCGTGTAGACATCTATTGTGATACAATCTTTTTTGATTTTTATTTAGCGCTTAAGAGCTAACTGTTTTATTTGAGATATTGTACTGTAAGCAAAGGTAGAGAGAGAGGAGAATAAATAGGCAAGGAAACAAAGAGTGAGACTAAACACACCTTTTTCTATAATAGGGATTCGCCTAAACAACAGCGAGAAAGTGAGCAACCAATTTGAACAGTTTGGAAAACAGACTCTTCGTCTGCCAAAGCAGGATTAACTTCCATAATGTCTGCTGCCACTAGTAAACCGGTTTCAGCAAGTGCTTCACAGATATAATGACCTTCGCGGAAGGTCAAGCCTCCTCGAACAGGTGTACCGGTGCTGGGAGCCACCGAAGGGTCTAAAGCATCAACGTCAAAAGAAAGATGAATAGGAAGATCACGGTTGGGATTGATATGATCCAAAGCCATTTCCACTACTTTCCCGATTCCATATTTGTCGACATGGTGCATTGAGAACGCTTGGATTTTATTGTCGCGTATAATTTTTTTTTCGCCATCGTCTACATCACGTAGACCAATATAGGAAAGACGGTTGGTTTTCAAGAGAGGCTTGACCCATCTGAAGTCAGGATGATCCCCTGCAATGCCTGCCAAAAAACTGATTGGGCAACCATGTATGTTTCCGGAATCAGTGGAAGCAGGTGTATTAATATCCTGCTTTTTTGTTAGTATTTGTACTCCATCAAAAAAAATTTTTTTTACCGCGTGGGCATCGACCCAAATCAGACATGCATCAGGATAGGCACCGAAAATGCCTGAAACAGTGGCCAAAGCGACAGAGTGATCTCCACCCAATGTTAATACAAATTTTCCGTCTTTGGCATCATGATAGATTTGCTTGGACACATGCTCAGTAACAGCAGAAACATACTTGGGCTGTTTCAAATTGAGTACATCAGGATCTTCAGTAGGCCTTAAGGAATGAATATCATCGTTGGCCTTGTATCCGACTTCCCAGCCCATTTCTTGCAATTGGTTTAATAAGCCAAATTCAACCAAGCGAATAGGACCCTCTTCAACGCCAGTTCTAGGCTGTCCACCATTGAAAGGAACGCCAATGACAGAAACCGACTTGTTTTTAATGAACTTGTTTTGAATAGACATGTGTGCCTTTGTGTGGAAGAAAGAAGGGAAAAGCCAGTTCAAATTTGTCGTGTTTTTACTTTTGACATTTCGCACGTGACTTCATTTTTTTTTTTTCAAAAAAAAAAAAACTTAATGTAGTACAACAATCGTATGAAAAACCTTGACGGCTCAAAATGCTAGAACGCCTGTAAGTCTTTATTCTCAATGTTCTGACTCTATATCAAACATCAGTTCAAAAGCTCGTACTTTACATTAAGAGGGCATTTATAGGCTAAGGAATAGTGTGTAAAAAAAAAAGTAGTTGTAAAGCTTCAAGTATTGAGTCTATTCCTCAACAAGATAGCTTTTGTCTTGAATTTTTTTTTCAAGGGTTATTACAGTCAAATTTTTATATGCACGTCAAGCTTTAAAAGCAAAGTAATCCCAGAAAAAAAAAAGGCAACACAATAACCTCTCCTACCCTATTCTCATACTCCAACTGATAGGTGTGTTCGTACTTTTATGGATCTTTATAAATAGGATAGATTAAATAGTTTCTAGTAAATGCTATTTTTGAAGTCTTTGTATTCTCTTTATTTGAAATTCAAAGTACATTAGATAGGGTTACAACTTTCAATTAGAGATATTTAGTGAATTTTATTTATAAATTGAAAGTGTGTACTAAGAGTTGCTGGGCTTTTTATTTTCGTTTCAAGTAGACAGTAACCAAGAAAATAACAAATGCCAAAACCTTGAGAATACGATGGTTTGTTTTTATCCATACAAAATTGGGACTCTTTACAAGTATAAAGCGTAACATGCTTAACTTTTTAGAAGTGTAAGGAGGATAGCGAATGCTGTTGACTTTTTCCATTTTTTGCTTTTTAAGAAGTACACCGCGTTCATGAGTAAAAGTGATAAATGACTTCTTTCCGTGATAAGCGCCAGAACCAGAGGGTCCTATACCACCAAAAGGCATGCCGTGTTCTAATGGTAGTTCTTAGTGTAAACAGAAAGAAGCCTTTGGTTAAAAAAAAAAGGTGTGTACATACCAGCCTCATGTATCAAACAATCATTTACACAAACACCTCCCGAGCGAGTAGATCTCAGAACTATTTTTAAAAGAAATAAATTTAGTGTTTTATAGCAAAGAAAGCATAAAAGGGTTGTTTTCTTTACTTTTTTCCACATGGTTTTTCTTTTGCGAGAAAATATACAAGGCTAAGGGAGAGTCCCTGATCATTGAATTAAGTATACGTTTCAAGTCTCATTTTTTTATGTGCATACCTTTTACTAATATGAGCGAGAGATTCATCCAGTTCATTAAAAGTTATGATGGGAAGAATGGGGCCAAATATCTCTTCAGACATCAAAGCGGTATCATCGAACTTCACGTTGGTTATAACTGTAGGAGAAATGTAACGTTCCTTTTTATCCATTTGTCCACCAATAACAACATTTCCACCAGAGCGGTTTTTCAAGATACCGGCCAAACGATCAAAGTGAGTTTCTGATACAATGCGACCATAGTCTTTTGAGTTTTGAGGGTCCTGACCATACCACGATACCAGTGTCTTTTTTAAGGCTGCCACGAAAGCATCTAAGCGGCTTTGATGTATCACAACATAATCCACAGCAATACAGGTCTAACGAGAATGAGAACATGTTTTAGCTTGTTTATTTGGGCGCTTACTTGTCCAGCATTAAAAAATTTTCCAAAAGCAATACGGTTAGCTGTCAACTGGATGTCAGCGTCTTCCAGGACAATAGCAGGTCTAGAAAAATGGTGAGATGTTGCTTTGTATGTGACTGCCTTACGATTTGCCACCCAGTTCAAGAGTGACAGGAGTCAAATTCTTTGCAGCAGCCTCCATTACTATTCTGCCCACTCTACCGTTACCGGTATAGAAGATGTGATCAAAAGGATACTTTAATAAAGCTGATGTTTGGTCAGCGTTTCCATTGACCACATGACAGCATATAGGGTGAATGTATCTTGGAATAAGCTCGGTAAGCAAGGCTGCTGTATAAGGTGCGACTTCAGACAGCTACAATGTGTTACATTGGAATACGAGAGCTATGTAATATTATTTACCTTGAGAATAACCGTATTACCAGCTGCTATAGCACCTGCTAAGGGTACCAAAGAAAGCTTAAGATGTATATGTTAGTAAAATCATCCTCTTGAATTTAATGCAGAAGAAACAAAAAAAAAAAAAGAACCATCTGTTCTTAATATTGTTATCGTTATTACATACCTGCACAGGGTAGTTCCAACAGCCAATGATAAGGACAATTCCTAAGGGATCGCGTCTAATGATGGCCTTGTCTGTTGCATTGGATATACTGCGAGTCTTAATAGGCTCATCTTTAACGAGCTCATCTATATTCTGTTTAATGATATGTTATGAGTAAGCAAATAGAAACTATATATATATATATATATCTAAATTTTACCTCAAGAAAGTATATACATTCATCTAAAACAGGTACAAGATCGGCAACAAAAGCTTCGTTTCTTGGTTTGTTTAAATCCTTTTGCATGGCCTCAATAAGCCTTTCTTCATTTTCTGTAATAAGGGCGTGTAGTCTTGTCAGTTGATATTTACGGAAAAACATATCCTTTGGTTTGCCTATCAACTCATTGAGTACTTTCATATTTGGAGCTTTAATGTGTATTACCAGTATGGGCAATTTGGCGTAAATGATCAAAAGAATCTTGAATTGAGTCATAGCTCGAATAAGTAAGGATATCAGACATGATGGAACAAAAGAAAAAAAAAATAAGAAAAAAAAGAGCAAATATTCAGGAAGAAGAAAAAAAAAAGAAAAAACTGAGACTCTTTTAAAAATCATAAAAATCCCACCCTGTATGTAATGGTTTTTTACCCAAATTAAGAAATTTTATTTATGCAAGTGCCTTTCCAGAAAAGCTTGTTTTAATATTGTGTTGGGTAAAGTGTAGATTTCATTCACATCTTCCATCTCGACATCTCTCTCTTCCCACCAGCTTTCTCGTGCTTCTGGATCTCCAAAACGTTTGACATGAATCGCATGCAGCAGCTGATTGACATTACTGTACTCTGATGGCGGTGTTTTTGTGGATATGGAGATTGTCTTGATGACGGGGTATATAATATTTTCTGTTCTATACATTGTGAGATTCCTTTTTCTTTTTTATAAAAGTTTTTGTTTCGTAGCTGCTTTTACTCTTTTTCTAGTTCAAAAGGCTTAGATCGTTTCAATGCTATTTCGAGTGATTCGGTTGATCTCGCTCTTTTTAATGGTCTCGACATGTGCACAAACAAAGGTGGAATACAGGGCGCATCCCAGTAGGTTGCCATTAAAAAAAAAAAAAAAAAAGATTAAAGGCAAAAATAAAAATACTCTGAGGCTCATTTTTTTTCATTTTTTTATTTTTTTTTTATTTTTAATGTAGACGCGCGTCGCTGTCACTTTGAAAGACACATCATACACTAACATCAAACATACAGTATCAACTGATTAAATAGACACTATTTTCTTAGCAGTAACGCGATCACAAATTCTTTTTTGATCAGTTAATGATAATAGTAGTGTAAAAAAAAAAAAAAAAAAAAAAAAATTAAAGCCGTAGGGCACATTTGGTTGTCTCTAGCTTTAACTATGTGGAAAAAAACTCCTCATACCTTTCCTTTTGGGAATAAAATTCCAAGAGTAATTAAATGTGCTTATGTAAAGCTAAAAGCCCTATTTTTATAATTTTGATGTAAAGTTAAAAGCTCTATTTATATATAAAGTTTAAGATCAGTGCTTTTTAGGGATTTACTTATTACCCACATTAAAGATAGAAGGTGATTTTTCAACGCAAAAGCAAATTAAAAGTGTTTTTCTATTAAATAATTGTTTTTTTAAAATCTTATTACAGGCTAAAAGGGAATATATTTTTTAATCACATGCAAAACGATTTACCTATTCTAATATGACATAATCCAGAAACAAAGAAATAAAGAACTGGGATTCCCAGAAGATAATAGCTACTTTTTCTTAGAACCAAAATAATCTCGACTTTTTTTGAGTTGCTGAATCAAAGCGCATAGAATTTTTCTTTGTCTATTTCCGTCCTGCTTGTGCATTTCTCTTTAACCCGGGGTTAGTAGTGCTTTTTAACTAAATGTACCATTTTAAGCCTTTTGGTAATAGTACATTCTGGTTATGCAAGTATTTGTTTGTAAAAAGCCGAAAATAAAGTCACTTGTATCATCTAAGTATTCCCGTACTTGGACTAAAAACTTTTTTTTTTAAAAGATTAACTTATTTGAAGGTCCTAAAAAGAAAAGAAAAGTAAAATATACAGTTGTATTGTTTGCTCCAGTCCACTATATCATTGTGTGTAGCATGTTTAGGTATTTATTTGTTCTATCTCCATGAACAGCTTGTTTAATCACAAGCAGTCTTTGCGAAGTGTACATGAAAGTGGCTTTGTGCACTATCTGTACCATAAAACAATGGTCCTGGGTTCAATCATATTACGCCGGTAGAAACTTACCACAACGTCAATATATAAAGCCAAGCGATGCTTTCAAAAAACTCCCAAAAATGAATTGATATACTTGTATACATGCTTTAAGGTATGCTACATGATCGTATTTAATCAAATCAAAGAACAGGGTAGGAGGGAGATTATGAGTAATCCAACAGGCGCATTTAAATGTTGTTCTAGAAGATACGCTATGATAAGTTAGTATTGAGATGGTTGTTAAAAAAATAAAAGAAAAGCAACACATAGGTACGATAGCAGCAAGAAAAAGGTCTCTGTTTTGTATGCCAATACTTTTTGTAGACTAGAAATATCGAAAAGTGCGCATGGAAAGAAAGGTACCAAATGATAGACCACAGAAAGCTTTCTTTTGCTTTATATTTTATTTCTCAATAGTAGTTCAACAAGACATGGACTTTAAAAATTGAGTAAAAAAAAAAGAAAGAAAAAGGCAAAAGATAGCTTTATTTCAATTAATAAATACAAAAGAAAGAATACTCTTTCCAGTTCTCAAAAAAAAAAGAAGAATCTTTCAATTTTTTTGATGATATGCAGGATCAATCACGAGCAGGTGAGAGTGGATCTGATTCCACCAAGGGCCCCGGTTGCAAGCAGTAGCGTGAGGGTCAGTTTGATACCGCAAACCTCCAGAGTCTTGCACACTTTTCAGAGATCTACAGTCATTGGACCCTCAATATTATTTAAGCGCTAGTTAATAGGAACATAGCCCATCAATTCCTGTAGACCATTTTTTTTAGGGTGCAGCATACATTCATTCTTTGGCTTCCCTACTCGATATTCAGATGTACTTCTTACCAAGTAAATTCGTATAAGCTTAGTTCACTGACCACCAAAGAAAACGATAATAACATTGCACATGTATACACTGCGCTTACAGACTCATTTCCTTGTATCCATAGGGCTCTGATTCTGCTTAACCTTCAGAACTACTCTGTACCTCAAAATAAAAGCACAGAGGTCAACGTTGTTCGCACTGCACCGGAGCTTCAATTGACGATAACAAGTAGGACTTTTTTGTCGTGTTCCTTGAAGTAATTGTGCATCTGTTGCCGCTTTATTGTCCATATGTGCGCGCGTACAAGACATACATGTTAGGTCACAAAACAATCAAAGTCGATCACCAGCAGAGAAAGAGGGAGTCTCCATAGTCTCCGTAAAATAAGACGAAACAAATAAAGAGAAAAGAATGTTTTTTGCTTTTTTCATGCAAACACTGTTTATTTACACTTTCCCCTCACTTTCAATCTCCGAAAACAAATGAAAGAAAACGTCAAAAATACGATCCATTCGTTAACTACTCTCTTTCAAATCTTTATATATAACAAGAGTTATAGAGCAGTATCTCGACCATCTATAGAGATGAGACTTTTCTAGCCGGTCACTTTTGCAGCGTTCAAAAAGACTCTTTTTGTCTTGAAAATAGCTATTTGTACCGCATGACGTCGAAGAAATATGATTTCAGTCCTTAGCCACAAAGCAGAATTTGTCTGTTCAGTGATAGTAGAGAGATTTAATTCTTTGAGATAGTTGGGCGACCGTAATCGAAATGTAAATGCTGTAGACAAAAAGCGGTTTTTATGTCAAAAAAGGATACATTTCGCTTTCTTTATAAAAAATAAACGAATCAGATTTAACAGTAGTCTATATGTCAGTATATAATTGAGGCTTACATTAGTTTTTCTTGTTCAATGTATCTTAGCATACAACCCAGTTTTTTGTTACTATGTGGAATGTTTTTTTTTTAAAAAAAAAATTAGAGGCCTGTTCATTCTATGCCATCGACAAGTTGATTATCAAAAACAGTCTACTAAGCTATATAATATATTGCGGGATTTATACTTGCGATTTAGGCACTACCACTCTTGAGAAAAAAAAGTCTGCAAAAGTCGGTGGTTGCTGGACCTGTAGCTTGAAGACTATCAATGAAGATCAAACAATCGGGGACTACTGATAATCTCCATATAAATTACTGGCTTTAGAGCTCAAAAGCAAAAAAATACTAGGCTCACAAAGCTTCAAAGTCAACTTTTAGACAAACTTCGGACTCAGCTGTCAAAAGCCAATAGGAGAAAATGCTGAAAAAAGAAAAGCAGATTGCCATCTTTTTAATAAAGTATTGATGGTAAAACTTTTAGAAATAGCTCCAGTATTCCGGAAACCAAAGTTTTTTTTTTTTCATATAGAAAAACAGTAAGGCGATCGAAACTATTAAAGAAGTTTAAAGAAGCACAACCAAAGCTCCCCGATTGCAGCTGTTGATAGCAAAAACTGAGCTTGATCAGTTATAAAACTGGCGCTCTAGCCAATATATATTCTGCTTGGGATTTAACTTTTGTTTCTATTCAATATGGGTACTTTCAGTCTCTTGAATCTTCTTTTATTTTTCTGAGCAGTATCTGCTCTAATGTTTGATGCATTACACTTTGGCCTTTGATTGTCGCCCCCCCCCTTCAGTTAACAATTGTTTAAATGAAAACCAATTTGTGCCAAGTTTAGACCTGAGGGTACAATACTCTAGCACAACAGGTCGGTGTGGGTCTTTCGGCGCTCAAAAAAGAAGGTGTCATGTACTCTTAAATTCAATTAGAAGCTATATTTAGTGATTTGATTGTTGTAACAAGACACAGTTCCCGTCTATACTAAAGACCACTAGTTTAATATATGGACGTGCTCTTTAGATTTTAAAGGAGACGCAAGCTCTCTTATACTACACTCCTCAAAAGTCATCCATTAAAATGTTCCTGAGCGGTAAAAATTGAAAAGTTTCAGTTAACTAAAGCGGTTTTAATCAATTCTTAAATCTCACAAACAAGTCTCTAAGTTCATTTAAAAGAAGACAGATGCAGGATAATTCAACTGACGCCTACTTGCTTAAGTGTACTACAAACAAAAAGGTAGATGGCATATATTAATGTACGGAATACTTTCCGGAGATTTTTCAAGCAGAGATTATTTGGATGGGAGCAACAAAAAATGTTTTTCTTTTTCTTTTCTCTCTTTGTTTTTATCTTTTTTTTTAGTTGTTTATACAGCCAGCTTGTACTTTAAGGTCTAGGTCTTTTAATCTTGATTTTTTTTTATTAAAAAGCAGGCAGTTTTTCTTTGCTTAAAAAAGATCCTTGTTTTGCCCTTATTTTTCCAATCCAAATTGTAGCTCAAACGAGAAAAATCTTTTTAGTAAAAAAAAAAAAAAACAAAAATAAAAAGGGGGTATTAAAAAATAAAAAAAAGGGGGTCCAATAAACAGTTTTTCTTTTCTTTTTTTTTCTTTCTCAAAATAAAATGACGGCCATCACTTATTATTTTGATGCAGTAACATTTAACGGCATTTGTAAAACAGTAGCTCTTAGCTTATGCCCGCTCATTGGACAATACAACGGCATTGAACCTGTCTGCTATTCTCGTAATGTTGAATTAGGTGGAAACATTATATTTCAGCCCTGTAAGAGACGAAAATAGAAATTAAGCCCAAAAATTACAATATTAATTATTTTATTATTATCAAAACAAACGAATATCATCAGCTACACTTATTATTGACGTGGTCGCTATTATTATGACAATGATTATGATTTATCATATTAGATCGAAATATACAGCTGTTGGTAATACATATAACGCATCGCATCTATCAGCCTTGTTTCTCACAAAACCTGATGATGATTAGGTCGACAAGAAATTGTCATGTTTTTCTATTTATATATGATCACCACTTTGCTCGATATGTTACTCGTTACAGGTATCATCCCAACCGCCTCCACAGCTTATCCGGTAAGTGAAATGTGAAGTACGCTATCTACTTATCTCATTGAAATTTTCCTAGTGGTTTGCTGCTATTCATGTAGGCGTAACCTGTGCAACCTTCTGGTGTTTGTTGCTAAATGGGTTCGTTGGATTTCAGTTTGCAGAGGATGGAACTCCCTTGTCTCTTTGGTCCATCCGTATCAGTTCGTTTATCTGGTTTTTAATCACTGGCCTGATAGCTATCGGTACCTTCAAAGGAGTCGCTGGCCTTTCTTATACCAACCAGGCTGCTCTCTGGGTCTTCTTCATCGTTTTGAACTACTTTATGTTCTTTATTTATATTGTCTCCCAAATCATTCTTGTCGTAAATACATTAGAAGACCGATGGCCCTTGGGTGACATCCTGTTTGCTGCTGCTTTCTTTGCTATTGGTCAGGTCCTTACTTACGTGTTTTCAGTGGTGATATGTGAAAATACAAAACATTATGTAGATGGCATGTTTTTTGGCGCAATCTGCAACCTCTTGGTAGTCATGATGATCTACAAGTACTGGGACTCTATCACAAAAGAAGATCTTGAATTTTCTGTGGGCTCAAAGCAAAATGTATGGGACGTAAAAGAGTTGACTATTGACGAATCTCAGTACACTAACTCCCCTTCGCCTCAAACATACTACGAAACAAATCCCCAACATCCTTATTAAACTGTGTAATTCATGTGTAGCATCTACTTAGTTTTCTCTTTTCATTTTTTTTCAGACGTTCAATCTTCTAGTGTTGCTAAAGCGGATGTTGAAAAAAAAGGGTCACTTCAAGCCTTGAAAGCCATGCTTTGCATTTTTTTTATTTTATTTTTTTGTGAAAAAAGTTCATAATAATGTTTCGGTTAACACAATTAACTACACAGAATCTGAAAACTGCACAGGTTTTCAACAAAACAGCTTGGTTAAAACCAAAGATTTCCCCATGGACAACTCATATGTCTATATTTACGCCACGCACATTCTATAGTACAAAAGAGGACGACATTGAAACGATCGATCCTAAAGATTATCCAGAATTATATCCTGATGAAAAAGAAGAGGAGATCGACACTGAATGGTTTGTAGATTCAGACTATAAAGCATCCGAGACCGATTTCATTCCCTTATGGCAGCGTCGCGCAGTCGGTGAACACCTTGAAGACCGCTTGGCTTTACAAAAAGTCTCGCAGGAGCTCATGGCAACCGGTATTCTGACAGCTGAGAACATCAAGGATCTTTTGATTGAAAGCAAATTGGAATCTGTAGAAGTACTTGACGTCCGTAACAAGTGCGATTGGGCCGATTATATGATAGTGGCTTCCAGCTCAAAAGGTGAAAAATACTTGACAAGTGTAGCTGACCATGTTGGCCAAGTTGTCAAAAAATCGTTGGAAAAAAAACCTTATGTGGAAGGAAAACATGATGATTCTGGATGGGTTCTTATTGACCTTGGTCGCATTATTGTTCATCTGTTCACGCCAGAAGTTAGAGAACGCTATGATTTAGAAGGTCTTTGGAACTCTGTGCCTAGTATTACTGAATCTGAGCAGCAATAGTTGCATCTTTTTTGTTTGTATTATAATAAATATTTCTTTTTTGTAAAAAAAAAAAAAAAAAAAAAAAACTAGTCCTCCTAAATAACTAGCAAATAGTGAGAAGTAAAAATAACCAAGTTTCTGCAGTATCCTAGAAATAGCAAGCAATATAAAGATATATGATCTTACCGTTTGTTGTGTAACTTTTTTTCATATATATATATATATGCCAAGCGTTTATTAGTAGTTGTTAACGTAGGTTTTCCTATAACTTTATGTCATTACAAGTAAAAACCCCGTCAGGATATATAGAAGCAGAATGATAAAGAAAAACTTGACTCCATTAAAACGCTCCGGTTCAACATATTCACAGCATACCGTAGTAGTCGAAGAAAGTAGCGGAAACAAAGACATGAACTCAAAAGTTAAACAGTATATAGTAAATTCTCAGTGAAGATTGTTTACTAAAAAAGCATAGGTATTTCAAAGTAACTTCCGTGTGTTTTTTTAAAGATAAATGTGATCCTCTGAAAGAGACACTGACTGTAATGTCTGGTAGCAAAGGGTATATCGATAGTTAAACTATTATGCCTTGGTTCTGGGTGTTACAAGCACGATACGCTCTATTAGCAACACACGATTTGAAAAACCAAAAGCATTATTTTTCAAGATTTGCCTACTTTTATCCTATTTCTAGACGCATTCTCATCTTCAACCTACACACACTGATTGATAGCGGCATTTGGAATTAACGGATGACCTATTTTCCAAAATTGTACTGCTCCTGTTGTATGTTTGAAGAGAATATCACCGCAAAATATGGGTCTTTGTCATTTGGATTTTCAATTTCTTTCGGTTCAAGAAAAATTATGTAGTGCTCCATACCCTAGAAAAATGTACTCAGAATTTATCACCCGCTTTTTGGTGCTGGAACAACTGTAAACAAACCAAATGGTATTCGACTGGAGTTAAATATGTTTTAAATGAACGAAAATTCACGCTCTTCGTGACTATTCCATTACTCTTTTCCCTCTTAAAAGTTTTTTGATACTTTTTTGCCTTTTTCTGTACAAGTAATGGAACTACCGAATGTAGATCCACTAAACAGTTCTTCAAATGAAAAGGCAACGGACAATGTTTCTGAAGGTAGACACTCAAATGCACTATTTCTATGTTCGATGACTTAGTTCAAATAGACGAGACAAGAAGACAAAAAATTATAAACATCATAGATCACCAGTTTGATTTGGAAATATATCTTAAGCTGAAAGAAATCGCAACCATAAAACATGAGATCAAGAGCACTGAAAACGTTTTGGCAGACTTACAAGAGGCTATCAAAAATGGTATTTTATACTAAAAAAAAAAAGAGCTCTTTACTAAACACATTCACAAAAGAAACTTTAATGGCTTCTTTACCTGAATCAGCTCGCTATACACGCCGGTTAGCCTCTTACCATAATGGCGTGGCACTACAGGTGCAACCAACACAACCACAAAAAAGAAAGCCACCAAAGAGTTTTAATAATGAAAAGTATCAGCTTTTTGGAAGACGACACGACGGAATCTATGTGAGGTAAGTTATAAAATGCTAGCTATAAAGAAAATCATGTACAAAATTTTGTTCCATTTGAAAAATAGCTTGGCGTGTCCAGCCTGTCACCGCGGCGATTTTGCTAACCAACAGGGCTTTTTGAATCACTGTCGGATATCGCACAACTTGGAGTTTGGTCCTTATGAGCAAATGCTATTAAAATGCGGTACGCCTGTTCATGAATCAGAGGTACCTGTGGATCATCCAGCACGCCTGAGGCCATTGATGAACATTATACCAGTTGTTTCCAAGTATGTGTTTATAAATAGAAAGTATAGTCAATTTAGTTTTTTTATTGACTAATCATTTAGACCAAATCCAAAAAAGCTTGAAAGGGTACTTTTTTTTTATGAACCATACAAGTCTTAAATTTTTTTTGTCTAGCCATCAATTAAGGTGTTTGAAGAAGATGTTGATATGGAGCTGGAGAACGAGCAGAGAGCATTGAATGAGTCAGCGCCAGAGCAAAGTGTCACAAACTCAGATCAAAATGAAGATACGCCAGAAACTCATGTAGAGAATGACACTGTTGATCCTCAAAATTCCGCTGCTGTAGAAACAAAGGATACCACACCACCATCACTAATGGAACCAGAACCAGAACTAGAACTAGAACCACAGCTGGAATCAGCAATAGTAGCAATGAAGCAGGAGGAAAATGAACCGTCTCTACATTCAGAAATAAAGAAAGAAGAGGACAATACCGACTTGGAAACAAATAACACTAATCCCCCTCAAGTGGAGTCCTTAGCTGCTGCTGTGTCAATTGTACCCTCTTCCTCCAAAGTAACAGCCGAAATAGGATCCCGGTTCTATATTAAGCGACGTATTATTGTTGGCAATGTGAGTAAATTCATAACAACTGGTAAGTTCTTAATTATACAGCTTGAGTATAAAACGACCAATCTTTTTGTTTTTTACAAAAAAAAACAGAGCGCCGAGACCCCTCTCTCAAACAGTTTACTCATAAATGGATGATTTATGTTGTAGAACCACCTCAAGCGGACCAAGAGACGTTCATCACGTGTGCACGATTTCATTTACATCCAAGTTATAAACCGCACGACGTGATTGATGTAACAGAAGCCCCGTTTAAGCTCACTAGACTGGGTTGGGGCGAATTCCCTATTCGTATCCAGCTTTTTTTTGTGGACAAGCGTAGAAACAAGGCCGTGGATATTATTCATCATTTAAAATTAGATGACTCACACTCTGGAAAACAGACGCTCGGTGCTGAAAGGAACATAGAGATTGAATTAGATAGAAATACAGACTTTTCTGACAAAAGCTCTGCTCCTGCAATTCATGCCCCAGCCCTTGAAGTACCTGTAGTAAATACAGTAAAGCAAAAAATGAGTTTGTTAGGTGGCATCTTGAAAGAAAATGTCCAAAAACTTCCCCTTGTTCGAGCAGGCTCGTCTCATGGTAAAATCTTACCTTATAGCTGTGCACCCAGTGCAAAAGCATTTCTTAAATGGTCCGTGGGTAGACGGAAAGCCTCAGAGTGGTATCGAGCTCGTTTACTGAGATTAGAAACACAAAAAAAAGCATTCGAGACAAATGACAACGTATTGAGAATGGCGGCTGAATCGCTTCTCACCAAAGAAGTGCTCCATTGGTGTGTACAAAACAAGTATACCCCCACTAAAACCGATACACAAGAAGAGGGAGTAGAAAGTGGCACAGTGCATGGTTATTGTAAATTTTGTGGAAAATTGAGAGACGGCCATGACGATTCTGTAGATGATCAATGCCTACAAAGACCCAAAGGATGGAATACCAGGAAACGCAATGGTGTAATCAACAGTATAACGAGTGTTACCCATTTACTGAAGAAGTTAGAGACTGGGTGGGATGAGCACAAAGACTCAGGTAATCCAGTCTTCCCATTTGTTGCTTTTGTTGCTAAATCATAATATATCATAGATGAGTTAGATATAGACGTTGATATGAACGAGGGGGAATCAAAGGCATCCACAGAAGAGATTCAGCGACGGCGAGAGCTGATAGAGGAGGTCAAAACCCACAGCTATAACCATTCTAATGTGACAAATGAGCGTGCCCTGGATTGGATTTGGTCAGTAGTTGCTCAATTAAGACTCAAGACTATTACAGCCAACGATATGACACTAGGAAAAGACGGAAACCTCCAAGGTCCTAAAGCTGATTTTGACTTGTCTTCTGCTATGGAACAGAGACTTATGGTTGGTAGCTTATTAGCACAGGTAGAGCGTCGAAAGAGATTAATATAAACGATTGTATACTAACAGCTGTTGTAAAATTAGGCTACGCGCGCATTTTTGAAAAGGCTGATAAATAAAACACTGGATGTGTGCTATGAACAGGAGCAAGGATCAGCAGACAAAGCCACAAAAATGATGGTACCCTACCACATCTACCAAGCTGTTCAAAAAAACGAAGAATTTGACTTTTTAACTAATCAACATATGGGAACAGAAGAACCATAGTATTAAGCATAAGTTTGTGTACATAAATATACCTCTCTATTTTATTTTATTATATTGTTATTATTCTCTCTTTCCCCCCACCCCCTCATGATTTTTTCTTTCTTTTTGTTACTGTAAATAGTTTGTTTTGTTTTAATATTATAATTTAGTTTTCTTTTATACAATAAAGCTCAAGTGGAAGCAGAGGTAGACACAAACAATGGTGGTGGCTTTTTTCTTTCAGAGCTAGGCAGAATGTTACTAGACATAGAGTGTTGTATTCTATTCAGTCCCATTTTTCCGAAAGGCCGTGGTTTCCCTTTGTCCCAAGGCTCAAAAGAAGGGCTCCATCCATCTTTTATTGGCTCGGGCGCAGGATAGCCTTTCCATACTTCATCTTCGTCTTCTTCTTGCACTTCTGTATTGGAAACTGGGTAACCTTTCCACTCTTCATCGTCATCATCTTCCTCCTCGGTTTCTTTTGCAGGATATCCTTTCCACTCTTCATCGTTCACTTCTATTTGTAGATTGGTGACTGAAGTGGGAACAAACTCCGGTGCACTTGCAGACAGTGTTGGCTTGTGTTCGATTTCCGCTGTTCTGGGTTCCAGATCTACTTGGTTTGCATCAGAATCCGGGACTTTGATGGTTAATTTTGGGTCGTAATTTTTTCTTAAGGAACTACTGAGTTGATTTACATCATCTATTTGTTTTGGTATGCTTTCATAAGTGTCAGCTCCTTCAATCACTTCATAGGGTTCTATGTCTTCTGAAATTGTTCCTAGCTCTGTATGAGTTATTTCCTCCTCTAGTTGAGTACGTTCAACAGGTATCCACATATCGTTGCCATTTGGCTCCGCTTCGAGCTCTGGAGAATAGCTTTTAGCTGCTCGGCTTTCTTCCCCTTCTGCTTCTTCTTCATCCTCATCGTCCGTATCGTTCATTTCCACACGATGAAACTTCCAGTATAAATCGTTTTCTGGCTCGCTTTTTTCCAAAACCTCACCAGTAACCAATGGAACACTTTGCAAGCCTTCGCAATAGAGCTGAGGGAGGGTAAGGTATGGGCGTGACACAAGCCAATGGTATATATTTGGGTTACTTTGCACTATGTCCAGGTTCGTATTTTTAATAGCCCCCTGCATACTTTTCTGTGAAAAGGGTTTGATAGCAAGATTTCTTTGACAAAACTTTAAGATTTGAAGTGTTGAAGATACGCGATACATGATATCAAGATGCGCTTGAAGAAAAGGGATAGCCACCATACGACTTGATGGATCTTGTGTGGGCTGTAAAAAGCTTAAAGTCAGCGAACCCAGAGTATTAATATAGTTTTCGTAATTTTCCTCTGGAGACAGAATCGGTAAAAGGCTTTTGAAAGCCTTGATCATTTTGGGAGGACATTCGTTCCATGCATTCTCAATACGCTGTACTTCTGGCATCTGTAGACACTCAAGGATTGCAGTGCAACCTGAGAAATCGCGGTAGGTGAAAAGCAAGGTAGATGCCGTCTGGATTAATTGGTGAATGATTGTTTTATTTGACTCCTTTGAGCTACAAATAACTTCATGTGCAAACACATGAGACAAAAAACGATGAAAGTCTAGCAGAGGGATGGCATTAACTCGCTTGTCAAAATGTATCAGCCAGGAATCATCGAGAACAACAAGACGGAAGAGCTGCGAATCAATATAAGCAATTTCTTTGGCAATTTCTCGATAGTCAAAATCGCCAAAGGCTTTCTCTTGAATAGCCTGAATCCCCTTTGTCATTTGATCTAGTTTTTCTCTGATAGGAGAGTAATGCTTTTGAAGCAAAACATCATCTGGTGATTCAGATATGTTCTGTGAGATTTTAGACAGACACTCAGCAGACTCGATGGAGGCTTGCGTCAATGGCGATAGGGGTATCAAAGGAAGTCGAGTCAAATTGGGCGGCATAATAAATTTGAGAGAAAAAAGGAGTAAAAGAAAAAAAAAAAGTTAAAATTTATTGCTTCGAAAGGAGGAGATTTTAACATCACACTTAGAAAGTCCTACTAGCTCTATTTTTTTTTTGCACAATTTTGATTTGGTGTATTTAAGCGTACATCTGTACATAATTTTTTTTAAAGAAGGCCTAGGACTAATACAATGCTCTCCTCCTTTTGCAAACTGCTCTTTTTTTATTTGAAAACATCATCAACATACTTGCAATTTCTCAATCAAACCAAGCTCCGAACATTACACCAGTTTACTATGTGTGCAACTTCAAAAAAAGAGGAAATACAACTTTCTTTACCAAACAACTTATAAAGCATACAAACCAACGGTAATTTATACTGAAAAAATTAGAAGGTACAGATACATGCATATCAAGACAAATAAAAAAATACCAGATATACACTACTAACAAAGTATGAGGTGCTCAAACGAATGATCCTTTGTTTGATATGTCGCATTCAAAACATAAAAATATAAAATAGGTATTTACATAGCAACACTCAGTAAAAACTGATGAATCAGCCTAGTCCATTTTCTTTTGAGTTTAGATTTAAAATCTATTGAAGCGAATACAGCTTCTAAAAGGTTCCCAAATCTAGATAAGCAAAGAGACTAAACACAGTTTTTGGTAACGCTTACCCATTTAAATTGAAGTATTATGGTTTCTCAAAGCCGTGTTGAGACAAGATTGAAGTCTGAACTATTCAAAATTATTCTGCAACCGTTTTAATAGGCCTCATTACTAGAAAACTATAACTTGCCCAAAACGCACGTAGATATCTTTGAAGAGAAAGAAATGGCAGTCTAGGTGTTTGGACATGAGCCTTCTTCGTTCTTTACTAAACAGGCCTTATTTTTGTCTAAAAAATACAGTGTGTTTCTTTTGATTATTTGAAATTATTCTGTCAGTACTGAATGAAATGTTCACTTTCTGTTTATGTTTTACGTCAAGTTCATCAGCTTTTTTTTCTTCATGGACACAGCCAAATGCACCATAAAGCAGCAGCTATATACTGCAACAAAAAAGGCTGATTAGGCTAAATACAGATTTTTCAAAATATACGTCTTTTGAAGTAAAAAAGCTCTCTAAAAAAAGATATATCTAACATGGTGTTAAGTCAACCGTATCGTTGATTTACTTGCTCAAAAGCCTGATCGGAGTTTATAATTCTACAGGAACGCTCTCCAAACAGAACGATCAGCTTGGTGGGTGTTAAAAAGCAGGTTAAATGGTAAAACAGCCCTTATAAGAAAGTTGAAGTATATCATAAACGCTTTGTGTGCACGATATGTATGCATATGCTGATTTAAGAGCAGAATTTCTTTTCCAAATGTGATTTGATTCAAAAGCTTAGTCTTTACAGTTCAATAAACTGCATGTGAAATGGAAGCATATCGCTTTCTTTAATGCCAGATATCTGTATTGGGCTTATATCACTTGCATCAACGCTAGAGTATTTTACAGATCAACTAAATATTGCGCCATGCACAAAAAAAAACTAGTTACCGCTCCTAAAAAACGCTTTCGGTTCTATCTCTTCAAACACAAAAAGAAAAATAATAAAATAAAAAATAAAGTAAAAACATTTTTGGGTTTTTATATTTCGGGGAATTTATTTCTTAGTTTATTAATCTTTTTCCTTTGTTTTATAAAGAATGGCTGAAATCAGAAGAAAACTTGTTATTGTTGGGGATGGTGCATGCGGTAAAACATGTTTATTGATTGTCTTTTCAAAAGGCACTTTCCCTGAGGTAAGAGAAAAAGAAGGCAATGGAATGTCTTTTTTTTTTTTTTTTTTTTTTTGTCATTAAATTCAAAATACAAACACATAATTATACACTTGTATATACCTACATTTGTATAAATATACGAACTTTAGTTTTACGTTCCCACCGTCTTTGAGAACTATGTTGCAGATGTTGATGTAGATGGCAAGCGTGTTGAATTAGCCTTATGGGATACTGCAGGTATATAAATACACTAATATACATATACACTCGTAAACACTTGTGTTGGTTTATGAAGAAAGATAGTTTACTCATTCTTTTTTTATCATTCCCTTCTTCTTTTTTTTCTTTGGAATAGGTCAAGAGGATTACGACCGTCTTCGTCCTCTTTCTTATCCAGACTCTCATGTTATCTTGATATGTTTTGCTGTCGACTCACCTGATTCTTTAGACAACGTTCAAGAGAAGGTAAAGTGAAATATGTAACAAAGCTGGACACACACTAATACCCCTTGTATCTACAGTGGATTTCTGAAGTTCTTCATTTCTGTCAAGGTCTTCCTATTGTCTTGGTCGGCTGTAAGAAGGATCTCCGTAACGATCCCAATACCATTGAAGAATTGAGAAGAAACTCCCAAAGACCTGTTAGCTACGAAGAAGGGGCTGCCGTTGCTCAAAAAATCAGCGCATACAAATACTATGAATGTTCCGCCAAGACAGGAGAGGGTGTTCGTGATGTATTCCAGGAAGCAACTCGTGCTGCCTTGATGGTTAACAAAAAGAAGAAGAGCAAGGGTTGCACTGTTTTGTAATGTTTTACTTATACAGTCGTTCCAACGCCAAAGGGCGGTTTTTTAAATAAATGGGCGGGTAATAAATTTTTCCAAAGTACGGAATTTTACTTCTCGAAGGACGGTTTTTTAAATCTCGAAGGGCGGTTTTTGAGATAGCAAAGGGCGGTTTTTTTTTTTTTAAAGGTTTTTATTTGTTGCTCCGCGTAGCTTGAAAATGTAGTTTTCAGCAAGAGACGGTTGCAATTATGCTTTATATTATAGAGTAAGGGAATTACGGGGGTTTTTTTTTTTCATTTCTGCATTTCACTTAATTTCTTTTTTTATATTTCAGCGGTTCACTTGTTTTTTTTAAGAAAATATCATGATTGTTATTTCTCGCGAGGAAGCAGTATGTTTGTTTTATGCTGTGCCATACAATGAAGAGAATGTTAGAAAATATACCAAGATCATCGATGAAATGGAAGCTATAACCATTTGTTACTCTGAAAATCCTAGGCGCCCATTTCTTTGCTCGCTAAAATCGATGGAACTTGATCCATCAGAATATAAACAATACCCTGCAATTTTGCGGGTAGCAAAACATTCAAGCAGTTTTGAGACAACACAAGCTTTTAATAAATAAAAGAGTTTTTCAAATGTAGTTAGTTGATTTAGATTAGCAGTGAGAGGGGAGCAACATCTTTGAGCGATGAAACAAGTCTTCTCTGCCATCGAATCTAAATAAAGTTCTTTTTTCAACAATTCCGTACTCGGATTCTAATACATTGGCATTACCCTCCTTCGTTTTTAATTTGCGACAGTAGCCTAATACATTATATCCTTCTTGTTTGAGGTTAGTTATTTATTTTTTATATCTTTCATATAGTGTAGCGATACATTTTAATAATGTATATACAATGTGATAATGATTAATACTGTAATAATGATAATAATAAACACTTTACTTACTTTTAAAGTGGTCTGTTGGTAAATACGCAGTATCCAAGAATTGTTTGAGCTGCTGTTTGAACCCTACAAAAAGGATATGCTTAGTTATTGAAGTCGGAAAAAATACTTCTGGATAAGTACCAAACATGATTTTATTGTTCGTTTTGACAGCTTCATGTGTTTCTTTATCCTTGCCTTCAATTGTCTCTTTTGATGTATGGGGGTTAAACACTATCAACTGTTTCTTTTTATTTATTAAGGTATTTTTATCCGACTAAAAGTAAACTTGTTATCTTATGTATATTTTTCTATTTCATCTTTGACGACTTCTATTTTATCTTTGATGATTTCTAAATAATCATTGAATTCTATATAAATTATATCATTGTCTTTTATAATGAAGATATTATTCTCCATTCTATTCTTCGAGGTTTAAAAAAGCGCCCTTTGGCGTTGGAACGATTATATATCCTTTATTACTTCTTATGTTTTTTTCTTTGAGACAGTCATTTCTGAGATTAAAGAACTGTACAGTGCCTCCACCCCACCAATTTTTTGCTTTCTAACGAGCTGATTTCGCTTTAGTCTCCGACCAATTTTCGTTTTGGTAAGGGCTCATTTTTCGCTTTTACATCACCCAATCTTCGTGTCTTTAACTTGTGTGTCTACATTTTAGTGAACAACAACCTTTTCTACAAAGACGGACAGGGCAAAATTTTGGATGATCAAGGAAACGACGCTGTGGAATGGGAGGAGGAGGTCGACCCTTACAAGTTAAAGACACGAAGAGTGGGTAATGTAAAAGCGAAATCAGCTCGTTGGAAAGCAAAAATTGGGGTGGGGGCACTGTACCGATATGACTCAGTACTTTTTATGGGTATTTGAAAGGTGCGTTGATCTTTAAAAATTCTTACTTCACTATTTATTATCAGCTATTTTTTTCAAAACAAAAAAAAGGTAGTCAGATCTTATTAGGCCCATCAAGCCTTCAGCGTAGAGACTTTTAAAATTACTGATGGCCTACAAAATACACACAAGATTTTAGTTAATTAGTACCTCTGATATATTTTTTTGGTATAATAACAAAAATCAGTTGGTACTATTGATTTTTTTTTTTTTTTTTTGATAAACTCAAAAGTATTTTTAGGGCGAGTACTGCACCAAATTATTTTTGCAAAGCGCCACATTTCTATGTTACTATTTGTTTTCATAGATTTATACTGTTGTAAACCTTGTAGGTAATATTTCAAACTCAATGCTTCATCTTTTTACTGTGTGCTTTTTTAAATCAACAAAATGTCTACTGTTTTTTCTCTCAAATCTCCACTGCTATAGAGCTTCCTTCGTACATACCACCGCCTTTACCTACCTTCTTCAGTGAGAAATTACATTTTCTTTTTATTGAGTGTAGTACTCAACAAATATTATCATCAAAAGACTATGATTAAAAAATTCAGTTTGCTTCCTCCATCTATTTTTAAGGATTGGATAATCCGATACGCTTTTGATCTAAGTGCTACATAGCATTAAGCGTTTGTTGGTTTTTTTTTTTTATTTTAATTTGACAGTTCTCTTTCTATCACAGGTCACACTTTCTTGTAAAAAAAAAAGATGTATCTTTTTAGTTCGATCGACACTTAATGATTAACAATGAGAAAGAAAGCTCTCATTCCCAAGGGTTTAATTAAACATCCACATCACATAAAACTATCTTCATGAGAAAAAATAAATTGCTGTCAGGTATACGACTAAGCCTTTTTTTAAAAAGAAAACTCAAAAGGGGTCAATTTAACTGCTTATCTTAACCAAATATAGCAGTGAGCTGAATAGCTATTCAAGCCTCAATACTACAAAATGCACTTTCCATGTATTTTTTTTTAACAAGATTAAAGCTTCCCTTGCTACTCTAACGATTTCTGCAAATTGACAACTTAACTCCTGCCGAGCAATGTCAGTGATTAGCGTTTACCTTTACTGAAAATAGATGAGTACGTAAGGGCTATAGAAAACCGTTGTACTACCTGTCACAGTTATGATTCATTATAGTGGTATTGGCAAGACGGAGACAAAAGACGCGGTAAAAGATTAGCCTTATGAATCAAAATCGCTTACCAAAAACGATCTTTCTAGATTTTGATCTGAATATACTTTTGTGGTTAAACGATATAAAGGGATAAAGGGTTATAGTAATTTTTATTTTATTTCGAGTGCTTCTAAGAATAAAGGCGCGGCTTGAGGTCTTAAACCCACGTTTATCATCTCCGTTTCAATAGCATTACAGATGAAAGCACTACTACCTGTTGGCTTAATGTGTATATACAGGATTATTAGAGCTGTAAAAAGACTGTTTTGTAGCGCACTAAAATTGTATTGTAGATCTATAAAAAGATGTAGTATAAACTTCTGTTTTATGCATTTATGTTACCATCAAAACATTTTAGAATGTCATAAGAATGATGTCAAAAGCGAAAAATCATTTGGCTATAATAAAACAATATTCGATACAGGTAAATACAAATAATAGAACTCAAAGAAAATAAACTAGATTATGTAACTAAAGCTGCTTAGTGTGTCTGTGAACTTATAAATTTATGTACTATCTTGTACATACTTTGTATAAATACAAAAAAGTTCAGACGTTGTGTATATTCTTCACAGCTAATAAAGAACTATTGCCTTCTTTACTAAGGCTATAAAATAGAAATGTTGGAACGGAGAAGGCCATTTTGATCTTTAACAAAAAACACTTTTTACAAAAACAATCTAATATATATACACCTTCCTTATAGATACCTCAAATATAGAAGGAGCTCAATACAAAAGATGTCCAAGCATGCTACAGTGTTTTTTTTATGACATCCCCCTTCTTTTGTACTTGACATAAGTTTTGAACTTTTTATTTACACTCGAGGCTATCGAATACAGAAAAAGCTTACGTGGGTAGGAAAAGCCAACTTGATATGTTTTCTCAAAGAATGATAATAAAAATAGTACTAGTAAACCTTAATCAACTTGTTCTGATTGTGAGACCAAATCAAGCATCTCTCTATTCTGCCGAAACTGCTTTTTCTGTTTCCCCATCAGATAATGATGACATACTTTATATTATACAAAAAAATTCTAGAGAAAGAGCGTTGACTATCAAAATTACTATAGAGTTGACTTTTGTTGGCATGGGAGCTACCAATTATCGAACATAATCTAAGAAACAGTCAAAAAGAATGAGCGTGCATTCAGGTCTTGCAAGAGTTTCAATCTGCGGTTCAGTCACCTCAAGAAAGCAGTTTTGGAATATCCCTGAGTATTTTGATGATGTATTTAACTTGAAAGTAATGCAGAGAGAAAAGGGGTAAATTACACGAAATTAGACCACTGAAATGGATCTATTGGCTCCTAGCATACTATCAAAAAACTTTAAAAATTTTGTCATACCTGCAGGAGATTGTTGATTACCAAGTAAAGTATTAAAGAACAAGCAAATGAAAACTAACCAAACAAAATCGAAACCCAAGGAGTGTTGATAAATATAAGTTGGTTGATCAAGAGGCTCAATATATCTTCGTTGTGAGAAGGACTTGAAATGTTACGCCAATTAGGCAATATATTTGCGGTGAAACCAGAAATCATGAAATTCATACTATCCGAAGGCTATATAGCAAGATTGAATTCATCCCCATTCTATCCTTACTTGGAAAAGCGAAATGATTCCAAATTATAAAATTCAGATCATTTGTTGGTACTTTGATAGACGGCACCCTTAAGTGTATGTTCAAGGATAACTACTGAAAATATGGAACAAAAAGGTACAGAAATAATCATTGTATTGAGGTTCTATGAAAATAAATATGCTTTTTTTTTTTTTGCCTTTAATTTATCTCAATCTTAGCTTATGAATCAACGCTATTTAACCCCAAAAAAAAAAGTATTGTTCTCTGCTCAACAAAGAAATTTTAGAGGACAAAAGTAGCGTTTTGTAGAAGTGTCGTACTAACCTGTTTGTAGTCTGATGTCATCTTTCCCTAGCCTATCACTTTTATGTTTTTACAGAGCAAAAGTAGTATCATTTTGATATCATTGAAAGACTTCCAATGTTTGTTTTTTTTTGTATAGGGATCGGTAGTAAAGTAACAGCACAGAGTGTGTAACTGTGGCGTTCCACAAGTTTGATCATCGCTCTGCTTTGTTTCAAAATAAAATCGAGGTGTAGTAAATTCAAATGAGTTATCTGTACTACTTCTATGTTGTTTCTGAGAGAATAAACCATAAAGAATATCTAAAGGTTAATTAGATTCACATTAGATTTTTAGTCTAAAATCAAAGAATAGCTTGTCAAATGTAGAAAACAATTTTTGTGTAACTCTTAAGAGATCTACACCTATTTTTGATGTCATTACCCGAATCTGAAATTAGAATATAAATAGTACCAATGATTTGTCTCTGTTTTTTTCTTCTCATTTTCGTTCACTTCCCTAGCTGGATTTCTCATGTTTTCACAGAAGAGCTCATTTATCCAAAAAAGTGCTTTACGTATTTCATTTATATTATTTATATTTTTAATGGGATATGTCTCCTATAGTTACTTTGTCTCAAGTAAGATAAATAAAGCTCTCTATTTTTTTTTGTTAAAGCTCTGTAGTGCCTATAAGACACTGCCGGGATATGCTAAAAGAAGGCAGATGGGAAAACACAGAGAGTTACAGGTGGATTTCTTTTGGTCAGACGAAAGAATATATAGGGCAAGAACTGGACGGTTGCCTAAGAAATCGACAAGTGATCTATGTAGGCGATTCAATCATGAGAGAACAGTACTATGCAATGGTGGAACTTTTTAGACCGGGAAGGCCCGAGCAGCAGGCACTGCATGAGGATCAGAAAGTCTATTTAGAGAAACAAAACGTGACAATAGAGATATGGTGGGACCCTTTTCTGGACACAAACCGGACTCTTCGTTTGCTCGAAGGCAAGGGTGACACTCGGCCAGCACTTTTAATTTTGGACACCGGTGTGTGGTACATGAAAGACTTGGGTCGTCAGTATTTACACGCTTGGAAGCAGGCTATCGACCGAGTACTGAATGGAGTTGAGCGCTACTCAATTGCAGAGCGAGTTCTAGTGTCACCAGTAGAAGCTTTAGAATTTCCAATGCTTTCACCTCTACGTAAGAAAGTGATGACCTCCGACAAAATCAGATTGATGAATAACTATCTACGAGAGAGGGAACGAACTCGCCATCCCTCTACTAGCCCTTGGGCCGTACCTTTTGTCTGGAACCAAATGACAGCTACCAGCTATAATCAAACACAAGACGGTCTACATTTCCAATCCCCTGTAACTCGGGCTCAAGCTCAGATCGCGGTAAATTACCTCTGTCCCGTCCATAGTAGATTGGATTCTATTGTTTGTTCCCAGATTTCTCCTTATACCTATTTTTTTTTCACATTTTGTATTTTTTCTGCTCTTGCTTTGCTCATACTGATTTCTTATCGTCGTTCATAATAACGCACTTTTATGTATATATATTCTTATTCATTAATAAAATTCGCATCATGTAAGAGATCTTGTAGTATCATATTTATCTCAGACATTTTTATGTCTCTCTCTCTTTTTTTTTTGTTGAAATGTACATTCTTGGAACTCGTACGTCTCTAGAATTCCAATACAATTCACTTGATGCACTTGTTAGAGAAGCCTTCATTTTTGTTAGTTATATGGGATATATATCTGTAATATTTCATATTTATGTAAAGCATATACTGAACATTAGATTAATTTATAAATCCGTAAAAGCATACTGAATGACCTGACAAAGCTAGTTTTTTTTTTTAAAAAAAAAATAGACTGAATGGAGAAAGAGACGCTCAGCATCTGGGAATTTTATTTTTTTTAGTTTGGACTAAAGGGCATGGGACAAGCAAATCTACATGCAATTGTATTAAAACTCTATTTTTTGCTTTTTATGCTTTTTTTGTTTTTTTTTGTTTTCTTTGTTTTCTTTGTATTCTTGGAGACTCCTTGACAAAACAGCTGTATAGCCTCCATTTTAGGCGGGGTATAAACAGAGCTGGATATCTGGGTGAACTCTTCACCAGATATCAAGTCGTTGATTTCAACAATTGATGGTACTTTGGAAGAGCAGTCTGTAGATACAGGAATAGCAGCTAGCTTGTGATTCTGTGCCATTAACTGTAGTGCGTGAGATGCAAGCTGAGAAAGAGGAATATCAGAGGAAGCGGACGCATCACAGTAAGAAGAGACAGTCGAAAGTTTTCGGTAGCTTTCAATTGTCTGTGTGGCAACATGTATTTCTGCAAAGTTTGTATCAAAAGTACCAATGCTAGATTCGTCAAAAGAAGCAGATATATCAGAATCACCACATGAATAACTACCACAAGAAGACATGTTATCAGAAGAAGCAGAGCTACCACAGTCAGAAAGTGCATTATTGTTAGCAGAGTTGTCAAAAAAGCCAGAACTTTTATAGAACTCTGCTGAGCCATAGCTATACGAAGACGTGTCTACAACAGTAGTGTGGTTGAAAGATGCTGTTTTGAGGTTATCACTGAAGGATTTAACGAATGGAAGCCATAGGTTAGAAGAGTGCAAAACAACAGCAGTTTCAGTAAGAATGACTGCTGGCTTTTTCTTTTCTTTGGGCTGCTCACCATTGCGGTTTTGAGCGCTAGACACAATAAGACTTCTACTAAAGACTGCCACATTGCTGTTATCTGTAACAGGATTTTCAACACATGGAGAGTCACTGGACAAAGCGCACTTTTCCCCAAAGGTGGTACAGCCAGCACCATAGGTTTCAACATTGAAAACTGCATGAACCATAGCCATCAGCTGCTCTTTAGCAGTCCAACGGCGAACAGACTGTTTTGAATGGTGCATGTATTTTAGTTCAACTTGGTAAAATAAAGCGCCGTTATACAATGCCATAAGGTCTTCTTTTAAAAAACAGCCTTTTTGACCCACAAAAAAGTAAGCAGCAAAAAGCTCGATCAGGGTGATAGCCCACTCCTTCAAAGCAAGGCCCAGTTTCTTTTGTTCGTTAGTTAAATATAGAAGTTCCACAATTGTAATTTTCTCGTCTGATTTCGCGTGCCTTTTATATAAAGCTTCAAATTTTTCAGGAATGAGTACACCATTCCCATCAAAAACACCTGACAACTGTTGCCTAGAAGTGACTAAAGCGGAAGAAGAAAATCGGAAAAAAAAATCAGGCAGCCAGCTGACTTGAAGGCTGACTGACAATGCTAGAGCGAGAAAAAAGCCAAGAACGGTACTAGAAATAACACCATAGCCAAGCGATAAAAGACCTTTATATATTGGATGTTTAAAAAATGAAACAAGTCGAGGATTTGTTTGAAATACACATTTTAGCTCTTACCGAAGACAATATCAATAGGGGATATGTATCCTTTCTTTCTATAATCCCAGAAATCAACATGGTTCTGAATAGCCTACAGGGTTAAACCGTATTAGATGTTATTTGTATTTGATATTGCTTTAATACTTTTAGTAATTACATTATTTTTTGTTATGCTTTGAATAATTCTTGGCTGTGTCATAGTTCAAAAGTAAAAAAAAAAAAAAAAAAAAGTTTAAGAAAAGATGAAGATAAATAAAGACGCGAAAAGAAGCTCTTTATAATTTGTCGAAAGAAAAAACTGAAAAACTGAAAGCAGCTAAACAACTAGCAAATTTCCCTATTTGGACATATAGAATCTTCCGAACTATTTACTGTCTGTACATTCTTGTGGTCGCTGAGAAGCAGAGAAACACAGAGTAAGTAACAAAATAAAACATCTAAAAGAGAATCCCGTGTAACTGATATTTATCTTTATTTACATACTGACGCCCGTTCGTATATCAGATCTTTCAATATGTCTTTGCAGACTTTGAAATTCATTTGATTAAAATATGCATCTTTAGCATCTATAACTTTCTGTTATCTCGATAGAAGCTACTAGATACCTTTACCAAAGAAGTTATCGCTCTTTTTGATTGTAAAAAAAAAACACGCAGCGATTGCATTATTTCGTGTATGTACAAAGTATATACTAGACATTTGGTTCTTTTTATAAACCTGTGAAGACAGATTAAGCACCCCACTATTTCCTTCATAGTTCTCGGGAAATTGTATACCTCCCAAACCCATTTGTTTCTTTTGTCTCTATAAACCGGTTTAAAACAAGAATACCATCTTAACGAGTGCACTCACAAGGGATACATGGCTTACATTTTTGCTATGCTTTCTTGTTTTATTTTAGCTCTATTTGTTTGGGTGTCGGGTTGGTAGACTGCATATACTACCGGTTTATTTGAGCACTGGCAACCTTATTTTATCTGAGAAGGTACGAGAAAACAATTTTTTTGAAGTGTTTGCAACATGAATATATTAATTTTTTGCTTCCACTGTTGCTATTTGTTTATTATTTGTGTTACCCATCTTTTTATTGTTTATGACATGTGTTTGATTAGTCTTTTCTCAACATATCGGGATACATCAATCAAAAAAAGTCACGTTCCTGTGTATTTTTTTAAAGGCAAAAGACCATGCTGTGGATAAAAAAACAGTCGAAAAAAAAAAGAGGCGTCGTTAGTTTGTGAGCTCACATGCTATGCACTATAAGTTTTATTTTTTTTATAAAGCCTTTTTTTTGTGACATCCCTTTGAAGTCATTAAGCACGAAATATAAATGTCTTTAAAATTAGCATCAAAGACGTCACACCTAACTTTAAACTGTTTGAGCTTGTAGTTAACAAATCTATCTGACAAGGCTCCTTTAAGCAAATATCTCCCAGAGGTAGGTGATTGTAGATTATCAGAAGCTGGAAACATGGAAGAAAAACTGGGTATCGACAGACGGTTTACGCTCCGGGATGGCCTGTTAAAAATAGCTGATTGCGATAAACTAGCTGAGCCTTGAGGGAGAGCAATACAGTCAGCTAACTTTAGCTCCAAGTCTGCTTTGGGGAACGCCTAGATATGTTAGTTATTTTTAGGTAAGTTTTTTTTAACAATTTCTATCGTTTTTTTTTTTCAATGCACACACTTCAGTCGCTTTGTTTTTATCTCTTGTATTTAGACTAGAAGTAAAAAGGTGTTCTACCAAATACTCATTCGATTCAGTTTTTGATTTCGCATAGTTTTTTCTAGCCCTTTCAATACAGTTTGTCATGTTTGTCATCCAAATATTTTTTTCTGCTTGACTTGCAGCACTGAATTCAAAAATATGGGAGTTATTTCGTAGCAACCATGGAAAGTTGACAGAGTCTTTTTTAAAAATAAAAAATGAGATTGAAAGCACAAAAAAAAATTAAAACAAATCTACAACTTACTTGGCATGTCTACCAAGTCCTGTACGGTAAATTCTCGAATAGGAAACCATTGCTTAGGTTCATAAATATCTGGCCTTCTAGGTTTCACCAGAATCAGGTAACATTCGAACAGCGCACAGCAAATTCTTTTGGAAATTCTCTGTTTAGGAAGATATCGCATCTCCATCGTTCCAATAAGCGAACATGCTCCAAAATATTTATACCAATTTCTAGATATGCCCCAGTTGCCTTGCAATCGAGATAAAAAAATTTCTGACTTCTTTTCCAATTCGATTTTGGCTTTAGAGCTGTTAATTTTTGTTGCTACGCTGTGAATGATGTTTTCAGCAACTTCTAGTAACTCATAACCGTCACTTGTTGAGGGTGTAGCTTTTTTGATCGATTGTAGAAGCAGCTTGTACCGAAAGAGTCGTTGAAAAGGCTAGATGACGGTTAATAAATTTAAAGTTATGTACTTTTTTCCAACCATAATCAAATAGTCTTCAAACTTCAGTCGGTTTGTTCCCCAAGAAACACGATGAAAGAGATGAAGACGTCTATCTAGGTCTCGAAAATTACGGTTTGTCTTTATCAACCTATTGTAGACAACTATTGCATCATCCTGTCTCATACTATAATCGAAATATTCTTGGAAATATGCTTCCTATTGATGAATGATGTCGGCTTGAGCTTCCATTTATTTTTTACACTCCTTTACTTGTATCAACTTACTGCCATTATAAAGCAATCCGAGATATGTCTTACGCTTTGAAGTTCTTTATCGTACATTACTGCTGTCCTTAAAGAATCGCAGAAACTTTCTTGATCTTTTGCGATACTATTCCCATTTCGGCAAATAGCATTTTTTTCTTCTTTGGTTATATATTTCACATTCTGCAAAACTTTAAAGAAGTACTAAAAAAACAGAGTTAGCTCTATCGAATAATGATATGTACAAAAACGCACAGTGCAAAGCACATATAAATCTCGTGTATAAGACTCTTCGGTCTCTAGTAACTCATCAACAACACTATTCCATCTATAATCCCTTTTATCTTCGTCTGACATTACTTCAAATAATGCGCGCTCTTCTTCTGTCATTTCTTTAGGAGTATCTGAAAGATCCATAAAAGTACTTTCTTCAGAGTATTGGTTAAAAAAATCATCCATTGCAATAAACTCTGTTTTAGGAATAAACATGCGATAGTTGGATTGGGCAGTAGGTTGGCTAAACATTGCATCTGTATTTTCATACAACTTTCTGTTCATTTCTCTATCTAGCTCCTTTAGTAAATTGTCCCCGTCTCTTTCCAAGTCGTATCCGGGTATAGGAAAGAGTTCATTTTCGTAGTCTTCTAGAACTGATTGCGCTGTTTCGTTTAGAATGGTAATTGTCGGTTTCTCTTTCTTGTTCTGCTCAACTTCTTCCTCTTGCTCATTTGGTGCAATTTCTTCTTTGTGTATATCAGATCTTGTTGTGTTTGGAGTACTGTCACTAGTAGAGCCTTCGTTTCTCATTTGCCATTCAGTTGAAGAATTGTAACTGGACTCTTCAAAGCTAGAGCCTGTAGGTACCGGCTGCTCATCTGGGCTTTCAGAAGCGGTGTTGCTTGTTTCTTCTTCTACAGAAGGGCTTTCTTTTCTTCTAGCGTCTGATTGTCTTCTTGAGCTAGTTTGGCTAGTGGATTGACTTGAGCTTGTGGCTGGTTGTTGAATATCTTCTGTATCTTCGAGAGGTGGCTGTTCTATATTGACTTCTCGTTCTTCTAAAGGAATAGATAGTCTACTACTAACTATAGAGTTTACTGCGTCCTCTACATGTATGCTCGAGGCACTAGAGGTTTGCCCGTTTAATGGCGACTGATTATCGATTGGATCTATTGTAGGCTCATTTGCAATATCTATGATTGATATCAAAAGCATAAGATTTTCTTTTGCTTAATCCCTACCATTTTCTTTTTACCTAGCTGATTGGTATTCTGTTGACCCATATTGTCTTCATGCTCTTGTCTTGCCAATTGGGTAGATAAGCTGGCAATATGCTCAAGCTCTTGTCTATATACCGGACTAAATGGCCTTGTAACTGAAGCACTGTCTGAGATGCTATCGTTTGCTGATATTCTTGGCGAAACAACAATAATAGGGTTGATTTCTTCGCTTGTTTGAGTAGTACTATCAAGGGTGTTACTTGCTTCGCCTTGAGAAGTATTTGTGTTCTCTGTAGACTCCTCTTCCCCTTCTTTAATTTCAGGGCTTTTGATTGAGACACTTATAAAGCTTCCTATACGTTCCTGTACAGTGACTTTTACGTCAACCATATTTGGCATTGACTGACGGTCTTGGTCATTTTCTGCAGCCTCACCTGGCCGGCTAGGCTCACTGGATTGACCAGATTCAATTTGCTCACTAGCTTCGCTAGAATTACTGATATTAATTGAATCAATAGAGTCATTAGGCTCGCCTGGGTTACTTGATTCATTTTCTTCGTCGCTGTTTGGAGGTACGGCAGTGCGCTCCTCTACATTGGATGCTGACAGGCCAACGTTTGTTGCCTCTTCTTGCGGCAATTGAAATTCCTCACTAAGGTGTACAGTATTTTGATTTACATTGGTTGATTCAAAAGCAGCACGAGTAAATTCTTCATAAAGAAACACTCTAAATTCTTCATGAAAAGCATTTGAAAATTCTTGGCGAAGAGTCTCTTCAAATTCTTCAGTTACTGGAAGAGCGTCCACAAAGTCCTCAGAGTCATTACTTTTTATACTTTCATTGTCCGCATCTGCACGCTCATTGGGGTCTGCATTGTTCTGCCCACTTATGCTACTTTCTGGATCCAGGTTTTCTAAAGGAGACTTTTGGTCTCCTTCGCTGCTGACTACACACTCTGAAACTGAGTCAACTATTGTATCTTCCATAAAACTCTAAACGGAAGAAGTGGTGATATCTGTATCTATACTTTTTTTTTTTTTTTTGAAAAAAAGAAAGAAAAGAGAATGTTTCAAAAATCTCTTGCCAAGTTATTATTGTAACTTTTCCTTATTCTATCTATACTGTTTTGCCCAATTTTTTTCTAGTGGCCAAATGTCCTTCTCTCTTTTTGAGCTCACAAAATGTACCTGAAAAACCATATATTGAATGATGTTGTACTACGGGGTGCAAAATTTCTTGATGACGCAAACGCACCCTTTGAAACCTGGGGTTAAAAAGATGTGCTTTTTTTTTTCTTCACATATACATACATATCATGTCTCAACCTGCTGTATTTGCCGTTTCCAACTTTGCGATTACTACCGCTTCTACAAAAACCGGTAACGAAGCAACCAAACGTGCTTTGGGGCTCTATAGAAAATGGCAACGATCTGTAAAAACACTTTCTTTTCAAGCTGGGAGAGGGACGATCTTAGTATAATAAGGCTAACTAGTTTTTTCTTTTTAACAAAAACGAAAGGTACCCGAAATGATGAAGCTTCACGAGATCAACATGCCTACTGCAGCTGTTCGTGCTAAAATCCGTGAGGAATTTGAAAGACATCGCTTTGTAGAAAAGCTTGAAGTACGTGACATTTTGTACGCTAAAGGAAACATGGAATATCAAGAAGTGATGAATGTCTGGAAACAAAACAACCACATCATGAATTATTTCGCCAAAGAAGAAGCACCTCCTAAGCCTACTACCTTCTTGGAAAAGTTTTACGATGGAAGATCTTGATTCAGTACTCAAAAAAATAAAACAAAAGAAATAAAACACAAAAACTACAATCAATCAGCATATTAGATAACAGAACTTTCAGCTTTTATCTATATAAATGTGTATTTTTTTGGCTTAGTATAAAACAGTTGCTGTCAGTAGCGAAAATGTGATATTTAAGCCAGACCTATACAGGAAATTGCAATAACTCAACAAAGACGAATCGCTATAGGCATTTTTCTAAACGCTTAGTAACTTTGATAAGAGTTTGTTAGCATAGTCTCTTGGGGGGAAAATTAGCGTAGCGATTGAATGGAAACACAAGACACCTTTGACCTTCTTGGCTAAGTAGTTATATAATCAATGCGTTTTTGAATGAGACCAACTCTACTGCTTGCCAGGGAAAGAGAAAAGCCTGCCAAAATTCAGTTACTTAGAAAGATAACTATTCATTTGAGAAAACCAAGGTGTGTGTCAAAAAATGGAACGCATTCACCTACACTAAAAAGTGAAGCGTCCCTAACAGAACCTTTTTTTCATATTTTTTCTATTTTGGTGACAGGCCATAAGCCCCTTTGGGGTCAACAAGCCTCTTGCTCTTTACCTGAAACTAGATTGTGACTATAATTTAGTTTATGATTCTTTTTTTTTTTCAACAAACAAGTTCTGGATTCCACTATATCTTGACTGGTAAAGTATCAAAGACTCTCGTTTTTAGATCATTACTAACAACAAATACTTTCCCATCGTTGTCTTCCCGTCTTTTCAAACTGAGCTATAAGGAATGTATCTTTGTAGGACGTCCCACTCTGTTTAGCGCTTTGATACTTTTTCGTAGGTAATAAAGTACGATGACTAGTTTAACATACAGGAATTTTTACTGGTTTTATCTATCTTTAGTACTCTTATGAAGAAGTATTTTCAATGCTTTATACCTTTATAAAGCAAAAAAAGTACCAAGTGTTGAGACCAAAAAGATCGGTGCGATAATAAACTATCTATTAGTGACACCAACAGCTAGTAGACAATACCAAAGTACCTTTGCAACTGGACTTTTGTAGAATACATTTCTCAATTTAGCGCAGCCATTGAGGTATTGGCAGGCAAAAGAAATAAAAATTCATCTACGGGACAGCTTTCATACAGGAAGTATATCCGGAAAAGACAATTTAGAGGTTGCTTTTTGGCATTCAAATGGCCCGCAAAGGATAGCCAAAAGCTAGCAAATTTGACTGATGTCTTTGGTAAAGGTTTCTCATTATGTCGCCTGTTATTTTTTTAGGGCTCAACTAAGGATAAACAACTACAGTTGTTCATTAAAAAAGAAGTCTATTTACTTTCTTGGCTGACACTTTTTATAGCTCAACAACAAATTAAAATTTTATACCGCTACTTCTTAATTGGGTGGGATGTTGTACAAAAGTCAATCATGGAGACTGGTAAGATTGGCCAATGAAAGTGCTCAACATTTACAGTCACCTTCTTCAAGCTTTCAAATCTCATCTTTTGCCACTTTTATTTTTTGTTTGTATTTTTTCTTTTCTTCTCACTTCCTCTCTATTCAAGCATATATCTTCAAGTCAAAAAAGAAAATGTCTGCATTACCTACTGAAGAGATCAAAACTATGACTGAAAGAGCAACATCGTTTATTGAAAACGACGGAATCAGTTGGCCAAGTAAGCGAAGTCGGATACATTATGTATTCTCTTTTTTTTTTTTTTTTTCAAACTTGAAGCTTACACCCCAAACAAAGGCATGGGAGCTCGGGAGAGAAGAGACGAAACTCCTGAAAAAAGATTAGAAAGAGAAAAGAAAATGTCAAATGCAGTGAAAACAATACTAGAATGCATTGGCGAGGACCCTGAAAGAGAAGGGCTATTGAAAACACCTGACAGATATGCGAAGGCATTGATGTTCTTCACTAAAGGCTACGAGCAAGATATCCGCGGTAAGAGCTAAAGAAATGTATGTCATTTGCGAACACATTTGTAACGATACGGGTTTACTCTTCTCTATAGACGTGGTCAACGATGCTATATTTGAAGAAGGTATTTTTTCACATTAAAGGATCAAAAGGTGTTGATAGATTTTTGCAATTAGATCACGACGAGATGGTGCTGGTAAAAGACGTTGATGTATTTTCATTGTGTGAGCACCATATGGTCCCCTTCATGGGTAAGATCAGCATCGCATATATCCCCAACCGTAGAGTGGTTGGTTTGAGCAAATTGGCCCGAATTGCTGAGATGTTTGCTAGAAGGTTTATAATTCAAAAAGAGTAAAAGCCAGTATACTTAAACTCTATTATAGATTGCAAGTGCAAGAAAGAATGACAAAGCAAGTCGCAATGGCACTAATGGAAATGCTGCAACCTCAAGGTGTTGCAGTAGTAATGGAGTGCTCTCACCTCTGCATGTGCTCCCGGTAAGAAGGAAATAATAAGCTACAGTATTGTGGGAATTTTGTTACTGATTTCCCACCCTTCTTTTTAAATATGTGTTTTTCATTGGCTGTATAGAGGTGTTCAGGTAACACAGTTATTTTTTCTATTTTTTTTTTCTTTCCAAGATTGTTAACAGTCTTTGTATAGAAACCTGGAAGCTCGACCATTACAAGCTGTATGTTGGGTGTATTTAGAAACAACCCAAGAACACGAGAAGAATTTCTCAGCCTTATTAGACGATAAAAAAACGCACTTTTATATATATATACAACTCTTTTCACTCTATTTTTTATTCTTTATCGTATGAAACGTAGCTTATTGGGAGCGCATTTTTTCTCTTTGGTGTTTTACTTCACTTGTCATTTGATGTAAATCTCGGCCAGCTCTTTTGACCATCTTTTCGAGCTCAATCATTTGCTGGTCTAGCTTATCTTTAGACAAGACTAGCCAGTCGTCCTCTCTACCATTGTCCAACATGTTCCAGACTGAGTTGTACTGATGGCTGTCTTGGTTCCTGTGAAACTGACTCAGTCTCTTATCGACGTGAGCCATTTTAGTTGCCATATATATGTTGATAGCAACCAAAATCGCCATAAATACAACCAAAATTTGGGACGGTGCGATTTGGGTAAAAGAGTAATGTAAATCTTTGTTTGTTTGTGGTTTGGGTTGCGGTTGTGGTAGATGGACAGCTGCTTTTAACGATTTTCTGTGAGATTTGTGTATATGCCTCTTTTTTTTGGGCTGGTTATTTTTTTCGTCCAAGTAGCTTATTATTGCCGAGTTAAGCCCTTTGTAAAAGTTTAGCTGACCATCTATAGACGCTTTTTCGATAGTAGCTATATGCAAGTCAGTAAGAATATATAGATATAGATATAATCTGTATGTATTACATTTTAGCCAGGACGATTTGGTAAAATCTACAAGCACGGTGACCAGCACTCGCACTTGGTTTTGGCCAGCGTAAAACATGCATGTTCTTGTCTTCACATTGAAGGACCCGCCTGAAGGGACATCAGGGGTTTGAGTTACAGTAAGTTGTGAGATATAGTCATTCATGTCCAGATGGAGCATATCTTCCTTTAGGTAGCACTTTGTTGATTTAGGACCAATGGAGCCTCCCAGGTACTTTATATAAGAAGATTCTCTTGTATATTCTACATCGTCTACATCATCGGCTTTTGTCCACTGACCGATGGATATTTCTAAGCTGAGATTAGATAATACCTAGACAAGAATTTCTTACCTGTGCTTTTTTCTACTTCTGACAGAAACTGGTTCATGAAATTGCTGTTGTACAACAAATTGTACAGAGTTTCAATGTTTGTAGGATAAACGTGGTTTAAAACCACAGTAGGAAAATGTAGATCGCTCTTACTACAATTACATTCTGTAGTTTCCTTTCTCTGCGTAGTGTTGCTTTGTAAACTGGCCTGCACCCCTGTTTCTGAATCTGCCTTTTGTCCAGTGAACTCATCTTGGGTCGCTGTTTCGAGTGGCGATACCGGCAAGGATGTTGATATCTGGTTGTCTTGGATATCTGCCTGTTTTGAAGTATACTCAGCTTCTTCCAAAGATGGAAGAGATGAATCATCTGAATCGTCATCATCCTCCTCGGTGGATCGAGGCGCTTTCCAGAGATCTATCATTTGATCATATGCTTGGTCACGTGACAAAAATGATGCGAAAAAATGCTTTGAAAGGCTTTAGAAAAGAAATGCTTGGTTATAGCTTTACCTTTGAGGCAGCCGTTGTAATAAGTATAGCGTTGGGTATAAATATTGCTGTCGATCGTTTCTCTATCTCTTCAATATCAGCAAATGCAATGACCAACTAGAAAAATACATGAGCCTCTCGAATGTTTTTTTTTTTTTTTACGTTTGTTATCCAGCCAAATATGTTTGCATTAAAGCAGATGTGGTTTTGCGAAATATAAACACGCCCCTGGAGCAGTATTTCCTTTTGAAGTGCACATCCGTAATCTTTTTTTATATTGTTTTGGTTTGTTTATGTTTTATTGATAAATGTAAGACAAGAAATGTTTTTCAATTTACCTTCAATTAATCTTTCTTGTTCTGGTATACTTCTAAATAGCACGTGGAAGTCCTGATTTCTTTTATCACTTGCATATTTCGATGAAGCATCTACACTTAGAGCTGATCGTTTGTTTCTCAATTTCAAGTTTGGAAAGGACCTTTGTGTTGTCAAGAGTTTATCGTCAAGAGTTTCTGCGGAAGAATTCTCGGTAGAGAAGCTGGACCGTCTTAAGGTAGGTAAAGACCTATTCATTTCAGGCGAGACCAGCAGCGAGTTTTTTTCTATCATTCTTCTCTAAAAGGTTATACTCTTTTTTTTTCTGGATAGATAAAAAGAAAAGAAAGCAAAAAAAAAAAAAAAAAAAAAAGAGTATAGAAAAGGAAGAAAACTGAAGCTCTCCTAAAATAACATAAATAAAAGGAGAGACGATTTACAGCCAATTAATTTACTAAAAATTACACGGTCCGATGTTTCTTGCCTGCGGGTAGTAAAAGGGTACTTTTATAGCAAAGGGTAATTAAATCTCTGCTTTAGTAGAAAGCACTTCCAGTCTGCCTGCAAACAAAGCCCCATCTAAATAAGGCTTTGAAAATTTGTATATAAAAGATTTTTATTGCATATACAGGTTCTATGTTTTGAGACTTTGTTTACCGAAGCCTCCTTTCGTTCTTAATTTCATTATAGTTTATCAGGAGTTTTTCGACTAAATAGAGGTACACTTAGATATCACAGTACATTTATGTTCTTTTTTCATTGTTTTCTACCAAACCCGCTCTCTAAAAGATGGTTATTTTTATATCTTTATAGGGACGGCCGTACTCTAACAGCAAGTTTATGTTCATCAAAAGAGTTGATATTATTTTGTAATTGTTCTTTGCAGAGCAAAACGACTAGATTATGAAGCACTCGTTATTGAAGAATACTAGCTGTAGCAATATACTTAAAGCTTTGTTTTTGTTTACGTTGGATACCTCATAATAGTTTTTTAGTACGTAAGGTTCTGTGGTGTTTTTAAAGCGTGTCACTTCAAAAATAAATTCGATTGTCCTCTAATTGAATAATATCTTTTCTGATGCTTTGAATTGATTCCATTCCCTATCTTTTATACCCCCTTAACTTATATTTTCAATATATATAGCGTGCAAAGACAAATAGTTAACGGCTCGTTGCTTTTCGCTTACATGAAAACCCCTTCAAATTGCCACGTGACAACTTCAACTTAAAAAATATTTTATTTTCAATAAAAATAAAACAAATGCTAGCAAAGCTCTTGAGCTTACATAAATTTCATTTGGCGTTTGACTTGGTCTTCTTTTATGCTTCTGTACTAATCCTAGAGGATAAACTGAAACAAGGTGTGTAACTACAGCTAGTACTTCTAATTGAAGGCGCACGTAAGGAACTGCACGATATTGTTACATTAATCAGATTCTTTAAATGTGTCAATAGTATATATGGTCGCTCCTTATATAGACAGTGTTAAAAACAACAGTAGTAGATGGAAAATGCGATAGCAATCACTAAATTCCATCTACCTTATTTCTTATCAGCTCTGTTTATCTGTCTTGGTAACTGTTTTGGGCTGAATAGGATATACATCTTTTACTTTCAATCTAAGCCTACGGTACTCATGTTTGTCTCAAAAATAAGATAAAATACTATTAGAAAAAGTCAATGCAATCTTGCATATGTTTTTTTTTTTTAAAAAAAAAAATATCTTTCAGTAAACTAATACAATGTTACAATGTAATAAAAAAAAGACTTTAAATATCAAGAGTGGGCCATACAAGCAGAACTAGGCTCCTTAACAATTTCGACCAAAATTGTCAGCATATATGTCCCTTTAAAAAAATTTATACTTTTAACATTGGTTATTCATATTATCTTGAACAATGCTATCCTGTGTCTTTTGAATGAGTCTTTTGTTTACTAAGTTTATTATATTAAGCCTTGTTTTTGACCAAAGTCTGTTGTTTTTGTTTTGTTTTATTTTATGGCCCAATAACAGGTTTAAATTTTGCCGAAATTAACAAAATATAATATTATTCTAATATCGTCACCTAGTGATAGCTTCTATTTGAAAAAGATGAAGCCTTTCTAAAATAAGATGACCGTTTTGTACTCGAAGTGCCAGCTGCCGTATTTTCGGTTTTAACAATAATAAAAATAAATACAGATCCTTTGTCTTTAGCTGTTTATAGTGGCCCTGTTAACTAAGACACTTATGCCAACAAACTGGTTAAAATTTTCTGTCTTTAGTTTGTCGAGGCCACTGAATGTCATGAGAAAAAGATCATATCCTAAAGTGCAATTAGAGTCCCAGCCATCAGCCGTAGAGTTTGTTGTGAAAACCAATATACCACGGAAATGCTGTACCGACTCGATTTCAGGAAAGAGAAAGCACAGCTCCCGCTCTATTAATCTACTAGAAAACCATTTCTAATCTCCATGGAATTTTTGAAAAAGAAAAAAAAATACCCAGACTCTTTTTAGTTGTTGTACAGTATGCCGAGCATTATTACAGAAAAAACCGTATTTTTCTATTCTCTTTTTTTTTGTTTCATTGTACACATATATCACACGACCTTGTACGATTCATTATGATCAAGTCTTTAAAGAGTAAAAAACAGCTCCCACAGGTTACCCTTTTTCCCACACTTGTCTTTATTGCTGTTAGCTTTCTCTTTTCAATAGGTTCTAGATTATTTGCATTGTACTTATATGGCCGTGGGTTTTCTATCTGGGTACCTTGCTATTCCAATAATACTTACTTTTTTTTTAATGTTAGGCATATGAACACTATTAGACAGTAATGTTTGGCAAACATTTCTATTTAAAAACACACTGCCCTGTTATGTTATTGTTTTATTCTAAAGACGCTAAAATAGCTAATAAAAATTGCCTTTTACCTAAGCTACTAACAGTTTTTAAAACGAAACAGCGGGCTACAATTTAGCTTGCCAGATACGTAGTTTTATATAGACAATGAGCGACATTTGATTCCTAAAACTGTTTGGGAAAACCAAATCGGATCCAAATAATGGTACAGATTTTATCCTTATCCAGTTCATGTGCTACTACTTTAATTCAACAGCAACAGCCTGTTTGAAAAAAAGACACAAAGGTAATACACTGTATTCATATATTTTTATCCCTATAGATTTAGCTTCGGATCGTAAAAAAGTAACAATCAATAATAAGCAGCCGTTCTTAGCTGGCCGTCTACATTTGTCTTCAATAGTGAGACTGTAACAATATTAAGCAAAAGCGTGTTTATCCAATTTTTGTACCGGCTCCTTGACATTTTTTTTACTGACGTTAACTCTTGTTAAAACGCAACTGGTAGTAAAAGTGCAACCTTACCATTCCTTAACCACAAAAAAGCCTTAAGACCGTTAGTGGAAGACCTTTTTTTTTTGTTTTCACCACAGAGAAAGCTAACAGCAATAAAGACAAGTGTGGGAAAAAGGGTAACCTGTGGGAGCTGTTTTTTACTCTTTAAAGACTTGATCATAATGAATCGTACAAGGTCGTGTGATATATGTGTACAATGAAACAAAAAAAAAGAGAATAGAAAAATACGGTTTTTTCTGTAATAATGCTCGGCATACTGTACAACAACTAAAAAGAGTCTGGGTATTTTTTTTTCTTTTTCAAAAATTCCATGGAGATTAGAAATGGTTTTCTAGTAGATTAATAGAGCGGGAGCTGTGCTTTCTCTTTCCTGAAATCGAGTCGGTACAGCATTTCCGTGGTATATTGGTTTTCACAACAAACTCTACGGCTGATGGCTGGGACTCTAATTGCACTTTAGAACAACAAGTCAGATACAACAGAGTATTTTGACCGAAACGCCTTTTATTAAAACGGTCTACTCTTTACAGAACAGTAGTTTTTATGCTACAGTTAAACAACAGTAAACGAGAGTTGATTTAATGGTTTATAGATTTACAATAAGGTGTAGACTCAGGCTTTGTTTGGTCAACAGGATCACCGTAAGGCATCTCAAAAGTGCACCTGATATAGGCCGCCGTTTCTTTTAGGTAATTTTCTTAGATTTTTGGTTTGTTGAGTTTTCCCCTTTTTTCCCTTTCTGACTGCAAACGGGAACATGTTCACTGATATGTAATATTACATCTTTGTTGAAGCCTGTTCTCTCACGCTTTGTTGTTTTTAAACAAAACAAAAGGCAATCAAAGATCAAGTACCATATAACAGGAGCTTCTAAACAGAAGCTGTCAGAGTGAATGTATAAACTAAATTGAAAATTTGCGTGTTTCAATACATTGATTCAGTGTAATATACGTATATCTTTTCAGATCGCTTTTCTGAATGGGGTAAGCCTCTTAATACATGTATAGCGCTTTACCTGGCATTATTGTCTGCTTTTTTTTTTGTCTTTGCAAAGTAAGCTCTCATCATCCTCAGAACAAACATGTCTAGCTGTCAAGCGTCTACTCGAAAATACATGTTTGACCAAAGGCTTTTTTTGTTCGTTTTCGTCTTTGATTTATATACTAGAGTTTCCATGGTTACAAAAATGACTTAAAGGGATACATCTCCGTTTTAAAAAATAGTTTCAAATTTGAGTCCCAGGGCCAAAGAAATTCTCGTGGAATCCCAATCCTTCAAACAACTTTCGATTTTTCATTTGTACGTACTGTCTTTGTAGAACCTTGCTGGAGATAAATTTGATAATCTTTCAAGTATTAACTTATTTGGACATTCGACTATAAAAAAGTTTTCATTTTCTGAGCTTAATTTCACATTTGTTTGCTTTTTTTTTCTCAATAGACTATTTAATTTCAATTCCTTCTTTTGGTTGCTATGTTTAACGGAAGAAAAAAGTCCATGAAAAATGGCGGAAACAGCAGAGAGATTGTAGAGGAAATCAATATGGAAGATGTAAAGCAAGATTATACCAAAAGCTCAGCTTCTAGCTTTGTGAGCAATACTCCACCTCACAAGGGAAATGGTTCAATCATCAATGGATCTTTATCCGACATTTCTGAAGACAAGCCAGCTTTACAAAGAGGACTTAAAGCACGTCATGTAAAGAAATACAAAGAAAAAACTTTTTTTGACATATTCCTGATTTGTACGACAAACTCACATTGCTATGTAGCTTACTATGATCTCACTTGGTGGTACGATTGGTACTGGGCTTTTCTTAGCTTCAGGATCGTCTGTAGCAAATGCCGGTCCAGCAGGTGCTTTAATTGCTTATGCTTTAATCGGTATCATGGTGTTCTTTATGATGGAATGTCTTGGTGAAATGGTATTTTTCTAATACAATCTTTATTTTACTTATATTTCGTTATTAGGCAACTTTTTTGCCCATTTCGGGAAGCTTTAACAATTACGCAGGCCGTTTCATTGATCCCGCTGTTGGATTCGCCTTGGGGTGGAACTACTGGTATAACTGGGCTGTTACTGTGGCTGTTGAGCTGGTAAAAAGATATATCTAGTCTATCACGTGATTTTTAACTTTTTTTCTTTTGAAAAGACCGCCGGTTCAATGGTCATGGCTTATTGGTTACCCAATGTCCCTAACTATGTCTGGTCCATTGTATTTTTAATTATAATTCTTTCTTTAAACTTGTTTTCTGTCAAAGGCTATGGTAATACACTAGTGTAACAAATGGAAATGTAGTAGTTACTAATATGTTTTACTTTTCACAGGCGAAGCAGAATATTGGTTTGCTTTAATCAAGGTTTTGACTGTTATTGTGTTTATCATTCTGGGTATTTTGGTAGACACAGGTGTGTTGGGCGGCCATTACTACGGAACCGCAACGTTCAATTCCGGAGGCGTTCAAGGCTTAGGTGTATTGAGTACCTTCTTGACTGCTGGTTTTTCTTTCCAAGGTACTGAGTTGATTGGTGTGGCTGCTGGCGAAAGTGACAATCCGCGACAAAATGTACCTAGAGCCATCAAACAAGTGTTTTGGCGTATCATTCTATTCTATATCCTCTCCATTCTTATTATCGGCTTGATTATTCCCTATGATGACCCTTTGCTTTTAAGTTCCGACGTCTCTGACATTGCTGTCTCTCCCTTCACTCTTGTCTTTACTAAAGCTGGTATTGCTCCTGCAGCGCGTAAGTAGCACAAACAAAAAATATCGTCTGGTTCCTTTTTTTTTTAACCAGCTTCAATAGATGTTATGAATGCTGTTATTCTGACTACTGTTCTTTCTGCTGGTAATTCCGGTCTGTATGCTTCCAGTCGTACACTCCTTGATCTTGCAAATGAAGGAAAGGCACCAAAGATCTTCAAGAAAATAACCAAAAATGGTATCCCTATTTATTGTGTTCTTTTGACAGCTGTTATTGGTATGCTTGCCTTTTTAACTTCTTTGTTCGGTAACGGTATCGTCTACAAGTGGTTGTTGAATATTTCCGGCGTGGCTGGCTTCATTGCCTGGTTGGGCATTGCTGCAGCTCATTGGCGATTCCGTCGTGCTTATGTTTTGCAAGGCTACAAAGTAGAGGATTTACCGTTCAGAGCTCGTCTCTTTCCCATCGGTCCTATCTTTGCTTTCTTTGTCTGTTTGTTTGTATTGATTGGACAAGGGTATGATGCCTGGTCCGCTACTCCTGTAGTTCCGTCCGATATCATTGCCTGTTATATTGGCATTCCTCTTGTTTTGGCTTTCTATGCTGGCTATAAACTCGTTAAGAAAAGCAAAGTAATCCCATTGGCAGAAGTTGATTTGATTTCTGGTCGTGAAGCCTTTCTAAAGTAAAGTATATAGTAGAAACTACAGATTCAGGGGCAATTAAATCTGATTCAATAGGTATGATGATAGGGACGGAGCAGATGGAGAAGACAACAAGAAACAAGACCCTCTTGAAGGTGTCAGTATATTTAGACCTGCCACTTGGAAACGTATCCCATCTAACATGAAATCTTGGAGAGACGCTTTCCACAATTAGACTATTATTACTTTTTCATCTACTTGTAAATATCACTGTATAAAATAGTTTTTTCTTTTTATAAAAAAAAATACACACGCACACACTTTGAAAAGCTATAAACACATTTATTGCTTCAAATCAATATCTTTTTCAATAAGTTGAGCAGCAATGGGGTGATAAAACTTTTTGTGCTTAAGGTAAGTGTCTTGTGCCAGCTGAGAGCCGTTTTTAGCTCTATAAAGGTATCTGTAAAGGGGACGAACGAACTTCATACGACCTTGCTCAGTGATGAATTCAACAATGTTGGAATAAATTTTTTCGTAACTAGCCATAACGCAAAGCTGTTGCCAACGGAAGCGGACATCGGCATTACGAATAGGGGTCATGTTATACAGCTCGTCCATTTTTTCAAGAAGGCGGTGAGGGAAAGGTTCACAATCAGTCAAACGTTCCAATAAGACGACTAGTCTTATATAAGTATTTCATACTCGTAATTCCCTTCAAGTGTTTTTGCAACTTACTTTTTTGAGTAGATGAGAAATTTTCAACATCTTTGGGTGAGAAGGAGCTGAGATCGTCTTCGCGGGCTTCATTCCAGCGCTTAGCAAGATCGTAACAAGCATCAGCAAGGCTAGTATCAAATTGAGGGTCAACGTGAGGCATACCAGTGCCGTTAATCCAGCGATCGAAATCGATTGTATTCAACTTTTCAACTGTTTCCTTGCCATGATGCGTTTCCATGTAGGAGAAAAGGTGGTCTATCCACTGTTCTGTAGTGATAGACTTGGAAGCAAAGTTTTCTACGTGTGCTTTCATATAAGGTTCAAACACAGAAGGACCACCAACGGTCTTTTCAATGTGGTAAAGCAAGTTAAATCCCTTTTCTAATTCAGTGGGTTAGTGCTACTTCACTAAAAACAAAGCACGAGTATTTACCATATGGGATAGAACTGAAGTAGTCATCGGGATCAATTCCACTGCTCAAGTCAGGCTTCAAGACAGTAGCAGGAGAAGTTTCGCCAAAGAGCTCAACACTTTCTTTTAGCGCTTTCCAGCCAATAATAGAGCTGAACTGTCTCTCAGGTTCACCGTGAAGACGCGCTACAAGTTGACAGTACAAAGCGTTTCAGCGTATAACCTCTTTAAAAACTATGATCACTATTTACCTGCAATCTTGCGTTCAATAAACACTGTCCAGCCTTCATTCAACCAAAAGTGTTCCCAGTTGTTTGTTGTTACCAAATTACCCATCCAGCTGTGAGCAATTTCGTGAGCAACAACATCAACAGCACTTTTGTCACCTATAAGGTATTGTTAGCTCTGGGGGGTTTTTTTTTCGTCTTGGGTACTCACCAGCCAAAAGAGTAGGTGTAACGAAGGTCAAACATGGATTCTAAAAGAACATGAGTATATCCTTTCTTTTTGTTAATTTATTGAATATCTTTTCTACTTACTTCCATGCCACCATAGGGGAAAGAAGGTGGTAGGACCAAAAGATCGTAGCGTCCCCATTCATAAGGAGTCAAGAGACTTTCACCAGTAGCAATAAATTTCTCAGTATCCTAATATATACAATTGAGTTGTACTGAATCTCTGTAATCGACGCAAAAAATGTACATCAAATTCCCAGGCTGCTTGCTCCACAACTTCAGGCTCACACCAGACACTGGAGCGAGGACCAATTTCACGGCTAGCCAGATTACCAGCTGCAATAGCAATCAAATAAGAAGGAATGGTTGTGTTTTGCTTGAAGTGGTATGTTTTGGTGCCGTTTTGATTATCATCAGTAGATATCAAAAGAGAGGACATGACAACAGGCAAAGGTGAAGTGACAGCAGCTGAGTATGTCACCTTAACAGAGGGTGAGTCTTGAAGAGGAGCAAATGCACGAGCATGAATCTAATGAAATATAAGTAATATATCTTTGTTTTTGCGGCTTACAGCTTGGCATTGAGAGAACAAGTAAGGATGCTTCTTGCCTACTGTTTGTCTAGTAAAAAAAAAAAAAAGAAGGTCAGCAACCCATTTCTTATTCCGGTGATAACTCTTGCTTACTCTGGTTCCAAATATTGAACAGCTGTACATTTATCAGTGGTAGAATATTCAACCTTAAGCTGGAAGGAGGTATTTTCGGCCAAAGGTTCTTTCAAAAAAACAGTTAGGGCAGAGCCAAGGCTGAGGTGACGCTCGGCGACTTCGTACTATAAAAAGTAGGCGCAAAGTTTAACTAAGTGAAGGCCCTCTCATAGCGTTTTTTACTCACCTTAAGCTCTTGTCCGTTCAAAGAAACGCCCTTCAGCTCAAGGTAGCTAGTATCCAAAACTATCTTTGATACGTTAGGAGCTAAAGTAACCATGTCCAGAACAACATGACCACTAATCTTCTTTTCTTCAAAAGAAATGCTCCAGTTCAAGTGAATGTGCTTAGTTAAAACCTCTGAAAGGTTGGAAAGACTACTGGGATCTATAACTGCCATTTTGCAAAATAGGAAATAAAAAGCAAAAAAGGGGAACAGAAAAAAAGTCAAAAATTTATCAACCAAACATAAAGGGTCGTACATCGTGAGAAAAGGAAATTCAACCTCCCCTATCGTGATACACCCGACTGTATCCTTAGGATCCGGGATTCGTAAATTCACAATGGGCCAATTTGGGAAATATTGACTTGGGTTGGATAAAGACTTTGATATCTTAAATCACAATACATAGAATCTCTTAAATCCAAAATAGGGCTAAGTGTAGTTGTAAGGTGTATAAAATGGGTACGGTACAGCTGAAAAATGCAAAGACAAAACAAAAAATGGTTAATACCAAAGATGATACGGCGCGCTTCTGACCTTTTTGGTGCAATGTCTTTTTTTGGTAACGTGAGCACGTAGCTTAGTTAGATAAAGACGTTATTTAAAGTAATTACGAAGGGTTGAGTGGCCATAAATATATCTCGAGCAAAACAATAGTTAAACGAACAGGATATCATTAGCAGCTTACCATTAACACACTTTTTTTATTTGTTAGGAGTATAATACTTTCATTGTGTACTATCTTTATATAATCCCAACACATTTTTTAACGATGTACGACGTTTGACAGCTCTAATAAGACCAGTTATTATCACTACAAAAAATACACAGTCAGTCTACTTTAGGTATCGATTGACTTGGAGCTAATAAAGCTGCTTGTTTTCTTTTCAGTGACTAGCAGATTTCTTGATAGACTTGCTCCCTTTGGTTGCATGCATGCTTGAATTTAGTACATATACCGTTTGTTAGCTGGTAGCTGTTTTTCTATTAATAACAGGCAGATATAAAATATCCAAAGACAACAGTGTATAATCTGATTCTAAGGAGCATACCTAATAGTGCAGGCTTTAGCCGTGCTGAAATATATAGCCAAGTATAGTATATTGCAACTATCAACTCTATTTACAAACTCAATTGAAAGGATCCGATGTTTCCAATTAGTCTGAAGAAGTGACATGCAGTACTATTTGGATATTCTTTTTCCTTTTTTTTTCTTTGGTTCGTGGCCACTAGTTGTTTCATGTAAAGCCGTTTTTTTGTTTCAAGGATATCTAGTCTTTAGAGTGACAAAACGATAATTCTAAACTTAAAGCAAAATGAAACTTGATATAAAAAACATGATTATCTTGAATACTGAAAAGTAACAGAAGTCGCCTTGAATTTACTATGTTCTTATTTCCATTTGACAGGTATTTTTCTTTAAAACTTTCTGTATTGGCCTTATTTCAGATTGTGGTTTGTAATAATTAAAAAAGGCTTCATACTAAATGTAGGCTACAACTGTGTTTTGTTTGAGTCGGTTTCTTTGATGGTGGATTGGATAGTTTTTTAGCTCAATAAGATAACCGATATTGGAACATAGTCACGAAGAAGAGCTAAACACGTGGTTTGCTTCATTTGTAAGGACTCCAACAGACCAAAGAACAAATGCATACACTTGATATCAACTGATAGCATTGTTTTTGAGATTTGATACAAAACACATAGAAATTTAGAGCAGCTTTTGTGTCAATTTGCTCAACAGGTATTATTTAGAATATACAGATCCTTCTATTTACATTTGGGTATATTTATCTTTGATGCCTCAGTAATTCGAATTTTGGATAGTCTGACATTAATTTGCGCAAATTAGGACTCTTTTGCGCTTTAGTACTAAGTGCTTACGCTTTTTAATTGGTTTACTCTTCGTCTTGTTGTGACTCAAATTGCGTTATTGTACTACTCAAATTGTTATCTTTAACTTTACTTTGATTGGCCATAGTTTGTACTTCTTTACAGTTTTCAGTCGCTCACACTACAAAAAGGTTTCTATTGACTTGTATTGTATTAAATCTTTCTGACCCGCATTTGAAAGGCTTTCTGAAACAGATTAGCTGTCTTTTATTAAGGCCTAAGATTTTTACTCGTAAATTCCGTTTGAAAATGCTTTGACGGGATTTGATTACGGGATAGGGTTTATCAGCAAGACTAAAATCTCGACATTTTCTTTTTGTAGCCAAGTATGAAAACTCTTGTTGCTATAGTTTGAAAGGCCTTTAAGCCTGTATCCTATTCATTGTATCTAGACAAATAGGTAAATTTTTGCTTGAATCTTTCTGATATTTGCAAAAACAACACTTTTCATAGATATTGTTTCTGTTACGTTTTAACTGGGAGCCTCCTTCAAAAGTGTTTTTTTTATTAAAATTAAAATAAAGACTATTGTTTTTTAAAAAAGCAGAACCATTGAACCGCTAAGAGGTATATTATAGTATTTTTTTTCTTAAAAAAAAAAAGGGGGGCTCGCCTATTCGAAAATGTATTCCAATGCGTTCATTGTCCTGGTTTATAGATAAAGAAAAACCGCTTGCGTGTTTCCGAAACCATTTCTTGCTGCTTGATGATACGTGCATTGATCAGTGTCCAATTTACTATGTGGGCACAACAGGTTACAGAGATTTTGACAGCCATGTCTTGTCACCAGCATATTCTGTCTTATAGTTTGTGACCATTTTTTGTTTATATCTAATCGCTTATGAAAAGGCAGTTTGTTAAATAAAACTCTCAGTTTGTCAAGCAGAAATCGATAAATAAAGCAATAGTTCGAAGTGTATTAGCCAAAAGTTAAAGCCTTTTTTCTACCAATGCTTTTATATTTGCCTTTAAAACAGTAAGAATATACAAAAAAAAACCAAAGTGTTTTATTCACTGTATCATTTCTCTTTTTAGCGTTGACCACCGTAGCCGCTAATGTTTTCTGCAAAACCCCATTCAGTTTCCAATTCATAAGGCTCACTAATGTGTGTACCGCTTTCGGTAATTTTTGCAATTTGATACTATGGAGCGTGTAAATGATTTGGTATTTTTTTTTCTTCTCTCCTCTCCTTTTTTTTCTAGATGTATCGTACCTTATTCATTGATCTTGCGTCTCTGTAGAATAACACACGCAGACATTCATTCATAATCTCAACTGCTTCCTCTTCCGTCAATTCGTCCTCTCGTCCTTCAACGCGTCTTCTCAAAATAGGTTGTGCTAAGTGTGCGCCAAAACCAGTCGCAATAGTTGTAGATTGATAGGTCGTTCCTCTCAAGTCAACGTAACCGAGGAACTTTTCCCCTTTGTGAAGCCCGCCTACAACAAGCGAGTTCCAAAGAGGGTTGAATTTAGATCTTCTGTTGTACATAACTCTCCACAAATATTCATAAATATGAGGTGTTCCCAGTACATGGCCATCATCTGCATTGTGTTCTTTGACCCTATTCAACTTATAAATTACTACCTCTCTCTGTGTTTTTCTCGTCACGTCTACTATGTTACATAAGAGAGTCCAAAATGTGTTGGATATATTGATAGTCTGAAAGATCGCCAGATGCACCAACAACTGTCTTTTCTCCAACAGGGTGCAGTCTCTTAATATCGCGGAAACGAGCCAAAGATCCGTATGAGCCTAAAAAAAAAGGTTCATTCCAAAGGATCTCCATATATATATGTTTGTATGTGGATATTTACCAAGCATATCTGCCGCCATAATAATACCGTCTCTATACTTGAAGGCAAGAACAGAAGTACCTGTTACTAGAGGATTTCTAACGGAAAAAACAAAAAAGAAGGAATTAGGTGTTCGTTCCTTAAGCGGCTGATGGTCATTTTACTGAGTTCGTGTCATAGGGCCATAGGCTGATTCAGCTAGGTGCTCAGGAGCTGTTTGATGCAAAGGAACAGTGCTATATGCATCAGTCATTTGAGAGATAGGCTTGCCCCAATTTGCAGGAAAGTGGTCCATATTTTGTAGGTAAAATAAAAAAAGGTTGACTAAAAGAAAAAAAGGTTGGATTACGAAGGATATTTTACGCGCGTCCGCCAGAAATGACGTCCATTATAAATCGGCCAATCATTTTATTGTCGGGGTTTTGTCTGTTTTCTCAAAATCAAGCATCTCTGTTTTAACAAATAAATCCTGGCAATGGTAGAGAATGAAATAGCCCTCTTTAGTATATAAAGTGTATTTGAGGCACAGAAAACACAGCATATAAAACGTCAGTTTTAAACATTACTGAGTGCTTTTTAGCAAAACTTTAATACTTGGCATTGAAAACTAAAACAACATACTTGCCTGGATTTTTTTTATTTTTTTACACCTCGATATTAACAAACGTCTATAGTTGGAAAAAACAGCAGTTTAAAAAATCGTTTTATTTATAAAGTTTTTCTTTATTCCATGTTTTCAGCCTTAAGTAGCATTCCACCGTCTGCTCTTAAGCGATCTACAAGAACATTACCAAAGGCGGTTGCTGGTGTTAAAATACCACCGTCTTTTCCAGGAAGGCTGTCAAGACTTTTAACAATACATAAAGCAGACTCAGTCAACATACGGCATGTGTCACTGTAACCAGGATCGCGATAACCTAAACTTTAAAATTAGAAAAGAAAAAATACACAAGCCGCTATGTTTTCAAGTACCTATCACGGTAGCCCTAGCACGAATAGGATTGTCATAAGGCTCACTTTCAGATGTGCCTACAAACTGAAATTCGTAGCCACCTTTCTTCAATTGCTCTCGAGTAGGACCATAACCAGATCCAGGAAGTAGGCTCATAAAGCCCTTGCCAATAACGGGAAGGCCAGACAAGAGTATTACTAAAGGTAAGGCTGTGTAAAGAAGGAATGTATATCCAACACCAGTTATAAAACCAAAGCTTTGATATTCCCTATAAGCCCGATTAGAATCGATAGTAGCATACCAAAAAGAAAACATAAATTCTTATTACTTATAGCTGAAGGTATTTCCATAAGTCTTTCCACGATCAGCCCAAATGGACCAACTTCTACGAACCACCTTTTCATTAACAGGGGACATGCCAAAAAAGCCTTGCCAATAGCCATTGAAATCATGGTCTTTTTTCAGACAAGGTAGTCCGCCTTTATCTACGCCCCTTCTTGTAGCTAACAAGTAGGGATCCAAAGTAGCTGTACCGCCACTAGTTGCAGCTCCCAAAAACGATTGAATCGTTCCTCCAGAAACGGTTCCTCTCATATCAACAACTGAGCATTTTACATCCGATAAATGAAGATTTTGTTTTTGCATATGCTCATTTAAGACAAAAACACCCAAGTCGCTTGGCACAGAATCAAAACCACATCCTGGTACAATCAAAACGTTGCCTTGCTTTGCCTTGTCATCAAAATTGTCAATTATCTGCTTCATCCATGGGTGTTCGCCTGTAATATCGACGTAGTGTGTTTTTTGTCGAATACAAGCCTCAACCAAAGGTGTGCCATACTTCATAAACGGTCCTTGAATAAAGGTTTATCACAATTCCGTTTTCTTAAGAAAAAAAGAGAGAGGTTACTTACCAACAGTTGAAATAACAACACGCGTTTGAGCAAGTAGTTTATCGAGACTTTCAAGATTGTCAGAGTTTGCTATAAGCAAATCTAGACTCTGTATGTATAGAAAAAAGCGTCACAGTCAATAAAAGGATATCGAGTTTAGTAAAAAAAAAAAAGGTTTACCTTCAAAGACGAATCAATTTCTACTAAACTATCTCGTACATTTTCTAACTTTGAAATACTGCGGCCTGCTAAAGCCCATTTCAAAGACTTCAAAAGGAAGTAGAATAAGTAAGATCAAATAAAAAAAAAAGTCAAATAAAAAGGAGGTGTTACTTTGTCCGATAATCCAGCAATATATTCTGCGGTTAGTGCGCCTGTAAAGCCTGTAGCACCAAAAACAACTGATGGAAAACGTTAATATAAAGGAGAAGAAAAATGTTTTATAGTTACTGATATCGTATTTTCTTTGTTGATAATCAGTCATTTTGAAATATATAAACAGCAATGGTTAAATAAATAAATGAAAAAAGAAAGGGGGTTTTTTTTTTAAAAAAAAAACTTTATAAATAAATACAGGAAAATGTTCGAGAAAGAGCTTACCAATACTGCTTATGTCATACTTAACGAAACACTCGAATATATCACAGTTACACCTTTCTTTTGGCTTGGTTTTGCATCTGCTTTGGTTTCAATCTTTGGTATAGAGTCTGTAAACATAAATCCAGAGGAATACTTAAAAAATTTTGACGATATCCTACTATAGCAGACCAATATCATTGTATTCTTTTATATACCTACAAAATGGTGTTGTCTAAATAAAATTAGGTCCGATAGATCTTCTATCCACATTAGTGCTTTTTGTTTGTCTTATTTGTACTATTACGTGGATTTTACATTTTAGGAAAACTTGTAACAATTAAGTTTTTAAGACATTAAGTAAAACAAAAAGTAAGCTTTTTAGAGCCTTATTAAGAAGTTTATATCTTCAGAAGCATATAATTGTAGTCATTAGCCTTTATAAAAAATCAAGTATCAAAAAGGATACAAGAACCATAAAGTGTATTACTGTTTTAAGTATCTGACTGAAACTGACCTTCATAAGGACAATGTGATTGTCTTGGCCAATCAAAGGCAAGGTGACTTTTTTGACTTTTTTTTTTTTCGGTAGCAGCGCCCCCCTACTGTCAATTTTTTTCTCTCTTTGCTGTAAAAACCAAAAATGAAGTTAAAGCAATTGAAGGTTAGACCAAAGAAGGCGCTTGAAGCAAGTCCTTGTATTGCTGAAATGGGCATCTTATTTGAATGCTGGGTTACAGCCGGTCTAGACGACTCTCGATGTGCAGCCTCAGCCAAAGCATTAACTAACTGCATGCAAAAGCCTGTAAGCTTATTAGACTAAAAAAACAAAAAAAAAAGAAATGTCTTTATTCAACTATTTGTTTTTAGGCCAACAGAGCAAAACATTCCAACACAATCAATTACCATTTAGCAAGATTAAGCAAACAGTTGTAAAATAAAGAGATCGCTACATATTTTCAATATCAAACTACAAACACATAAAAAAAAAAAAAGAGTACAACAGCATTTCGAGCTTCCATACACCCCTGATAATAAAAAAAAAACATAGATACAATACTGGAAAAGGGTTTATTCATATTATTGCATTTACAATTATGCTTCAAGTACATATGAAGTAAAAAAAAAAAAAAAAGTATAATAAAAGTGTTGATATGTGCTAAGAAAGTAAAGTTATGCTGTTGTGAGTGACCATAGATTTGTATGTGCTGGCAATTATAAACAAGAAAGTAGAAGAACAACTATTGCCTCCAAGCAGCGTTTAATTGCATCAAAGAAAGTACCGCATCCATAGGATACTCTGGTTTTTTTTCTTGAGTTGTGCTCGATTCTTGTTGTGCATTGTCTTCTGTTTCATCAACTTCAGCCAACGTGTCTTTATCGTTTTCAGACATGCTTGAATTTTCTATTTTGTTTTCCACCGGCCCGCTTTCCTCTGGCTTTATTGGCACTTCAGGCTCAGTTGCTTCAGGGTTATCAATTGATTCTTCTTCAATGTTTTCTGTAGGGTTTGTATTATTGTTGTTTTGTATACCATTAGTTAGTGCCTAAAAACAATAATAATGATAAAAAAAAAAAAAAAAAAAACGTCAAGGTCTAGAGGGGATGGTATTTTTTGCAGTTCAAAAGGGATTTACCAGCATACTATGATTCAATTGTTCCAGCAGTTGACGCTGTAGATCAGCGGGAAAATCCAGTAATTTTGACGCAGCAGCGTTATCGATTTGTGGGAGAGGTGAATAGTAGGCTGGCATCTGATGGTTAGCTTCGTTAGGTGACCCGCTTTGTATAGGAACGCTTAAAACGTTGTTGACAATGTGCTTCCTACGTTCTTTCTCTACACGCTTCATACGGCGTTTTTCAAATTCTTCTCGTGCCCACTTTTCTTTTTCTACGCTTTCTGCCTCACCGTAAAGCTTACTGGCTCTTTTGTTTACTCGGCACCTTAAATCGTTGTCTTTATCTAATAAATTAGAGTAAGCACATCAATTGCTTAGTGCTGTATGTAGTTTTTTTTTTTTTTTTTTTTTTTTTTACTTCTCTCCTCGTTGTGAATACGCCATTTTTTTTTACGTTCTCTATTAGAGGCGCGCACACTTTCTTTCTTGGCAGAATCTAACTCACTCAAAGGTTGATGTGTTCGTTGTTTTCTAGGTGACCCTTCCTCCATTGGCTGTGATTCATTTGCTATAAAGTTAGGCATATGGCTGTTAACAGCAGCTAAAACCGCTTCATGAAGTTGCTCTAAAGAATGAAATGGCGGATGACTTGTGGCAGTCTCAACGTTGGAAGTCACAGAGGGTGGTGTTCCTTCGCTTTTCGTAACTGTATTTTCCATTATTATTATTTTTTTTTTTAATTTTTAATTTTTAGCTGAGATATAGGGATTTTTTTTTAGGAATAAAACGCAAAGTAAAAAGGGTTTGTAGATATTTGTTTTTCTATTAAGAAAAAAAAAAAAAAACAAAGCTCAAGAAATAAATAAAACCTTATTCTTCCGTCTTTCAAATAAGAGAGAAGAAAAAAATTCTTTTGGCCTTGCAAAAAAAGAGACTCAGACAACCAATCAGTACTTACCGTGTTCAATGACGTCACATATTGTTTTACAGACTTTGCCCTTTCAGTTGGCCTGTCTCTTGCTAACTCAAGTGCTAGATTGGTGTAATGGGGGTATTTATTAAAATTATGTCTAGAATATCGGAGAATTGATACGACTTTGTCTCAAAATATAATAATGTCTTGTGAAGGTAAAAAGAACTCTATGATCCTGAGAATATACTTTGCGCTTGTAAAGATGTACAGTATAGGTTTTTGGGTGAGGGCAAAAACGTCAGTCTTTTGGTAATAAAAGCCACAGTTTGTATAAGAGGGCTCTCTTTTTTTTTTCTAAAGATCAAGACTTTTTTATTTACCCGTTTGCTAGTTTAGATCTTTAAACGTAAACAAACTCTTGTCTTCATCTACAGTAATGGCTATATGACATATTGATGGATCTGTAGACTTAGTTTGGGCATAGGCTAATATCTCTGGGAAAAGAAGCTCAAGCTAATATAGCTATATCTTTTATCTCTTTATCCTTTTTCATACAATTACAGTCAAAAAGGTATAGGCAGACTATCAAACGTCAGTCGAATACTTTGCCTTCATCAAAGCAGATTTGTGTTATGCTTAAAAAAAAAAAAAAAACTGGGCATTGTGAGTGTACGTATTTCATTGACAAATCTCTTTTTGAATTTCAACTACAGAAAAAAAAAAAAACCAGATACAGTGAAGGAGATGTTTTTTAATTGTACTTATTGAGATGATTGTCTTTGGTTGTTATTATTAATTATGCGGAAGTGTTTGCCCACGAATTAATAGTATTGACTTCTTGTAAATGGGACTTGCGGAGAAGGAGGCGAATTATATGTATTTTTAGATGGGGTATGGGTATGATTGTTATGTACACTTTTTCTAGCAGCGTATTGTTTATTGTAGTACGTTTGCTGAGGTATTCTTTGAACTTTTCGATTCCTTTTGCTCATTACAGCTGCTTTTTGGGATTCAAAGAGGTTGGTAAGCGCTTGGATGACGCTTTCGGTATTGATGTTGTTTTCTTCAGCAAACTGCTTGGCTAGCTGTTGAGGATCGTCCAAGGCTCTTACTTTCACAGGTATCTTTATGTCTTTACCCAACTCTACATATATTGTCACCACCACTGAATTCTCTGGCAGAGGTTCTGGGGCGACCTCGGTAGGTACTGGCACTTCTTTGTTGTTGCTATAATTCATAGGTCTTATGCTGCTTTTAGGCTTAGATTCAGAATATTTTTTTTTGCTAGGATTTGAGAATTGATATTTCCCACTAGTATTCTGTAGATCGCGATCGGGGTCAAGCCACAAAGGTGTCTGTGTTCTGTCCACTTCGTATTCAGAAAAATTACTCCACTGGGCCGCTGGATTTTCATCATGAAACTGTGGTTTTACGCCCCAGCCTTCTTTGTCAGCCATCTGCTTACGTGAGTTAGCTGTGGGCAATCTGGAGTTTGCTGCTACTGCTGCTGCTCCCCAAGCTGATATGTGATCGTTCTTTGTTCGCCAATTAGCTGCTTTGCTAACTTTGTTTGCATTCCAATTATCCAAGGTTGACGTACTAGGCACTGTTCCCCAACTGTTTGACTCAGTTTTCGGTGGATCTCCCCAAACATCTGGTCGACCTTCTGCTTTCTCGGACACAGCCCCCCAGCTGCCTGTTTCGAGCACTGTGCTGCAACCTTCTTTAGAGTTGTGATTGACCACCGCGTTTTTTTTTTCATTTTGTCCCCATGTGGCACCGGTACCAACCCAATTGTTTTCGGTAGGCAATGGATTTGTGTTCATGTTGTCAACAATCTGTTTATTTTTCTTTTGATCAGATATTGAATTTGTGATCGTTTTGTCAGGTAAAAGTGTACAAGATGCTGTAGTGCTATTTTTACTGGATGAGGATGGGAAAGTTTCAGTCTAGAATTTATCAATAGTAACAAATACATCCAAAAAAAATGTATATAGAAAATAGGGTTAAAGAACAAAACGACATGTGCATATCTCACGGTTAGACTTACCGTAGAATTCTCCCAAAAGGGTATTTCAACTAAAGCACTCGAGTTCCAATTGTTTTTCTCCTGGTTTTTGGGCGGAGGCCTTGAAACGAAAGGCTGTGCTGTTGTTCCAGCCTGTTTGACAGGCGGTTTGTTTGTTGCTTTCCGAGGCGACTTTTTGTTTTGAGGGAGCTCTTTTTGCCCTAGTTTTTTTTTGGTTGTGCCTTGGTTTAAGCGATACGATAGAATGTCTTCTTCGGAAACAGGAACATAGTTTTTGCCTTGTCGATGGAGCTGACCGCTTCCAAGTCCATTAGCACCTGTTTTTATGTTAGGGTCTGCAAGAGTATGCCAAGAATTAGTGAAAGTTTCGGCAACTTGAGTGCCCCATGCAGTAGCAAGAGGGCCATATTCATCGTCGCTATCGCTCATTTATCTCTACTGGTACGTATAATTTGTATTTCTTTCCTCGAAAAATAAAAAAATAAAAATAAAAGCACAGGCAAAATAAAAAAGGTATTTTCAAAAAGTTTGATTGGCAAAAAAAAAAAAAAAAAATCAAGGACCGCTAAGACTTTATTTAAAGAAGAGCCGTCAACCTCAAGCGCGTTGTCTTGATTTGATAGGCATCGAGTGGTAATAAAAAATCACAGTAAAAGAATTGCTTCAAAAAATTGCTCTGTTTATACAAAGACAGCCAAATCAAGTCTTTTTTTTTTTTTTTTTTTTTCAATAAGAGCTTTTGTATGTTTTCAGAACAGAGCTTGCGGGTACGTCTATCGTTCGTATCTCATTTTCAGCTCGATGTTTATTCCCATCGCTTTTTTGCTTAACGAAACACTCTTTTTAAGCCCTGAATCTATAGAAACAAGTGAATAAATACGAATGAAGCTTTAAAGCTACAACAAGCAAACTTTGTTTTTTTTTTTTTTTATTGTTATTGACTTTTTTTGACTACTTGGGGTTGGCGGTTCAAGATAACAGGACGTAAGAATCGAGTGTACATTACTTCTGCGCCCTTTTTGATAGAATAAAAATGTTAGTTTAAGAAGGCAAAGATAGCGTTAGTGTTTACTTTGAATTGAGGCAAAATAAGCCAAAGGGTAAAGATGGCTTTAAAGGTATAATAGAATGGAAACCAAGAGAGAATAAAGTTGGAAAAGTACTCGACTGTCTGTACGAGAGCGATGACGGTCCAGTAGGTTAACCATTGTGTATCATCTTGTGTAGTAGCGGTTTCCATAGCCTTGAATGAGGCGTAGGCTATACACATGTGCTTAGCAGGCCGATGTATATAAATGTGCAAAAAGGTGCTTACCAGGATATATCCAAGAAAGAAGGCTGGTGATGAGCCGAGCACCCTGATTAAAAAAAGTAAGAAGGAATAGGATAGTGGATACCACCATGACTGCATAAGACTTGGGACAGCCAGACTTTTGTTCTAATTGGACCAAGTAAGGTTGCTTTGCTAGCTCTCTATCAAGCGAAGCGATATAACCATTAGCAGTTGATTTAAAGGAGTTGAAGGTGTTTTGTGCGGCACTCATAATACTATTTAATAAGAAAAAAAAAAAAAGAAAAAAGAAGGTTTATGTCATTGAAAAAGTTGAGTATGTGTGTGTCTATCATTTTGATATTTATTTTGTGACTTTTTTCTTGATGCATAAATGACATAGTTTGTGTGTAGAGATTGAATGACAGATCAGTGGGAAACGAAGCGGTAAATAAGTTGAATACTATTTGTGTTTATTTACAAAGATGGTGAAGGATATGCATAACCAGAGACTCTTGATTGGGGTGTAGAGTATTTGTCGTTGTGTTCGCGTGCTTTAGCTGCTTCAAATGCAGCTTTCTCTCTTTCTCGCACGTAATCAAAAAGCGAGCTTTTTTCTGTTTCGTTCTGCTGTATTTCATGCATATTTAGGAATTCAGAAGAGTTTAGGATGTCTTCTATAGTAGGCCGAGAGAGAGGGTCCGGTGTGAGCAGGCGTTTGATCAGCTGACTCAATTCCGGCGATAACTTTGAAAGAGCCTCTTCCTGATTTGATAGATCGCCAAAACGTATCATTTCCCAACCTTCGCCCTTTCCTGGCAGATGTAAACCAGTGGCTAGTTCCAATAAAAGCATGCCCATGCTATAGATATCAGCAGATTTATTGTAGTCTTCTCTCAATAGCTCTGGGGCCATATATCGTCTGTCCCCTTCCCCTTTAACCCATCGCATAATCTTTTTTTTTTGTTATAAAGAAATGTGTCAGTGCCCCATGTTTTTGTTAAAAGCTAAATTTTACAGCCGGTGTTTGAATAGACACGCCAAAATCAGCTATTTTTATAAATCCATAGTTGTCGATCAAAATATTGGAAGGCTTTAGATCCAAATGGGCTATGTTTTCATTGTGTATATCGTTAAGGCCCACAGCGGTTTCATAATATATTTTCCAAATGATATTTTCTGGTATTTTTCTTTTGCTATGGCCAAGGTATTCGTCCAGACTGAGTAAGAAGATCAGTGACCTGATATATATATATATATGTGTGTGTTACACCTACCTTCCACTGGTGCATAACTCTGTCTGTATATACAAATGACCTTGTTCTTCCCAAGATCTGATGAGTTTAATGCAATGCTTACTATGTTTGACTTTCAACAGATTGTCAACCTCAATCAACTGCAGCCAACGATCTTCCCAGCCTGTGAAGGGTAGTTTTGATTTTTTTGTAGCGCTCAGCTCACCTGTCGATAGTTGACATGTGTGATAGACATCAGAGTGCTCACCGCTTCCCATCTTGTATCCCTTGGTGAAATCGGTATCAAAATAACCTGCCTTTGTGGTTCTCACGGTCTCATCGCGTTCAATGGCACGGCACTGGGGACCATGATTTTCAAAGAAGTCTTGATCGATAAAATGCGGCCAGTGGGTGATATAGGGGTGGGTGTGTTTATTAAAAAAAGAGCCCTGTTGTTTAGCGCATTCGAGTTGATCGCTACTGATGCTCGTAAAAAAAGCATCGACTTCATCCGCAGGTGGTTTGTTGATGGAACGCGCCAAGGGCAAGGTCGTCTTTTCATCTTCATCTTCCTCGTCTTCTTCTGCAATTCCTCCATGGATGCCAAGGGCAGAAGAATGAACACTGAGCTGTCTACGGCTCATGGCGTATTCTTCTTGATTTATGCTGCTTAATAAATCGTTCAAAATAGACCGACAGGCGGGTTTGCCAGTCAAGGATAGATTTTCATCCATAAAACCATCGTCATCCTCATCCTCCATAGTATTGTATGCTTCAAGTTTGATCAACTGCTCATGAGGTCCTTCTTCATCGCTGCTATCAAATAGACTGGTGTGGATCTTTCTGGTATTCTGTCCTGAATCACGTAAACGCTGCTTCTTCATAGACTGTGCATTGGGAGGTGAAAGCTCTCTTTTTTTTTCCTCTGATTCTATTGACAAACTCATATGCTTGTTTAATAAGAAGAAGGAGGAGGACACTAAAAAAGGGGAAGAAAAAAAAAAAAAAAAAAAAAAAAAAAAAAATCAAATAAAAATCAAATAAAAAGAAGGGTGAGGTTGGCTCATAGCAACACACGTGATCGTCTCTTTTTTTTTTTTTTTTTTTTTATATGGTAAAGGAGAAACCAGAGATTCTAATGATTTTTATTTTTTTTACTCTTCTTTTTTGGTTTTTCTTCTAAGGGTATGTGAAGAGAGCTGCGTACGGTTTGGAGATGCTTATCGAGGTCTTTCCTTTTCATTTTTTTGTTTTTCTTAAAGTGAGCTCTTTCTGTTTCTACTTTAGAATAGGGACGATAACTAGTATAGAAAGGGTTGTTATTTTCTGAAGAGGGTTATTTTCACTTACGTTGCCATTTGTTTGATACCGACGTATTTATTGAGTTCTGCATCATCTGCCAATAGGATTTCTTCAGCTGTGAGACCGTAATCTTCGGGTGCAGTCTTTGCGTATTTGAATCGAGTGTAAACATCGCCACCGACAACGTCTTCGTAGTTGAGAGAATAGTATTCGTCCATAAGCTGTTCGACCTGTTGGTTTTTGGTGGAGGATTCAGCGAGCGGGTGTGATTCAGCCGCGTGTTTTCTTTTAGAGCCCTTGAATTTGTCTCCTCCGGGGAGATAGTCAGCGTCCATATTATCCATGTCCCCTTGTTCGTAAGCGCTAGTATCGATGTCGTCCTCCCATGTGGGTTTCACTGAGTCTTCACCGTCATAGTATTGATCGTCAAAGACACCGTTCATCTGCTGATCAAACATGGCAGGATCAAAGTCTGCGTCGAGGTCGATGTTTTCGAGGCCCAAGGCAGCACTGCCTGAGATTTCATAAATCTCCTTGAGTTTGTTTTGAATCTCCTTTCTCTTTTTGTTTTTTTGTTCCTTTAGCTCCTCGACTTTTTGTTTCTTTAGTAGTTCTTTGCGTGCCTTCTCTCTTGCTCTCTTTTTGGCTCGCTTGCTTTCTGTTCGACGCGCAGAGCCTTCGACGTGACGAGCGTAAGTTTGAATGGTAGCGCCTCCTTCTTCTTCGTATCTAAAGTTGTATTTGCTTTCGAATCGGTCGATATCGTCCAGGTCTGCTTCATCTTTATCCACCTCGTCTACTTCTGTGGTGGCAGCCTTACCACCTGCTTCTGTTTCAATCCATCCTCTGTTCAGAACATAGTCCATAAGAAAAGCATCTTCGCTACTGACTTTGGGGTCTTCTTTATACTCGGACCATTCCTTGACCGCCTTTTGGCTGGCCTCGTCCTGCGACATGTGTTCCAAAAGAAAATGTTTGTATTCGGATGCTTCCGCTTCTTTTTCCTTGACTGTCTTTTCTTTCTTGATCAAGAAGCCGTCATCCTCTGAATCGTCTTCGGTCTCTGACAAGTTTTTGAAAGCGTTACGAAGCTGTTCTTGTTCTTCACGGTGAGTGATGCCTTGAGGTAGTTCGGATGCTTCGTCTACATAGCCTCCGTGTTTCAACACCATCTCGCGCTCGTAGTCTTTCAGTGTCACTACGGGCTCAGCCTTTGTTTTGGGTACGTCAGAGGTTGTTTTGACATCTTTGAAGAAATCCACTTGGTGGTAGACACTAGGATCTTTTGCTTTGATGGCAGCAATGGTACGAAAGATTTGTGAATCTACAGCAGGTGTAAGTTGATTGGCCTCGTCGTCTTCTTCTTCATCAGAATCGGATTCATATTCAGATTCGGATTCGGATGCGTCTGCTTTGGCAGCTACTTCAGCTTCGATTTCTTCTGTGGCGATCTTTACTATGACATTGATTTAATACCATGAAACAAGAGGGTTGAAAGTAGTAGTTACATAATTCTGGTCTTTTATATTCTTCCTCGTCAGTATCCCTTTCTCGAATGGTCAACTTGAAGTCTTCGCTACTTGAAGAGCTACTTGTACTATCTCTACGCATCGTTTTTGATTCAGAAAAAAAAAAAAAAAAAAAAAAAACCAAAAAAAAAAATAAAAATAAAATAAAAAAAAAAATAAAGCACCTGTGGCTTCAAGCCACTTTCGAAGCCAAGCGATTCCTGCTGAATTCAATGTCCGCCTTTTTTTGTTTTTTTTTGGGTTTTGTAGGTCCTCTTGATTTTTCCACACGCTTTTTTTTTTTTTTTTTTTATCTTTTCTTTATATAAAAAGTATGAGTCGTTCAAGAGTGATTGAACTTTACAAGCAGGTAAAAGGAAAGAGTAAAGTAGACAGGATGTTGAAGTGTATAGTTGGTCTATTTAGGCCGAGAATACCCAGCAGGGTATCATGATTTTTTTCGACCTAAATTGAAAGCAGCGTTTTTGAAGAATAAGGAACTTGACTCACCTGAAGAGATTGAGAAAAAGATAGCTTTAGGAGACTATGTGGTCAAAGGTAGACGATGAAGTAGGGTATGTTTAGGGTAATATGTATTTATATATCTACAGAACTTGAGACATTATATTATTTAAAGAAATATCGTACCTTAAGGAAAAGGTATAACCCATGTGCATAAAACCCTTTTAAACCGTTCAACATATGTCAAGTGACACCTAAATCCAATAAATGCCCCTCAACACATTTTTCTGATATCTATCTATATCTATCTATCTATATATATATATATAGCCATCACTATTTATTTCTTTCTTTCTTCTTTTTCGAGATTTTAGCAGTGACGACGTTTGATGAGTTTTTACGAAACATTGTCCGATTCAGATAGCCACTATCAAAACAAACGAGGATTGATGTCGAGATGGATACCGAATAGTAAAGTGAGCGATGAGTACCCGATGTGGAATGAATGCAAAGTAAAGTGAGAGCATGTAGAGTGTGTTATTTACATATATATATATATATATATATATATATATTTTTGTTGGTTTATTTATAAAAGAAGTCAGGTGCTTTAGGTCATCATGGATTGAGTAAATTATTTAAAAAGAGTGAAGTCAAGGTAAAGAAAGGGGAATGGAGAGAGAGAGGGAGGGGGTCTCCTGAAGAGGACATGGATGGATTGACAGTGAGTAAAGTGTAGAGAGGGGAGTATACGACCGATCCGTCGAGTGCAATCGCATGCCAAGATACCTTTGGCACCTCCTCCTTGTCATCGTTCGTTCTCTAGTGTGAATGTGAGCAGCAGCCACTTTTTGAGTGATCTACCTAGCCAGTACCTAGCGCGAGCGCAGGGAGGTTCGATGTATTCTACGTTTGATTCGGAAGAAGAAGAAGACGCGTTTGTGGATGCGGAAGAGTTTTCAGAAGAAGCGATCGGTCAAGGAGGCAATGAGGGTAGCTTTGTGGGGAAAGCATGGGTGGAAAGTTTCTCGAGCGAGGTATGGACACGATCAGAAAGGGTATTGTTGGAAGATCCCGGAGGAGGAGAAGCATGGCGTATGGCACGCGCGTTGTTTGTGGAAGATGGTCAGATTACAAGCCGAGAAAAGACAGCAGAATGGCTAGGGCAGAGCGAACATCGGAAGGTGCTAGAGTGTTACCTTGGCTGTTTTGATTTCAGCGGTCAACGACTGGAGTCAGCGTTTCGTAAGTTGTGTGGCCATTTGTATTTCCGAGCAGAGGCACAACAGATGGACCGTATTCTGGAAGGGTTTGCGTCTCGGTACTGGAGGTGTGAGCCAGAGAATGTGTTGGGCAGTGCAGGTAAAGAAGAGTGGAGAAGGTTAGAGATGAGATCAACATTGGACTCTTAGAAACCCATGTCTATTTCTAGATACGGTCTATGCCGTGGCCTATTCGTTATTGTTGTTGAACACGGATCTCCATGTAGCACAGGGGCAACATCAGCGAATGACGCGATCCGAGTTTGTTCGAAACACGATGGCGACGGTATTAGAGCAAGGCGAGGGGCAAGAAGGCTGGCGACAGAGGGTAGAGAGCGAGTTGAAAGCAATGTACGGTTCAGTTCGACAGTTTCCTATTCTACCGCCGTTGGAAGATGCACCGGTGATTTCGGAAGCGAGCAGAGAAGGAAAGCGCGTAGGCCAAGCAGGTTTTTACGAGCTGAAGGGCGAAGTGGTACGCAAGCACCTGTTAGAGAGCGGTAAACAAAAGGCAAGACATCGTGAATGGCGTGCGTGTTATCTGAAGCTGAAGGCGGATGGCGAACTGTGTATGTATGCTGAGGAAACGTACGAGGTAAGGGTGAAGGGAAGGGGAGAGGCAGAGACTGACTGGCTAAGCGTAGCGTGGGATTGGACAGATCCGGTTGAACCATACGCTTTCGAATGCGCTCCCACCACCAGGCTATAATCGACAACGTCCGCATGTGTTTGCGATTCAACAGGCAGACGGTGGGGTGTACTTGTTTCAAACCGCATCAGCGGAAGCGATGCAAGGATGGGTATCGGCGTGTAACTACTGGGCGGCACGAACAAGTAAGGAGCCGTTGTCAGGAGGCGTAGGGAATATGGAATACGGGTGGGGACCTTGCCTAGAGGAGGATGAGCCGGTGGGGACGGTGCACGTATGGCAGGCCCCTACGGCGACGATGGTCAACAGCCGACTGGAAGAAGGGGAGCAAACCAGGGCACTTCAAAAGACGCTGGAAGACCTGAACAATGAAATCAACCAGCATCGAGACTTGAAACGCCAGATGCTTAACAGAGTGAGTGTGTTCAGGGTGTGACACATAACATGTGGTTAATTTAATTGTTTAGTTTCCAATCAAGTCCAGCCCACAAGTCCATCAGAACTGGGAAGCCAAAGCCCATTACTTGCTACACGAGATTATCAAGTATCAAAACTACTGTCTGGCGTTAGAAAAGTCACTTGCGCGGTCCATGCCCACCTGCCCGACGTTGCAAGTGGACCTGGGAGGTGACATGGATCTCGCCTTGAACTTGGCGCTTTGAAGCGGTGCCTTAATTGTGCTTCAACCTTATTCCCACACACACACACACACACACACAACCTATTTTTTTTTTTTTTTTTTTTTTTTAAAGCTGGGGTGGTACGATTTCAAACTCCTGGTTGAAAATGCTTCGTCCATTGGTGAAGAGCACTTTATATAAAAGTGTTGAAGCACCTGTCATTATTGGGGACAATAAAAAAAAAAAAAAAAAAAAAAAAACAGAAAACAGGTTTATTGAAAGAAAATGCCACTTGAAAACAAAAAAGGAGGAGAGGGGGGGAGGGGAGAAAGGATGCTGTGTTGTATATACGAGGGAAAAAAAAAAAAAAAAAAAAAAAAAAAAAGGATGAGAGATATATGTAGGGTTATAAGAGCTGATTGGTATGATTACGTTTGGATCGTTTGTGACAGTCTTGAAGTGGAGAGTGTTTAGGTGACCTTTTGAGAGAAGGGGAAGCATCGGTGGGGGCGGCACGACGAGGACAATAACGATATTCAGGGAATGCTTCTCGATGAGCGAGTTTCTCTTGTTCTGCCAAAGCGTGCCATGGTTTTTTTTCATTCTCGGATAACTTGCTCCATCGTAGTGACGCACGTCTATATTTGGGTTAGTGTCATCTCGAAAGTACGTGTATTTTACTTTGAGATTTCCTCAGCACGTAAGGTAGGATCCTGACGCTTGAGAGCCTGACCGTAATGACAACGAAAATGAATCCAAGCGTTTCTGGGTCTTTTGATATGAGCGTTCTTGGTGAGAAACATGCTTTGATCGACGGCGGTTTGTTTGGCCAACGCTTTCTGAGGGTCATGTCTGGCCAAACCCATGTCTTTCCAATCCGGGACAGCGGCAGAGGCAGAAGCAGCAGCCATCGTAGGGGACATGGGCTTAGGAAACATAGGGTAAGGTGTAGAAGAAGCGGAGGGTGGAGGGGAAAGTGGCGGGGAGGATCTACGACGACGGGGAGTGGGTATCTGGAGAGAGGGTATACAAGAAAAAGTAGGTGTCAGAGGCTTGTACAGACTGAACGGAAATATTGTCTTGGGTTCATCGAATTGAGGCATTGGCTCTACAGGTCTCGCTCGATCCACGCCTATCATTGTCTTGGGCTCGTACCTCGGTGACTCGGGAGAAGGGGGTCGTTCCAGCCGGCGCATGTAAGTTGGCTTGCATTTTCTGCCTAAACCATCGCACACCTCACCCATCATCGGTGCCAATTCAACCACGGGTGACATCGAGGACAATGGAGGCGTTGCTGCCACTGAGAATCGCTCTCTCTCTTGTTCATCCATCGGCGGGGGTTGAATCGTGACCTTCGTTGGAGTAGCAGCAACAACAGTAACAGGAAATGAATGCGGCATTTATAATAACAAAAACTCCAAAAAAAAAAAAAAAAAAGGGCGTCTATTTTTTCTTTTTTTTTTTTTATTATTATTATTTCTCTTTGATAGAATCCAAAAAAAAAAAAAAAAAAAAAGAAAAAGAAAAAAAAAAGAAAAAGAGAAAGCAAAAAAAAAAAAAAAAAAAGAAGAAAAAGCCTTTATTTTTTTTTTTTTTTTAATAAAGAGATCTGTCCATCGTGTTTTGGGACTGGACTCGACTGGCTTTGAAAAACAAGAGAACACAATGAAGTAAAACATGCACAAGAATAACAACAAAACAACAAAACGGATGCAATGCCCTTCTCTTTGTCTTCTTGGCCTGGATTTCTTTCTATTCTTCTCTCCTCTCCCCTTTTTTTTTTTTATTCTCTTTCTTTCCCTCCCCCCCCCTCCCCTTATTCTACCCGCAGCGTATCTCAAAGGGGGCAATCCATCTGTGTGTCACTTTTTTCACGGATGATTGTGTGTGTGTGTGTGTGTGTGTGTGTGTGTGTGTGTGTGTATGCTTGTCTTTCTTTCAATCTCCGAAGAAGAATCAATATTGGCTTGAGAAAAGCCTCGCTGTCACCATGCGTTGGTCTCGGAAGCATCCCTGTTGGATCAGCTCGTGTGTGTGGAGGGTGGGTGTGACGTGTGTTTTCAAAGCCTCGCTTTCTTTCTTTCCCTCTTTCTTGCTCCACACGTCATTCCACCTTTCGAAAAGTGACGTGAAGACGTGGAAAGGGAACGCTTGGAATTGATTGGCTGTGCTACTTGGGTTTAGAATGCAGCTGAAGTGTAGCCAAAGAAAATGGTTTTTTTTTGTTTTTTTTTTTTGTTAGGCGATGGAGAGAAAGCGAGTTTGGATCTTGAAAGAGGAGAAAAAAGAGGACGAGTACAGAAGACTGCTATCTGAGGCAGGTTATCAGGTTGAGTTTGTGCCTGTACTTGATTACGCTCTCTGTAATGTGACAAGATTAGCCAGCATCTTGAGCTTAGGACCTAGTCAGCAAGCCCTGAACGGTTTGATTCTCACCTCCCAAAAGTCTGTCAGCACACTGAACGAAGCCTATGCTTTGGCTAATCTTTCGCATAAAGTACAGGCTGAATGGGAACAACTGCCGGTGTATAGCGTCGGTCCCCAAACGGAACACCAATTAAGCCAATGTGCGCTGTTCGCCCACGCCTGTCGCGCGCATTGGATACAGGCACCCTGTGCAGCAGAGCTCGTTCAGCCCATGTTGGAGCGTCTGTCGCTTTCCAAAGGCGGACCTCTCTTTCTGGCGGGGGACAAACGACGCGATCTGATCCCTCAAACCCTTTCTGAGGCTGGCATACCCTTTCAAGAACTTCAATCCTATCGCACTTGCGCCCATCCTCAGCTCCTCTCGCGTCTTGAACAACTGCAAAACCAACAGGCGCGTTGGGCCGTCTATTTCAGTCCTTCCGGTCTGAACTTTATTCAATCCACCTTGCCTCTCTCTCAGCTTCTCCATCCTCCCCCTCACTTGCTTCTCGCTGCCATCGGTCCTACCACAGGCGATGCTATCACCCAGCTCGGACTCCCACTTCATCTCGTCGCTCCCCTACCTGACCCTCATCATCTCGTTCAAGCTATGGTCCAAGCAGATCACTTGCTGGATTCACCCCACATCGCTTAGGAACCGCATCACCCGGCTCTCCTTTTTTTTATTTGTTATTATTCTCTCATTAGCCACCCGTTGGCTTGACTAGAAAAGTAGAAAATAGAAATAGCTGTTACAGTCAATTTAACCCCATTTGGTAAATGCCAACATGCTTTTCTGTGGATTATAAACAATAAAAAAAAAAAAAAAAAAAAAATCAATAAAAACAGCAGCGCTCTTTTTGTTTTTTTTGTTTTTTTTTTGGCTGTAGATCTTTCAAGGGGCAATAAGCATTGGCTTTTCTCTCTTTCTTTTTTTTTTTTTTTTTTTTCAATGTGAAAACAACCCTTCATGGCTTGTGTGTGTACAACACTCTTCTTTTTTTTTTCTCTCTCCTTTTATTGATGGACCGTACTTTTCTCTGTTCTAGCCAGGCGGAAGTAGAGTGGCATCCACCGCTTCCTCTTTTTCATAAGCATGTTCCGTTTGTGGGGAATAAGTATCATGCACAGGCGACCTTGGCATTGCCATGACACCTTGAGATGAAAGAAATAAGGCTACTGGGTTCATTCTATCTCTCCTTACCTGTTCTGGAGGACTCAAGTATACCAAAAGGCTTACACAGCTTGACAAAAGAAGTCAACCGGTCTGATTTAGCACAGACCTGAAGGATCACACAGTCAGAAGACACATCGACCACTTTTCCATCAAATAATCTCGTTAACTCTGTCAGAGCTCGTAAATGTGAAAAGGTGGCCCGAAGGGTGTCTGAAGGACAGGGGGGCTTTTCCTAGAATAACCTTCAGGAGAAGAAAGAACTGGAAGAAATCTTACTGTTAATTTTGTATCGACCGAATCGTCTAGCTTTTTCGTAGGCAGTTGTTCATGCAGGTATTCAGGACCCAGTATAGAGACCTTGATTAACAAAAGCTCACGTTCGACCAATTTGGTTTTTGTGTAATCTAAAACAGCCCAAACAGGTACCTTGGACAAAAAAAGGGGGTTTATTCATCCAATCAATAAATAAAGAGCTTACCATGTCTTCCAATTGACGTCTTGCCTGCTCTATCTGACCCGAATGGCCGTTGAATACAATCGTCATTCTCGAAAGATCCACTACCTCGGTTTTTGCAACCACCAACGATTCAATATTAAACCCACGCCCTGCCATAATACCCGAAACACGACTCAAAACACCCGGTTCGTTCTGAACCAAACAGTTTAACGTGTGCCGGGTCTCTGGCTCTGTATTCGAGTCTGGTGTATTGTATAAGATATTACTGACCGCATCACTCACAGAAGCTGGAGAACTCACAGGCACAGGCCCATACCGACGCCCTCGGTGGTTTTTCTTGAATCCAAGCGCGGCTGTCGATGAACCAGCCTGATTCGCCAGTGAACGACGGCTCATTACCAAAAAACCACTCGAAACCTAATCTAGATCAATCATGGCTTCTCTCTGAATAACCTTTACCATTCGATTTCTAATAAATCCCATCATATTTCTTTAATCTCTAATAGGATATTTCCCCCCTTCCTCTTTTTTTTATAAAAAAAAAAAAAAAAAAAAAAAAAATATAGTCCCCTTTATATATCAAACACAAATGGCTTTGTGACGAAAACTTGAATCATAAGAATCAATCCTGCCTATTGGTAGATCTCTTCTCTAGAGCATTCAAACACCGACACACTCGGCTTTGACCTGCTCTTTTAAAACAAGAAATAAGACCCTTCCCAGAAGCATCATTATCTTAATCTATTAAAATACCTTTTTTTATACATCATCAATAAACAAAAGAGTGAATCAGAAGATTACTAAAGATGGTTTTAAACCAGCCTATCTATCTTGTCTGTTCACAGTCTAAAAGAGGGCTGGCATCTGTGTAACGTTGAATGATGTTGATTTCTTTTGAACGCATAACGTTCTGAATCACAGCAGAATTTCTTTAAGAGTAAAAAAAAAAAAAAAAAAAAGGGGGGGAGAAGGGATTAAAGAAGCTTATCTATTAAGAGAGAAACATCATGGATTCAATTTTTGGTTTGATATTCAAAAGTACTTTAAAAAAGTTTTGGCTCGGTCCACATCAAGAAAATGGAGTAAACCCAATGGGCTTTCTATAGAAACACACAATCCTATAACACAAAACCTCCCTCCCATCCGTCCAATCGATACGGAATATGTATTCTATACTTTTGTCGTATTAAATACACATATTCAAATCTCCTCCACATCTAGCTCGACTCGCATCTTTAAACTTACATTCGATTCTATAAAACTGAACAAATAACTGTGCATATCAATTGAAAGAAATACACAAGTATTTTATAGTGAATTTCTCTCTCTCTCTCTCTCTCTCGAAATGCGTTACACTCGTAGAATCACTTGAGCCAACGTACTCTTCCCTCCCCCCCCCTTTTTTTTTTTTTCTTTCTTTCTTTCTTTAAAGCAGATAATCGTACACTGTCGATTCTTTAACACGCCCAAGTTTTTGCTTGGCTTTTCAAAAACAAAACCAAAGCAAAATTAACAAATGTTTTCAAAAGGCAGTCATCACCAAGTGTCTATGTCGGAGTGTAAATGCGGCATCTATTTTTTTTTTTTTTTTTGAGTGTTTAGTTTTAAAACAAAATGAAGCACGCAATATCAATAAATGCATCTTTATTTTATGTCTGGTAAAAGAGTAACAGAAGAAAAAAACAAAAAATAGACGATCCATCCTTTATAAATTTTCTATACAAAGTTTCTAACGTACTATTTTCTTACATCACCCTAATATGACAGCTTATTTACAAGAAAGAGCCACAGCTATCCGTGCAGTATTGACAGCCTCCAACGTATGCCAATCAGTTTTTCAACATTTGGTCGCTAACGAAACTTTGACCAAAAACGACAAATCCCCTGTTACTGGTAACTAAAGCTTTGAATTTCTCTTTTGCTTGTAGAACGAGAAAAAGATGGATAGTTTTTCTTACCATCAATATAGTGGCCGACTTTTCTGCTCAAGCTATTATCAACACCTATCTTCAAAAGCGGTTCCCTCAGGACCCGATTATTGGAGAAGAAGATTCTAAAGATCTGCAAGGGGAAGAGGGTCGTCTACTAAGAGAAAAAGTGGCCTTTTTGACCAATGGTGGATTGAAAGAAGGAGAAAAGTTGACTGAGCAACAAGTAAATACACCCCTCTCTTCTACAAAAAAAGTGGCTCACAAACACCCTATAGATTTTGGACGCCATTGACCGAGGCAACTATGCAGGAGGACCGAAGGGACGTCACTGGGCACTGGATCCTATTGATGGCACCAAGGGTTTCTTACGGGGTGGACAATACGCTGTTTGTTTGGCTTTGATTGAAAACGGTGTTGTTCAACTTGGCGTGATTGGCTGCCCTAATTTACCTTTGGATCACACGCAACCGGATGGAGAAAAAGGAAGTCTCTTTGTTGCAGTCCGTGGCGAAGGCGCGTTTCAGGTAAACAAACATTCATCCATGTGTGTACACACTAACAAAATTTTCGTCGTCTCCCATGTTTTGTTTGAACAGAGAAGCTTTTCCGATGAAAAAGAAACACGGATTCGCTTTGCTGATATCTCTTCTACAGAACAGTCTACATTCTGTGAATCCGTTGAAGCAAGTCATTCCTCTCATAGCGATGCTGGAAAGATCGCTCAACTTTTAGGCATCACCCGTACGCCTGTTCGTATGGACAGTCAAGCCAAATACTGTTCACTCTCAAGAGGTGACGCTGATATCTACCTGCGTCTTCCTACCAATAAATCTTATGTCGAAAAGATCTGGGTAAATAGATCTATATACATCCATCCATCCATGCAATTAACATTCGTTCTAAAGGATCATGCTGCAGGCAACGTTATTGCTACAGAAGCAGGTGGCAAAGTAACAGATATTCATGGGCAGTCTTTGGACTTTTCCATTGGACGCACTTTGGATAAAAACAAGGGCGTGATTGCTTCTAAAGCATCTATTCACGATCGTCTTTTACAAGCTGTTCAAAAAGTCTTGAATGTTTAATCATAATAAAAAATAAATGTCTTGGATAATGTACATGAATAAATAAACTCATTGTCAAATACAAAGAGAAATATATATATATATATATATATAAAAGAAACTAAAGTGCAATGTCGTCTTGAGAGACATAGTCAATAGATGAGTCACTTAAAGAAACGTCATCTTCTGAGCTACTCTCAAAAGACAAGCCGTCTGAAGAACCATCTTCAATGAGGGAATGGCTATGGTCTTTGAGAGATGACGTATCTGAAGAGGTATCGCCTACAGGTAATATCTCCTTGGTGAGGGAACGCTTGGGAGGAGGGCTCTGTTTGCTTATCAAAAACGAATCACTTGTCAAACTCTCTCGATAATAAGCATAAAATGAAATAGCAGCTGATGGTCCTACCAGTGGCATAAAGAAGAACAGTGTTACACCATAGTCAATACCACAGTCAAATGCAGCCCATAGGGCAAACGAGAGAGACAAGGCGGCAAAATTAATCATTGCAGTACGCGTCGTTAAGATTTGCCCTAGGTCGCCAAACGATACATTTGTAGGTAGATTTTCAGGTGCGTGGTATAACAACACGAACGAATCCCATATATGAATTCCTTGGTACCTCACCATAGCGTATACACCATAATAGATAGCCATGTTTATAAGTCCCAAATAACAGTACACCCTTTTCAATGCAGTTTGTCCCTTCAAAGCATAGAGACGGCTTTGCTCGATTCGATCACTTATCCTATCTATCTCAGAAGGGAGTTGATAAAACGTGGTAAGAACAGGAATAAGGAGCGCAACCACCACGGGAGATAACTGCCAGATTGCAATCAAGTCCTGCTCGAGCCTTGTATCTTCTTTTACTTTGGGAGAAAGAAAAAAAGCACTGGGCAATCCAAAACCGATAAAAACCGCACTGCAAATTCCATAGACTTGAGGTTGAGAGATATTCCAGTAGCTGCTCTTTCGATATCTAAGCTTTCTATAGTATGTGCTTAATGGAATCCACAACAGAGAGAACACGGCATAAATACCAAATAGATTAGCCAATATTCCATAGAAAGGAAACAACCCCAGTAGGGTTTTTCTAGAGCCATGGCGTGAGCCTTCAATAGCCATAACAATCAAGGCGGTTCCAAAAGCAGCGATCAAAAGTGTCAAGATAAACCCACCAAAGTCATCATGCAGATTGTTTTGAAAAGCGTTTACAATCGTACACAAAGTTCGATCGATTTTTGAAGAGACTCCTGAATAAACAACGCGTAAATTGCCACAAGTGTCATTGTTGGCTGGATGAAAGCACATCTCTATCATTTTTTCTGACCATGGTGTAATGGAACTTAGTATCTCTTTTGCTGTGTAATAGGTAAGTGTAGCTCCCAAAAGTACGGAAAGTATAAGATCCATTCAACCTACAAAACAATATATATATATATATATATATATAATAAAAATAAAAATAAAAAAAAAATGAAAAACTCTACTTTTAATATACTCGTCTATGGGCTCATCTTTACGTAGATGTTTCACAAGGATAATACAAACACCGCAGGTAGGGCATGTCAGAAATATGAGCTTTCATGCAACTCAAGAAAAATAACAATAAAAAAAAGTTTTTTTTTTTTTTGACCTCAGGGCTTGTATTTACATCAATTACGCTTTTTATTGATTACGGGGTATCATAATAAACTTTCTATTTTTGGGTACAATCGTAACTCCTTCCTCTTTGAAATCTAAACAATCCTCTTTACTAATACCGTCTACTGTTCGAACAGTAAGTTTAGAAAAGAAATTAACATAAAAGTTGAATATCTCCATTTCAGCCTAATTTTTTTTTTTTTTTTTTTTTTTTTGGAAAAAAAAAATGTCAATCTCTAAACTCAAGTAATGGTAACTGCTTACCAGATATATTCCCGGACACATTCTTCTACCCCATCCAAAGCTGAACTGGTCTCTTTCTTCAATTTTAGAATTGGCTAATACACTCAGTTTTTGCAAGTTGTTCATAAATCTCTCCGGCCTAAACACTTCAGGGTCTTCATAGATACTTGGATTTGAGTGCATAGAGATCGAGCTGCCCATAAGTGTTGTGTTTTTGGGGATAAAATAGCCATTCACAACTATATCTTCAGTACAATAGTGGGGTACACCAAACGCTGCTGGCGTACGAAACCTTAGAACTTCTTTTTGTACACATATAGTGTATGGAAAGTCGTCGCGGTCATCAAGAAAACTAGGCATATCACGTGAAGGGTTTCGAGCCCTCCAATCATCTAATTCTTTTATAATTCTTTCTTGAACCTCTGGGTGTTGGGAAAGTATAGGGAACATCCAGTAGAGCGTATTAGCGGTAGTTTCTGTAGCAGCTATAGATATGTCGCCTAGCTATTTGTGTAAGCAAAAAAAAAAAAAAAAAAAAAAAAAACATCAATAAAAAAAAAAGTATTATTTTACTTAGCATAACATAGATATCTTTTTCACATAATGTTCCTTTTTCTTTCATTTCGTACAAGCGCTTGACAAGGGATTGTTCTTTGCTCTCAAGTGCTACCTTTACAATTTTTTCGTAAGCTTCGTCTCTTCTTTTCACTACTGCGTTGAGCTTTTTATCATAGTTTAAAAACTTTTCTAAAAAAGCAAACATTGGAAGATAAGAGCCAATATCGCCAGCTATATCGCTATAGTGGATCACATCAGATATACTGTTTCTTATAGCTCTAAAAAGCGGGTCATGAACACTTTCAAAACGTGTTGCATAAAGAGCAGCTGAGACGGTATTTAGCGATGTTAAGAAAACTTCTTCCCATGGATCAAATGCTTCTCCACTTTCAGCTATCTTGCTTAGCCTTCGTACGGTATCTTCTGTCTCAAAAGACATTCTGTCATAAAACTTGTTAACCGACTCGGGTTTCAGCAGGTTCATAACTAAGTAAACATGGCTTAATGACTAAAACTGACGGCGTATATCTTTTAGGAATTAACCTACTTGCTGTTCTACTATTTCTCCATAAAGGACTATACTGACTAAATACAACACCTCTAAAGCAAAAAAAAAAAAAAAAGTATATATATATATAAGCGCTTATCCAACTAAAGCCAATGCATGTTCTGCCGCTTTACCTGTTATTGTCAGAATACATTTCTGTAATAAAGCGATGATACGGCCTGGAAGAAGTAACAGTGCCGCATTTTACAAAAACGTCATGTGCCAAGTATGGATCGTCTATCATGACCCATAACTGATCTCCTACATCGATTTTGTAAATTGGTCCTGTCTCTCGGTGCCATTTTTCAAGCTGTTTAAATGGAGAGCTTCTTAATGCTAACATATGGCCTATTTTATATACAATGTTAGAATAGAAATCAAAAGGCGTGTGCTTTTTTTTTTTTTTTTTAATCTCGTCTCCATAGGTGCGCTTACCAATGACAGGCCAACTAATTGAAGGTGGATAAGGTATCTCCTTTAACCCGCTTTTCCCTTCATCTTTTTCTCGAGTCAAAAAATACGCTGAGACTAGAGTCAAACTAGTAGGAACTAGGTAATATAATATATCTTTTGAAAGTTTGTTATCAAACATGTCTTGTTACAAAAAGAGAAAGAGAAGAAACTGAATAAAATCAAAGGGAAAAGACAATGTTTCTCCTTTTAAATCTGCAATTGATTTTTATTGATGTGAGTTTAATACTTTTCACCATACGTTCACGCTGGAATCATTCAGAAAAAGAAGCACATTATGTTTTCAGACAAAGCGGTTACGTTACACAACACTTCGAAACCGTGCATAGTTAAAAACAGACATTCTTTTTCCATTAAAGAATTGCACTATAGCACATGATTTTCAGGGACGCTTTACTTCAGAAAATGAACGCATTGATTTTTTCTACTGGGTCTTGGATATATAAAGAGTATCTTTGGCGGCTCTTCAATACTTATTCGCAACTCTATAGTGCATCGGAGAAGGCTTTTGACGTGTTTTTGGTGTCACACAATGATCGTATGTTACATTTAAAAGAAGGTAACCAAGTACAGAATAACAGTTACGAACCACAAAAAAGAAAAAATCACATTTCGTTAGTATAAAATTTTTCTTTTTTTTTTTTTAAAAAAAAAAGAAAAAAGAAAAACATCCCTATCTAATTATTAGAAGACATGTATCATTTAGTCAAGTGTTTGTGAGTATCTCAGTCACTTGGTATTTTGTCACTCACTACAGATTTTTGCTTTTTTAAAATAATACTGAAGGCAGCCAGTTAAAGTTTGAACTCAAAAAGTGTTGCAACGTTTGCTTTGGTTTTTATCAGGACCCTTTTGTTTTTTTTTGCTTTTTTTTTTTTTGCATTGATCTGCAGCCGCAAATCGAATTGTACAGGATTTTTTCCTGTTTCGATCAACTGGAGCCTGGTACATATTAACTTTCCTCTTTTTTTATAAACCTTCTTTTTTACTGTTTGGTTCGGCTTTGTAGTCCAATTGGGTCACTCAAAAACCTTAATGTAGAAATTGACAAAGCCCTCTTTCTTTTTTTTTTTTTTTTTGTATATAATCATCTGGCTACTTTCATAGACAACTTTATACTTTTTTTTATTAGACGTATGCTTTCATTGCTTTTCTTTCTTACACCACTACGCGTCCCCAATTCCTAGACATTCTTTTTTATTTTATTTTTTACTGCGTGAATTACGAAATAAAACGATATCCTCTTTGAATTTTCAAATGCATATATCATAAGTGGCTTACAAGTATTCCGATAAAAATAAACAATGGTAATAGTAGGTTTTTCCGAAGAAAAAAAAAAAGGCGTGCCACATAGCTAGTTGGGCATATTTTATATCACAAAACTTTTCGTTCAACTAACCGTCTTAAACTAACGTATTTGTATCTCCTTTTTCTTTTTTCTTTTTCTTTTTTTGGACACAAAATTAAGCAAACTAAGTCTCGTTAGATTGCGTCTTAAAAAGATATACACTACGATCAAAGACAAACACAAAAAACCAGGCTCCTGCTTGATTATATGGTCAATACAAAGGCCTTCTAAGGATTGTACTACGAGAAGAGTGACAAACACTTGACATTAGGTTTACACATTACTCGGTGCGGAGTATGCAAAAACAGCGCCAGGCGGCAATCGGCACTAAAGAAAGCCTCACCTCTCATTTGACAGCCTTTTATACATATACTAGGGTAAAACTTATCTGTGGTGGTTTCTGATGTTACATTTTTAAATTGTGTTTCAAGGAATCCAGAGTATGTTATTTTTATTTATACATTTAAGAGGTTCGTTGTATTATCAACTTTTAAAGTTATTTAAGTACCGGGTACAGCGGCTCTGCGTTTCTTTTGCCTAACAACATCGAAAGTCCACTTTAAATGTCATATTGCATTTACTCTATTGTTTGATCGAAATTACCATATATGTATCGAATTCATTTAAATCCTAGCTGTGCATAATTCAATCTTTATCTAGAAATCCATTTTAGTATTTTCTATGGTAATATCCCTAGAAGAAAGTACTATCTCCTTATTAAACAAGGTAGGGTCAATTAACTCAAAACACTCAATGCAACGTTTGTGCACTTTTACTGGTTTAAATATTTCAACATTCTGTTTTATTATACGCTTTGTTAACTAAAGATCTTCCTGAAAAACCCAAAAAAAATATACATTTCCCAATGACTTATAGAACTATGTTTTTAAGCAACTGCTCACAAAACTGCATACATATGTGTGTTTTCTTATAAACCAATGCAAGCGTACACAACACCAAATCAAGGTTACTTATGTAACAAGTAAGTGTTGCCGTTTTTGTAGAAAAAGAAATGCAAGGTATATTAAAGATAATTATAAACGTTTCAGTAAATTTACGTACAGAAATGACGTTGCAAGAATTTTCAAGTCTGACTGTCTTAATCTTTTAGGAACGCCCAATTCAACAATCTACTAAATAAGATCCTCGCTACCATATTCAGCGGAATAGCGTGGTCAGGTTTTTTTTTTTTTTAAAAAAAACTAGTCCACTAAAATAATTACCGGTATTTACAAACAGTCTTGTAACAGTGGAGTTTTCCAACATGTCCATTCTATTTTCACGCAGCCTTTGCACTTATCCGTGCTTTTTATTGGGCTGAGTATCATAGCAATAGGTATAATATACGTTTACGTAAAGTACATACCAGCCTACCTTATCATAGTGTAGAAGAGTAGATACTGGTGTATTTTACTTGCGAGCTCTATGATGTACAGTATCTTCTGAGATACATGTTTTATTTTTTTTGCATAAGACACATACAAATAGGCATGATCTAATTCTTCTAATTACTGGTCATCAAAGTTACTTTTTTTAATGTTTCGTCTGAAAAGCAAATAGCACGGCTCATTTATGTGCTATTACTAATGTACTTCAATTCTAGCTTTATTGTTTTTTAAAGGGTATTCTGCGGCTCGGTTCCGTGTGCTTTGTAACTGAGTTTTGTTGTATCTAAATCAGCTGTACAGGCTGGCCTGATGTCTGCTTTCAAGTCTCCAAACCGAAGTTGCCTGTAAATATGTGTAACTAACAAGAGAAAGCTAGCAAAATGTGCCAAAGAAAAGTCAAATCCGAAAACTAATAAACAAAAAAATGATACGATGATTGAACTAAAGGATTACATCTTGTCTGTAATGATGATGTGCCTTTAGATAAACTAGAAGAACTACACGATACAGATGAGCAATTTCAAGTGATACTCATTGGCCATATTTTTCCAAATCCGAGTTTACGTAACGTTTACAAAGCAGCCTGTTGTTGTAAAACATTCATTTTTTTCATTTTTTTTTTTCATTATTATTTATTCAAATATGGCTGTGTCAAAGATTGCAATAACTTCTGAAGTAGATCAATATACTTTGATTAACAAAAACAAAACACTGGCAGTGATGGTTATGACTTATGGTGCTACTATCAGCCATATACTTACACCTGATAGAACTGGTGTTATTCGCGACGTTGTGCTGGGATTTGATGACTTTGAGTCTTACAAAAAGCCCATCAACCCTTACTTTGGAGCTGTAATCGGAAGATACGCAAATCGGTAATCGCATCGAGACAAAAACAATATACTAAGGAAAAAAATGAAATAGCATCGGAAACGGTCAGCTGACAATAGAGGGTGATAATTATCAACTAGAAGTCAACAATGGGCCAAATGCGCTGCATGGTGGCAGAGAGGGTTTTGATAAAAGACTTTGGTCTGCTACAGTAGTATCGGAAGAGCCAGCTTCAGTTCGTCTCGAGATTGTTTCCCCTGATGGCGACCAAGGATATCCTGGCACTCTTGAAGTACAAGTGACCTATACTGTTACTGACCAAGACGAACTTTCGATTGAATATAGTGCCACTACGGATAAAGAAACGGTAGTTAATCTAACCAATCATTCGTACTTCAACCTGTCTGGTGTTGAGCTGAACCCCAAAATATTGGACCACCGTGTAATAATGACAGACCAGGTCAAGGGTGTGTTAAGCTGTGACGAAAATTGTCTGCCTACTGGAGAGGTTTTTAGCTGGTCTCAGGTGCCATGGATGAACTTCTCAGTAAGTAAAAGTGCTTTGTAAATTCTCTTTAATAACTGAACGCTTTTGTGTTCTTAAAAAAAAGGGAAGTAACGCTGAAGCTACTATTGGCGCACGACTAGAACATGTACAGGGAACTCGAGGTTATGACCACCCTTACGTTATTCACAAAGATTACAGAATTAACACTTCAGAGCTACCTCTTCAACATGCTGTTACTGCTTACTCTCCAGAGTCTGGTATTGAGCTTGATTTTTCAACCACTGAGCCTGCTTTTCAATTTTATTCAGGCGGATGGATTGTAGATGAGGGATTAGAAGCTAAAAAGACCCAAAACAAAGTTAAACTGGGCCCCAGCTCGGGATTCTGCCTTGAAGCCTCTCGTAACCCAGACTCACCTAACAAACCCGATTGGCGTACTAGTGTTTTGCTTCAAAAAGATGCTACCTATGGTTCAAAGACAGTCTATGCTTTTCATGCTCGTGTATAATAGTCTTTATTTTAAAAATTTCGAATATAAGGATCAAAATACAACTGTCCTGTGCAAGAAAAAAAAAGGCTAACACCCAAAATGCATAAAAACTGTTTGATGCCTCCTGTTTCTTTTTTTGGTTTTCCTTGGCTCAACCAAACTTCTAATGCCACAGAAGCACCTTGAACAATAAAAAACAAGAGATTCTCCAGAGTTATTTTTCTAAAAACGCTCATGACAATCATTTCGTGAAATATACCACTTAATACAAAGGCCTGCATACCAAGTACATACTTATTCCTAAATACGCTCGAAGCTCTAGGTTGACTAACCACTTTTTTTTGTGAATCTGGTTGTTGTAGGCCATTGGATCTCAAAAATACCTGCCCGTGGAGTACTTTTCGAACTGCGCCGTTCCATCGACTATCTCAATATAAATAATAAATAAGTAGGCCTCTATACATTTTTTTTTCTTGTTTACCTCCAAAAGTCTTTAGGACTAGTCGCTAAAAAAGGCGATTCAAACATCCTTATCATGTTGATTCCAAGGCATGCCTGCGCTAAACCCAAAGCGATATCTAGTATACTTAACGCGCAAAACATCTTGGTTCCATACAAAAATGTACAGCACAAGTTGACGGGATGAAAACAAGGGTGATATATAGGTGGGGAGCTTCTATAGGACAAAAGAGGGTCAACAACAAGAGGTATAATTGAAAACTTTAGTGCTCCAAAGCAACACTTGGCGACTCCATTGGACCTAACTTCGGTAGGCGGCAGTTTTGTTGGCTCAGCAGTAACATAAAGTAGGTTTTCAAAGATGTTAATCCAGGATAACTCATGTAATGGCATACGAGTATAGAACAAAGCATAAAACCATGGCACCCCCAAATACAGAACGTTGATTGGTGGGTTGGGGGAAACAAAAAAAAGTGGGAACAGGGCACGGGTAACAAAGATGAATGTGAAAAGCTGCTTTGAATTTAAAAGTAGCAGCTTTTTGTTTTTCAGCAAAGCAATATCCAATACCATCGAAAGCGCATAAAGAAAAGTCAACTGTATGTGCGGCAGAACAATTGCTGGGGGCAATGCTATATCTATTAGAGGCGATTGTAGATACTTGTCGTTCATTAGGAAATTAAAGAAAAAATAAAGAAAAGTGTTGAGTTGTGATAATAAACTAACAAGATAAGAGTGTTTGTTTTTGGTGTATTTGTTGCGAAGGTTTTATACTAAAGAGAAGCTTTTTTGAATTAAAAAAGTATCCGTGCCAGTTCTACAAACGCGGAAGTTATACTTTCTTGTGTATCCAAAAAATCCTGTCGTATGTTATTTAGTATTTCTTTTTGATAAACGTCTTTATACTTATCATTAGAGTCTCAGTACAAAACATTGTTCCGCTTCTTATAGCAGCACACAAGGTTTTAAATAAGCTAGTTTGAATTGACCTTGCAACAACCAAATAAACACTAGCTTTTACCTAGAAGTCGGGAAATACCCACAAATCTTTATGAGACAACAATGAGAAAGCAGGTTTTTTTAAAGCATGAGATTTCTTGAAAATCTCTAGATCTCACCGACAAATACCCATAAATGCTGTATTTAGGATTATTGCTTTTTACAACAAGAGGGAAATAAAACTGTTATTTAAATTAAAAAACGGCTATCAGTACATTAAGCTGTTGATTCCTAGGACTAATTTTAGTAGGCCATTCTTTGGTTTGAACCTCGCCTTTGATTACACCCATGCTTATGGCTGTACTAAGAAACAGCTAATTTTTCATTTGTTTGTAACAGAAGCTTTATAAGATGAGCGAAAACGAATACTACCAGCAAATTTTTATAGTGTACTCGGTTTTTAATTCATAGGATTAATAAAGTGTTAAAGATGACATGGCAATTTGAAAAAGCATAGCAAGATTGAGCCAGACTCGAAAATTGGATGGTTTTTGCTTGATATTCGTTTTGGCCTTTTTATATATTTTTTTTTCTAGTCGCGAAGCTAAGACAGAAGATAGTTGCCGGTTACATTCAATGATAATAAAGTACATACACGCACAAGGAAAACTTTTAGTAAGAGATAGTGATGTACTACCATAGTACTGCTGAGCCTTAAGTACTACCGTAGTCTTTGTGAATACTCTCAGCTACTAGTTGAGCATTGATGTAAGACAACCACGACTAATACAGTGTTTCCAAAGCTGATGACGTATGCTGTTTACAGCATGTATTATCGAGCGCGATATTCATTGCGAATGCACTGTACACAAGTTCCAAACACAAAGGACGCCTTTAATTTTTCACAATAAAGTAAATCATATTGGACTAAAAACGAGATGTGCTTTTGGTTTAAAAACAATCAGAATGGTATTTTTTGCAACATTGAATAGTTTGTCGCTTATAATGAAGGAGTGCTGTATAGTAGTTTGTAGTATTTCAAACTTTCTCAGTACTATCGTTTAAATACATAATATTACCGTTTAAACAAACGGTTTTTTTTCGCTACGACAATGAGCATACCTGATAATACTAATATAATGAAAGCGAGATATAATACATCAATAATAACCTTGCCGAAGCAGTGTAATACAGTGCTTCCACTCTCAAATTACCAGATGTTCGAAAAGTTCACTTACCTTTACAAAAAAAAATCGCAAATATTTTTGACAACTACATGATCTCATTCTTGAAAATCAATTGACCACTTTCTGTTCAAAATATATTTTTAGAAAGTGATCGAATTTGTCAGATGAAATAATGGATCGGTAAGAAAATCAGATGCTTTTTTTTAAAGATTTATTAATAATGTCTTCTCTGCTGTTTTGTGGAAAAGACCTTTTTAAAACACTGAACAAATAGTTGTCGAAAGCTTGTGGACTTTTCAAAGAGCTGGCAAATTGAAAGTGGAATCTATGTAAGTAGGTTTGTATTTTATATTGGTGAGTAACATAATTTTTTCAGATCTACTGCTAGCTACAAAATATAAAACCCGAAGAGACAAGTAAGCACAAGCAAGTATATACACTAGGTATGCCTAAGTACACTTTTTGCTAAAATAATGTCGCAATAAGAAAAATCTGTACTTTTTTAATGCAATAATTAAGTTTGGCTAGGTGAGACTTTTTTTTAAAATTAGTTGTTCTGCAGAAGATATTAAAAAATACGAAAAGAAAATCGAAGACTTTGGTTCTTTTGAATTCTTTTACAATACGGATCTCAATAATTGCTTCAAAGCAGGGAATTCATAGCAACCCGCTGACATATTGCACATACTTACAATCTTGTGATGTGCCAGATAAAAATTTAAAGATATACATGGTCTGTATTCGTATTTTACACGTCTTTTTCTACAATGGCACCTAAATTATACGAAAATACCAAATACAAGACTAAAATATGTAGATAGCCTCTTAAATTCAATAGAAATAACAGAGTTACTTGCCAGATAATCGCATTATATTGATATCTTTTAAGACATTGATTTGAAAGAGTAACAGTATATGCCTCTCAGCTACGGAATTTCATCACTTTAAACCCAGTGTCTATCTCTTCAAAAATTTTGTGGCTATACAGATCCAGTAAGTTGGTATATGCGCTTTTAGTCATGCTATAGAAAAGTTTTTAAAGTTTACTTTCAGGCCAGCGCAGACACAAAATATAGTTTTTACTATCTTGTACTTTGATGTGTTGTGGTTTTAAAAGTGGATTGGAGGTAAAAGTCTTACTACAGACACCATACACAGCCTTTTTTTTTCATAATTATGCCCGGTAGTCCGCACCGTTTTTGAATTCAAAGCTGTGTTTACATCACCTAAAGAGATTTTCAGGGTTTGTTTTACTGTGAAAGCATAAGTACACAATACCTATTATACAACTGGTTGTAATTATTGTGCTAAGCACCTACTGCAAGTTTTTTTATTGTTTAAAAGTAGACAAAGTGTACAACATAGAAGGTAAAACAGAGAAGCGTACGTAATAAACTTTCTTTTTTAAGTTTACTTTATACTCCGAGCATTCTTTTTTTTTTTTTTTTTTTTTTTTTTTGTATATTTCTTCATTTTATCAAATAAACATATACTAAAGTTTATGTTTCGGCGTGTGGCAATTGCTTTGAGTACAATTACATTAATACCAATGTCCACTGCTTATTCCCAAGGAAAGACTCAAACGCATCATGATGGCGGCAAGTTTAAAAATCCCTGGCCATCTTTTATCTCTTATGGTTGGACTGATGCAATCAAAATGGGATTCTCTTTAGAATCCAATAGACCACAGGCAGACATAAAAGAAAAAAAGATACCTGTACCTGTGAAAATGAACTGGGAATTGATTCATAAGTCTGAAAAAGAATCAATCAGAGCAACTTGGCTTGGGCAGTAAAGAGATCTACATATATAAATATAGATATTGACTGTGCTTTATTTAATATAGCGCTTGTGTACTTGTACAAATAAATGGTTTTAACATTTTGTTGGATCCTATTTTCTCAGAAAGGTACGCTTGAATTTGCAAAATTGTCTTGTATTTATTCAATTTTGTTGACTAGATGCTCGCCTGTTCAGTTTGCTGGTCCAAAACGATACAGTGAGCTGCCGTGTCAGTTGAAGGAGCTACCGCGTATCGATGCTGTGGTTATTTCTCATAACCAGTAAGTATCTATATTAGTACATCTGCTTAAAGTAACACAATGTTAGCTATGACCACTTGGACGTAGATACAGTCCAAAAGTTAAGCGAGCTACATCCCAACTGTAAATTCTATGTACCTTTAGGTAACAAGCCATGGTTCACGATCAAAGACAAAGAGAACAAAGTAATCGAACTTGACTGGTGGGAGGAGTCTATGCTAGAAAACCAAGTTCGTCTGACATGTACACCCTGTCAGCATTTTACTGGAAGAGGCCTATTTGATAGGAACAAGACTCTTTGGGCCTCCTGGTGTATTGAAGGTGTGACAGACAACGTGACTCGAGGCAAAGTGTTTTTTGGAGGGTAAGAGGACATTTGTAGGTCACTATTAATTTTTACTATAGTGATACAGGCTACCGATCTATCCCACAGGATACCCCACCAGAGCAACAGTATGATCTCACGTTTTTGGATAAGCTTCCTTTTTGTCCAGCTTTTAAAGGTAAAAAAAAAAAAAAAACACACATACAGAATATGGGCATATAGACTAACAGTATGTTAGAAATTGGAGAAAAGTTTGGTGGATTTGACCTGGCATTAATTCCTATTGGTGCTTACTCCCCTCGATGGTTCATGTCGCCCATACATTGTTGCCCTGAAGATGCGATTAGGGTCCATCAAGATGTGAAAAGCAAGAAATCAGTAAGTAAAATCACAAATATCCTGTTGGCTTAGCTGACTAACACATGGTCTATAAAAACAACTAAGATTGGCATCCATTGGGGCACATTTGTATTGACGGATGAATCTGTTTATGATCCACCCGAAAGACTGGAAAAGGCTTCTAAAGATATGGGCTTGGGTGAAAAAGAGTTTGATGTGGTCCAATTGGGCGAGACCTTTGTGACCCAAATCCAATGATTGGGCCATAAGATCTTAATTACGTAGACTAAAGATAGATTAATGCAGTCTACATTTCTTGTTTTTTTTTTTCTTCTTTCTTTTTGTTTTGTTTTGTAAATAAACGGAAAAATAAAAATGAGTAAATCTCCGGCATTGTCTTCAAGGGATGGACCTATTCTCCAAGCAGAGTCTCCAGACCCTAGTATCATTCAAGCTAAATGTCTCCAGCCAGGGTAAACAAAGCCGTTTGACGTCCATTTGATTTAACCAACGCTTCTTTAAATAACCAAAAAAAAAAAAAAAAAAAAAACAGACGTGATTACAGATCACAGACCTGGAAGAACGGGTTAGGAACTACAGAGGAGATAGCTATCTACCCCCAGAAAAGGACTTTAAGAACGATGAGTTTTTTTGGAGATTAAGTTTAAACACTATAAAAAGCGATTGTAACTTTTCTTTGTTTCCTGGCTACAAATGGTAAACTCTATAAACAGAAAAACATACAAAACAAATAAACACACAAAAAATAGAGTTGTTTATAGCTAGGGTATACAAAGTTGATATTATGATGTATTGACTTTTTTGTGTTGTTGTTTAGTACCAACATTATTCTTCCCACCGAAGACAAGAACTCTTCTTTTTCAATTTCTCACGGTGAATCTGCTACCAAAGTAAACAGCCTGTTTCCTTATACTTGGCAAGGCGAATGGTAAATAAAAAAAGAACATGTATATAAAAACTCCAGAGACTGATACAGTATACACTGAAAAATCATTGAACGATAGGAAAACCAGCTGTAAAGTTGGTAATCCGCCCATCAGTACGCTTCAGTTCATGCTCAAGCAAGATGCGGGAAAAGTTCAAATACGAATCGAAAATATCGGTTCTTATGGATCCGATAATCAGGGCGATATAGACTCTGGAAAAAACATGTTATTCGGTGCTTTTGCCCTTGTTTATGTAGTTGATGGATTTGTAGATATTGTTTTGGATGAAAATCACGCCCATGGACAGAGTTTCCACTTGACGGCAGGTGAAACGTTGATGATGGAAAGAGATGAAGACGCTTCACCAACGAGTTTATTATTAAATGCAACTAATGAGGCTGGACAAGTAGGAAAGAGTGGTATAGGTATAAATTGAAACCGTGAAAACACCAACAGTTCCTAATCTCTTAGTTTTCTTTTATAAACATTTATTGCTGTGAGCAGAGTCTACTGTGGTTATTATTCAAATAGAAGAAGGAAAGACCTTTGGTGGTGTGTTAAATAAGGATTGCGAATTATCGCCACCTATAAACTACGAGGGAATTGTTCCTAGCCAACGTCGTCCCCTCAATCGCCGCCCAAGCTTACTTGTTTCTATGAAAAAGCCTTCAGAGAACGATGTACATTCAGAAGAAGAGGACAGGCGTATTTCCATTCTCTCTCTTGCTGATGAAGGTCCTATTGAAGAGCAGCAACAGCTGCAACAAAGAAGAAGTAGTATCGGGCGCCGTGACAGTCTTGCAGGAATTTCTTTTGATCCAAGTATTGTTTATCACCCTCCCTCTATGGCCCTTTCCCACCAAGACACAGATTTACCCCCACCAGTAACCAGAGAAAAACTTGAGGTGAACGAATTTCCTTTAGGAACTATTCGAACGGCTTGGATCAAAATTATGACACAGGGTCTTGGTGAATGGGTTAAGCTTCCCGTGATTGTCTGTCGTGGTAAAGAAGATGGGTAGGTCTAAACAAACAATCTATCGTCAGTTCATGCTGCTCAGTGCGCTTTTTTTTTTTTTTTTTTTTTTTTTTTTTTTAGTCCTGTGGTTGGTTTAACAGCAGCAGTACACGGAAATGAGTTAAATGGCGTTCCGTGTATTCACAAGTAAGAAAAAGCCAAAGGAGTTAAAGGGATGCTGTTTATTCACATGACTGTGTGGCGAATTTTTTTTTTCTAGAGTTATTTCGAAAATTGATGTTGAGCATCTTAAAGGTACTCTGGTGGCTGTACCATGTGTTAATGTATGGGGATATCTCAAATTTGAACGTGAATTTGCAGACGGACGTGACTTGAATAGACAATTTCCTGGAAAAGAGGATGGTTATTCTTCTCAGGTGTTTTGTTATCATTTGATGAACAAGATTATGTCTCAATTCAATTATATGATTGACTTACATACTGCAAGCTTTGGCCGGCTAAACTCTTATTATGTAAGAGCAGATATGGTAAGTCAAAGGCTTTTTTTTTTGTATGCGTACAATGTTTTCACATGTTATCTAGAACGATACCGCAGGAGCTATCATGGCAAAGTTGCAGCAGCCTCAGGTTATTTTACATAATTCAGGACAGGATGGTACCTTGAGATCTGCTGCTGCTGCACGTGGTATCAAAGCCATTACGGTTGAGATAGGAAATCCTCAGACTTTCCAAGATAGATTTGTTCAAGTAAGGTTTATGGCATACTTTGAATTTATCTAACTTTATTTTTCTAGTGGTCTTATATGGGCATTATGCGTATATTGGATCACTTTGAGATGTTTCCTTTATCAAACGTTATGGAAAATATAGAAGACGAGGACAACGAAGAGGAGTTGGGCCCCTCGCATACTATTCTATGTTCAAGGGGGTTCTGGGTAAGTGGATCAGCTTAAAGAAAGTATTTGTTTTGGAAAATATTGACCCTGAGGTGTAGATTTACACAAAGACCGGTGGTATATTGGAGGTTTATCCTGGCGTAAACACTTTAATTAGAAAAGGCGAAATAATAGCAAGAATCAAAAACATGTTTGGAAATATTATTGAGGAGTACTTTGCCCCATGTACTGGTATTGTTATTGGAAGAAGCTCTAACCCTGTTGCTATGGCTGGGGATCGTATCGTTCATTTGGGTGTAATAAAAAAGACAGGGGAAGTTTTGGCTAAAGCGGCAAAAGAAAACTACTAAAAAAAAAAAAACTGGATTAAAAAATAAATCAATACCTTCGCTTGAACTCTGATCTGTTGGCCTTTTTCCGTGTTGTATCTTTCCCCAAAGATAAAAACGCCTTTTAAACTTTGTATTTTCCGAGTAGCAAGATTGAATATCCGCAGCGATACATGTAGTAAGAATGACTTGTGCCAACTTTCTCTTTTCTGCTTTAAAGATTCATGTTAAAGTTGTCTACGGACCTTGCATTTTGCCAGAATACCACTCATAAAGCCATATGGCTAACCAAACTAAAAGTGCAACGGCCGTCAATTGTAAAAGATATCAGAGCGTTTTTTGTTTGGTGTATGTTTAATAAGTAATCTAGAAGATAAAAATGGCAGCATATAGCTTGTGGGATACTCTGTATAGTTGGAGCGGCCTTTTTTTTTGGGGGGGGAATAAGCACCTTTATTATTTAGCTTATCTGATGTACTGACTTTTGAATAAATGTCTATGTCCCAATAAATTCACAAAGCTGGTAGAGACATAGACAACAAAACATACTAGTTTAAGACTATAAAATGTTAAAGGGAATATTGTAATGCCCATTGCTTTTTTACTCTTGGCTGTACATAAGATATCGTAAAACTTATTTGCCAATACAAAAAAAAAAAAAAAAAAAAAACATTGGGGTGAGTGGACCTTAACAAAGCAGTAGTCACAACAGCGAGAAGAAAGTATATGTGGACGATAACCATTCACTTTAATGATTCAAACTGTACGTAGTACGTGCTAGGATATGTCCCGCTCGCTGTAAGGGAAAAGAAGTAGTCCATTGTTTACAAATCTTCCACCCCGGCTAAACAAAGTCTCTCGGAATAAAGTTATTCGTTAGGGTAAATGTAATAACTGTGGCATTCTTATATCATAATTATTGGAACATGCTCTCACTAATCTATCAAATGCGTGTTTTTCAATGAAACCACCCATTAAAAACAAAAAGCGCGTCTGTTAGGCGATTCTAAATCCAAGCTGCTGACACATCCTATTAATAATATTAAAAGCAACGATACATGCTCTCAATGCTATCCAATCGATAGAAAGATTGGTAAGATTAAAAAAAATCCCGCCAATGACACTTGCTTTTTGTTTTTATTTCCTCAAGCAAGGCAAATTTAAATTCAACTACCGTCATGCTGTCATCATCGCTTGAATTTAGCGGGAAAAAGTAATAAAATAGATTTAAACAAGGTTTTTTCTTTTCTTTTCTTTACCTTTTTTTTTTTTTAGAAAAAAAACCAGAAAAATGTCCGTTCTTGAACAACTTAAGCAATATACCACCATTGTTGCCGATACCGGTGACTTTGAATGTAAGTAACAGATAAAGCATAGAGGGTTGAAGACTAAAGATGAACGATCTCTGTAGCTATCGATCAATACAAACCCCAAGATGCCACTACCAACCCTTCTTTGATCTTGGCTGCCTCTCAAAAGGAACAGTATGCCCGTTTGATTGACGAAGCCATCTCTTATGCCAAGTCTAAAGCGTAAGTTTTTGTTTGTTTTTATTTTTGTTTTTCAAGAGATAAGACGCGTTTCAGACAAAACCTAAATTGAACTTGTACTTTTATATACAGTTCTGGTGAAGAACAAGTTGTTTTGGCTATGGATAAGCTTTTGGTAAACTTTGGTTCTGAAATCTTGAAGATTGTACCTGGCCGTGTCTCCACTGAAGTAGATGCCCGTCTCTCTTTTGATGTCCAAGGCACTGTCAACAAGGCTTTGACATTGATTAAGCTTTACGAAGAAAACGGTATTAACAAGGATCGTATTTTGATCAAGATTGCTTCTACCTATGAAGGTATTCAAGCTGCTCACATTTTGGAAACCGAACACGGTATCCACTGTAACTTGACCTTGTTGTTCGGTTTTGCTCAAGCTGTTGCCTGTGCCGAAGCTGGTGTCACCTTGATCTCTCCCTTTGTCGGCCGTATTTTGGATTGGTACAAGAAGGCCACTGGTGAAAGCTACGACGCTGCTTCAGATCCTGGTGTCAAGTCTGTCAGCAAGATTTACGAATACTACAAGAAGTTCGGTTACAAGACCATTGTAATGGGTGCTTCTTTCCGTAACACAGGTGAAATTGAACAATTGGCTGGCTGCGATTTCTTGACCATCTCCCCAGCATTGTTGGCTGAGCTGCAAAAGGACAACAAGAAGCTCGAACGCAAGTTGAACCCTGATAACGCTTCTTCTCTTGAAAAGGTCTCTTTCTTCAAGAACGAAAAGGCCTTCCGTTGGGAAATGAATCAAGACGCTATGGCTACCGAAAAGTTGTCAGAAGGTATCCGTAACTTTGCCAAGGATGGCGCTAAGCTTGAAGATATGTTGAAGGAAAAGCTTTTGTAAATAATTATATAAAATAAAAAGGAATAATTTCTTTGTACAAAACAAGGTCTATTTTTTTTTTTTTTTTTTTTTTGAAATTTTGAGCGATTTTTCGCAAAAAAGATTAAATTTATTATTAAACGATTAAGGTGTAGAATATAAAGTTTGTTAATACATTAAACCGGCCTCGGCAAAGTTATAGTTGTCAGCCAACACACGTACATAGGTGTTCACGTTGGATAAGTTGGGTCCTGAAGGTGGGGCGCCAGGAATGCCTTCCCCTTGATTAATAAGACGCTCTTCGTCAATAACCACACTGCCTTTTCCTTTCTTGTTGCGCACTACATTAGCGCTACGATGACTAGAGAAAATGTCCAAGGCTTTCAGATCTGCCTGTTCTTTCTCTGTAATGCCCAAATCATCCTCGGGTAACCAGACAGTAGGTTTGGGAGCAAAAGTAGAAGGATGCATATAAAATTCAGATTCGTAAAGCGAGCGAGCTGTGACCTCAGCACCCAGACCTTTTACCTCATGTTCACGTAAGCTCTCCAGAAGATGATGGCGTGCCTCAAAAGCACCCAGTGGAGAACGGTTGGCGCTGAGTTTGTGTTGAGGTTCTTGAGCTGTCTCTTCTTCAGATCGGCTAAAGTCAGCCTTGGGTCGGGCAGGAGTTTCTCCTTCAACTGGGCTGGCACGGTCTTTGGTAGATTGGGTTGGGTCTTCTTCAGTTGGGTTGGTGCTGGGTTGGGCTGGGATTTCTTCGGTTGAGTTTGTACGAACTTTGGATTGAGATGTATCTCCTTTGGCTGAGTTAGTGCCGACTTTGGTAATGGCAGATTGAGCGTGTTGGGTGGTATCTTCACCTCCTTGTTTGTTACCAAACATTGAGACAGGCAAGTACTTGAACAAAGGCTTAAACGCTCTGTCATAATAAAACAGGGCAAAAGCAGTACAAATCATGGTGATAATCATCAAAGCCATCTGCCCCATTGCATCCTTTCGAACAGCAAACAAACCGATCAATGTCAATTGAGATACAAACAAACCGATGTAGATGTGCCTGATGGCACGAGGGAAAGCACGACCTCCGGTTTCATAACTCATCTCATAAACGTACAGGAACTGGTAAAGATAGACAAAGTAATGAAGACAGAAGAAAAGCAAGACAAAGGGAAGAATAAGAGGAGCGATCACACCATATTCCAATCCTAAAAATCAAAATAAGATTACTGTTGTCTTTTTTTTTTTTTTTTTTTGGGAGAAAACTTACCAAGAATGAAAATCACGGTCTTTGTAGGAATCAAGGTACCCAAATTGACATTAGGGCAGCTGTTTTTTTGGTTGTAGATATCTCTAGGGGTGGTGGAGAAGATAGGCATGACATAAGACAGGATAAAAGGCACAAGCTGAGCAATGGCTTGACCCGACTGATTTGTGGATTGCAACATGACAAAAGTAATGAAGAAAGTAGACGCTTGAGGCAAGTTGACGGAAAGTATGTCAATGATACCAAAAGGACTTTGAATGAGGTTTTTCAGCTCATTTACCATACTAAAGAAACCAGCAGAGATGGTAGAAACGAGAACAACGTCGATAAACTAAACAGGAAAGAGGTGAGATTTTTAAAGCGGCATAACAAAGTATATACAAGACACGTACCTGAAAAAAGAAGAACTTGTGAAGAACCGAGAGCTCGACAAAAGAGTGCTGGGGAATACCTTCGCTCTTGGAGAGGAAGGTAAACACGACTGGTACAAGAGAGATCAAGATTGACAAAGCGACAGCAGGCAAGATACCTTGAATGATACCCACCGCTGTCTTACCAAGCAAGTTGACTGCACTTAAAAAAGGAAGAATCTGCGATAGCTTTTCCAAGTTGGCTACGGCCTGCACAAAGACGACAGGGACAGCCCAGAAGATGATGATGATAGTAGTCAAGACGATACTGATAAACTTTCGTACGAGGCGTTCAAAAGACTTGATGTTCATGTTTTCCCAGATGACATCCGAAGGTGCAATGGCAATATTGCGAGGTGCCATATGCATCGACTTTTCATGAATCAAGGATTGGCCGGCCATATGGGCTGCCAGCTGGTTGTAGAACTCGATGAAAGCAGAGTTTGACTGGCCAAGCTGAGAAGCGTCGTTTTGTTTTTCTTGAATTTCCACGTTCAACTCTTTGATACGTTGGTGATAAAAATTGATAGTGTCTACCTTATGGCCAACGCAGGGGAGAGGGATCGGCAGCTTGCTTTCACGGTGGGTTGGGCGAAGCTTTTCAGGAATCGTGGAACGGTCAGCCTCTTCGCTTTTGTCAAGGTCGCCTTGTTTGAGATGGTGTTTGTAAGTGGCCAAGATAGCTTTTGTGACAGCTGTTTCTAACTTTGAAACAGCCTTATCGCGTTCAAGAACAAGATCGGGAAGATCGTCTAATTTTCTATTTGTGGGTCAGGTTAGTGTTGCTAGCTAGGGTCAATGCATTCGTTACCTGTTGAGCCAAATACGACGTACGCCGCCGGGAAAGTGGCTAAAGAGCTTTTCAAGTTCTTCCACGCTGTTGTTTTCTTTAGGAATAGAAGGTATAAAGATCGTACGGGCTGTGACTGTGTTGGCGTACTCAGGGCTCAACAAGAATCTTTTTCTCAACTCAATGTAAATACGTGTTTCTCTAAATGTGTAGTACCAAACCAAAGCTACCATGTTTATGGTTAGGGTATTGTTGGCTCTGTTTGTTGAAGTTTACCTGACAAAAGGATAGCCAAGATACAATTAGCCCATAAGCGCGAGCTGTCAGTGACGTTACCCATAGTGAGATAGTTAAGTCCTTCTAGGTTGCCTTGGTTGATAGTGATGATAGGAAATAAAATTGGAATGGCGAATAAAGAATAAATGGCAAATGTCACCATGCCCATACGAAGAAGCTTCAGAACCATGAACCGATCCAGGCCCATGCTTTTGATTAGATCTTCATCTGGTATTTTTAACAGTGCAAATATCCATTTTAGATAGCCGTCTGGCAATGGAGGGGGTCGTCTCCTAAAGAAAGGTTAGTGTCCTGCCTGAACGCTTTGCTGACGGTTACTCTTGGCTGACTGTATATGATCTCGGCGAGTATGTCTGAGGCCTTTTTGTTCTCAAGATATTAAAGACAGTGAAAAAAGCAACCCCTAGGGCTGCATTAAACCATAAGGCAGACACAAAAGTACTGGCCGAGGCACTAGCACTGATATGTATCCATGTTAGTTTACTGAGACGAAATGTGTCTGTGGGGCTCTTTACTTGACTTGATCGTCTCTACTATCTGTACCGCTCATTCAAAAACAAGAATTAAAAAGTCGGTCTGAAAGAAGAAAAAAGGAACAAAAGTCTTTCAGAAAAAAAAAATTTTGAGTGTTAATGTATCCTGTTTCAATCCCAGACGTTTTTTATTTGTATCACACACACGCCCACGGTCTATCTCGCTTTTCACCCATTGAATCATCTATCCATAAGCTATCATGGATACGTCATAAGTGCCAACGAGGTGCTTTGATCCAACAAGATATTCTTCTGTAAGGACAAACGTAGACTAGGCCGTTTTGCAAAGGTGTTTTTATGCCTGTTTTAATTAACCGTTTATATTGAATCATTTGTCGATCTGAGGGCACTTTTTTCTGATTTGTATCTCTCGTGTAACCTCTGCTGCTTGTATCTCTAATATGGCACCCTCCGGTCTCCAGGCGAAACAAGATGAGACGGAGAGCAAACGTTCGTAGCACAGACATAATCAGTCTAATGCACTCAACCGCCCAAAAATTTCTTTTTTAGAGTTTCACAGCGAACCTTTTTTTTTTCATTCTTTCTCTATTTAAGAGTTTTCCTAAATCATGACAAGAGTTAGTGCACTTGGCAATCCCAATTCGACTGTGTTTATATTTATAGAAATTATTGGCTTTGTTATATAGGTATTGTTCCATCCTTACTATTCTCCTTTCACAATCGGCTATTCAATCCAAATCTTACTAGCCACTTCCGGTTTATTTACTTTGTGTATAGATCAGTACGAATCAATAGAAAATAGCATCCAAGGGAGAAAAATGTTTATGCCCAAAAAAAAAAAAAAAAAAACCCCAATACAAAACAGATATACAAAAGACACACGTACATCGTCCTCTGCCAAGACACCTCATATCACCGCTCGTATATAAAACAATACCTCCGATATGTCTTTTGACATTCAAAGCGGATTCTTGCCATCCACAGGACGGCTACTTGTATGTACCACTGTTCATTGGCGCATAGATTTGTTTCCTTTTGACATCTAAATCCCAATGCGCATAAAAGTGTAAGTAAAGAAAACCACACTCTTCTTTATTCTACACTAACGACACCATTATTCCCAAGAAGCGGAAGCCTATGAAGTTTCATGGTTGTCAAAAGTATGACGAAATGAGAAAAAAAAAAAAGAGGGGGGAACTTTTACTCATTATCAGCATATAAATAGTACTTGTACGTCTTTGAATAGCAACACAGTCAATTGTGGTTCATATAGTGTCTACCCATAGAGCCTATGACTAAAGAAGAGCATATGACTACGATAGGAATGAGCTTATAAGAAATTGATGTCACTATTTTATTTTTTTTAGTGGGATTTTCGCAAATTCTATGTCAATTTCGTATATCTTGTCTATAGCAGGAAATTCAAGATTGGCGTTTTTTTTTTTTTTTTGTGATTATAGAAAGATAGGATTAAGTTTGCATTTCTTTTTTTCCTTTCGCCCTGTTTACTACGGGTCATGTTACGTTGACTTTTTCGTAGTTTTGGTGCTCTCTTCCATCATTGCACTAAATTTCGGAGACACTGAACTTGGCAAGGGTCATAGTCGAATGTATCCTTCTTACAAAATGTGAGATCCGCTCTTGTTTACTTTATAGGAACGGTTTGGTTTTTAATACCGCCAACCTGACGGATACTATCTTGTATACGAGATAATGTTTGTCTAAAGGCCAAGTCTGATTTTTTTTTTTTTTTTAACCGTGAATCTCGAGAAGCGTTGCTGAATCCTCATGTCAGCTGCTACCATTTTTCTATGCTTTCTTTTTATGTATCTTTTGTACTATTCTCGCGAATACCCCTATTGAGCCTGTAAAGCAAATCTTTAACTATAACCACACCATAGGTTCAGAGTTATACATGCTATAGACCGAATTAAAGACCAAGGTTGTTTTGTGAGGGTTTTTACTTTTAATACTACATTTTTATAGAACTGAACAAAAGAGACAAAGTCTACGTTGGGAAAAAAAACCAAAAAAGATATGTTTGTCTACACAGTTCTTTTGTTTCGACACTCCTTGATGGGATATACTTCACTCTCATATAAGTATCATTCGTCGGTCTTTTTTTTAGATACAAGTCTTTATAGTGGTGGTAGCCTAGAAAGAAGTTTCTTTCGGTGTAAATGCTACGGCACTGTTCTTTTTTTTTTTTTTTTCACAGGGCTTCAGAAAGTTTTATATTACTTTTCACCGGCTTCAGCTATTTGTCCAGTAATCTTTCTGTTAGTAAAAAAAGAAAAGTGCAGCTGGTATAGCCGTTTGGTAGCTATTTCGTTTATTATTGCACTGTCTGACCGTTTCAGATTAGATTATTTCAACAGCGATAGGTATTGAAAGACTACTATAAAAAGCATTATATAAAGTCTAGAGAGCTCTGAAGATACCAACCGTACACACGATTTTTGTCCTGGCTGTATTTACTAGCCTCTTTTTTTTTTTTTTTGATTGATTTTTCTATGAACAATTAATTTAGTCTCCTCATTTTCAACCATTACAAATTCCACTCCTGTTTTTTCTGTCTCTTATTAGAGTTTAGGCTATCGCCAATAATAGAAACTAGAGGTGCTAAATAAAACACTAAGCGGCTCTAAATAGCTTTATGTCTTGTCAAAACATGTTGACATTTTGAAAGTAGTACTTCCCTTCCTGTTGTTAAAGAGATGATATCATCTAGTTCACACACAGTGATTCCGAGAAGCAATATCGTAGGTAGTCGATATTAATGCCGTTGACCATTCTCCATCAGTGCCACTGGTTGATCAGCGTTAATTTCGCACTGATTTCGCATTTTCAAAAACAAAGGTCGCTTGGGCTGGTGAAAACGATACTTATTCATCTGAGCTAAACCTCATAGAACAATTCTGGGCAGCGGCAAAGAGTAAAGTCATGCAACGTAGGTTTTTGTAGTTAGACACGCTATCAAAAAGAATCACGGAAGCCTGCAACGATATAGAGCAAGGTCGTTTCAGAGGATTTTTTCCCGCTCTTACAAGTGTTGGGTAAATGTTGAAATAGGGAAGCCATATAATGGTCACTGAGTTAAGATGGTCATGGTGAGGATGAAAAAAGTGAAAAGACTGAAGAAGAAAGACTCATTGCACAGCAGCATATTGCCCACATGAGATCGATTTAAAAAGCAGTTACTGGAATGGGATGCCTCTTTTTTTTTTTTTTTTTTTTTTTTTTTTTTTTCTGACTAGATTGAATGGTTTTACAGTGGAGAAAGCTAGGCTGGTTTGTAGCAAGTCTCTATTACAAACCAACAGAGACTTGCAAAAATACAAACCACAAACTACAACTCTAAAGCTAAAACAATAAACTAGACTAAACCAAACGGATAGCCAAAGTGACAGTAAAAAAAAACTCTGCCAATATTACTGATTTGATCCAAGGATAAGAACAAGGGCCGAAGCGTAGGAAGATTGTAGTGTTGTTGCCCAAAAAGAATTGGGTACAGGCTGACAGACTGAAGAAGATCAAGACAGCCGACAGGATTTTGGATTCTAAACTGTGGTTTGATCTTACGGCTTCAGTCGTTTACAGTATTTTCAAGAAATATAAAAACAGCAGCAATAAATACATAGGATGATAATGATAGTATTATATTATATTACAAGAAATGAGACTATTAAAAAAAAAGGATGAGAAAAGGGAAGGAACTATAATACATGACGGAATGATATTACAAGTGGTTGAGGAACAGAGAAGAAAGGGAGGTCAATGGAAGTTCATAGAATAAGACTAATTGTAAAAAGGAATACAGCATAACTGAGACCACAAAGATAAGATCAAGCTCCAATACTGTTCATATTTTATCAGTTACAGTGCTCAAAGGCCACCACCCCAGCGAGGGTGAATTCACTTTTGTCACATCGGTAAACAAAAACAAAAAACAGAAGAGTTGGTTGATTTTTCTGCATTCACTTCCAAAAGCATACACTAGTTATCTACCTTTGAAATCCAGAGCACTAACAGCGTACGCAGACCTTAATGACGATCAAAGCCAATACTACTTAAAGCCAAGTTATCGAGACCGAAACAACGTGCAGGAAGCAACCATGATCAGACTTTATTGCTTTTATCAACCCGAGCAATTGATGTTTGAAATAAATACAAGTATATAGACGTAAAAAGAAAAAAAAAACAAGAAAAGTGAGTAAAGCAACTGATGATGGGATAGTTCGTGAGTAGTTTACTTACCAGCCTATAGTAGTATAACTTAACTGTGTTCTAAGCTGACAATGACTTGCGCAAAAGAGACACTGGTAAATACCAATAGTCTTTTCACTTGAGGCCAAATCATCGAGACGCTTTGTACCGACACTGGTGTTGAGAACGACGAATGCCGGATTCCCTTGTCATTGTCAGCTAGAACAATAAAAACCAACGACTGATGTTTGAAATAAATACAAGTATATAGACGTAAAAAGAAAAAAAAAAAACAAGAAAAGTGAGTAAAGCAACTGATGATGGGATAGTTCGTGAGTAGTTTACTTACCAGCCTATAGTAGTATAACTTAACTGTGTTCTAAGCTGACAATGACTTGCGCAAAAGAGACACTGGTAAATACCAATAGTCTTTTCACTTGAGGCCAAATCATCGAGACGCTTTGTACCGACACTGGTGTTGAAAACGACGAATGCCGGATTCCCTTGTCATTGTCAGCTAGAACAATAAAAACCAATGACTGATGTTTGAAATAAACACAAGTATATAGACGTAAAAAGAAAAAAAAAAAAACAAGAAAAGTGAGTAAAGCAACTGATGATGGGATAGTTCGTGAGTAGTTTACTTACCAGCCTATAGTAGTATAACTTGACTGTGTTCTAAGCTGACAATGACTTGCGCAAAAGAGACACTGGTAAATACCAATAGTCTTTTCACTTGAGGCCAAATCATCGAGACGCTTTGTACCGACACTGGTGTTGAGAACGACGAATGCCGGATTCCCTTGTCATTGTCAGCTAGAACAATAAAAACCAACGACTGATGTTTGAAATAAACACAAGTATATAGACGTAAAAAGAAAAAAAAAACAAGAAAAGTGAGTAAAGCAACTGATGATGGGATAGTTCGTGAGTAGTTTACTTACCAGCCTATAGTAGTATAGCTTAACTGTGTTCTAAGCTGACAATGACTTGCGCAAAAGAGACACTGGTAAATACCAATAGTCTTTTCACTTGAGGCCAAATCATCGAGACGCTTTGTACCGACACTGGTGTTGAAAACGACGAATGCCGGATTCCCTTGTCATTGTCAGCTAGAATAATAAAATTACGAGGAAAAAATTTTGTTTGTAGGGGAGTTCTCAAGAACTCCAGTTTTATTTAAAGTCCGAAGACCGAATTAAAGGGTGTTAGTTTTTTTTTTTTTGTTCAAAGTCTATTGTGTTATACGTTATATATGGAATCAGAGTCTATCGTGTAGCTATGTTGTTCCATATACTGCTCAATATTTTACAGTTCCTCTTCGTCGTGAAGACGTAATATGGAACAGCCAATTTTCTTTGCCACAACTGAGGGTATAAAAGGTGTATCCTCGAAGATCGTTTGCCATCGGGACGACCAGATGTTTTGCAGAGCACAAGCTGCGATCTGTGGTGGGGTGATGGCAGGTGCTTTTTGAACTGTCAGGTGTTTAAGAGGAAGGTCAGTCAACCTGGAAACTATTTGCCACATATCGGAGAGAAAGAAATGGATGATGGGTGCCCAGGCACTGTCGAAGAACCGGACTGCTACCATTGTCCAGACTTTTTGGATCAAAGGACAAGTAAAGAAGAAGTGCAGGAGGGAGTCTCGTTCTGTCGTACACAAGGGGCACAGTGGAGAGGGGAATTTCTGTGGCATGAGCCCGTATAACAAGGCCATATGTGGGATGCATTGGTGAACGATCTTATACCATACTGTGCGAGCAGGGAGAGGTATTTTAAGTTGCCAAAAACGTGTCCAAGGAAAGGCTTTGCTAGGCTTGAGTAGAGGTCAGGTATTATGCGT